>NW_024121654.1:9024521-9576632 GCF_016745375.1 Pimephales promelas
TTAAAGATATGTACATTAACGGACTGGTTTTTCAACATATCATCCTCAACCTCGATCAGAAAGTTTGTAAGCAAATAAGTTCATGACAGCTTCAGTTCCCAAGCATTGATTTATTCCAATAACTCCACAAGTAGTTCGTTTACATGTAGGTTCATGAGTGTGGTTTCTGAAATAAATGAATAACAATGAATAAATCAAATAAACATAAAATATTTAACTACAATGCTGGTATATTGCCATAATAAAGCAATATTAACTTTGGGAATTGCAGTATTAAATGTAAGTAAACAACCACTAGGCGGAGCTCTTGCTCCAGTAATAGAACAGGGTCACAAGATTTGGTGCTAAACCAATTCAAATGGGCCTACTAGTGATAAATTACTTAGAACAGCCCTCTCAAACTGTAAATAGAATACTAAATAACATCACACATATATTTCAGCGATCAAGATCAGCATGGTTAATATATGCATTTGCAGTAAACACACGAGTGAGACCGTATATTTGTGCATGTCTGTTAATCGAAACTCTTCTTAAACTAGCATGTGCATAAATAACCAGACAACAATATAGCATTGAATAAACATACATGCGTCTACTTATACACATACACATTCACTATTGGAAACTTACTTTGTCAAGAACGCACACACATCCAAACAAACAACGATGTCTCGTTACAGCCGCAGATATGAACTAGTTTGTACATGTCCCGACTCCGCCCACAAGCGATGTCACAGATTAATTCAAATTAAGAGTTCGACAGGGATTTTATACAGCCGCCCCCTAATTTGTGCAGCAAATTAGAAATCAAATAAGGATCCCTGTTCTTTGAAGTTATGTGCCGTTGGTATCCGTGGGCATCTCTGGTAGCACTATAAGTTTAGACACAGGGCGACTGTAAACGCGGTTGCCAACAGTTACTTCCGCCACTCTTATTGTTCCATCACTGCTGGGAACAACTTGGTTTACTCTGCCTACTGGCCAGAGGGCTCTAGGCAGTTGAGAGTCCATAACCATAACTACTTGCCCCACCGATATATTTGGTGTAGATTTCAGCCACTTCGCACGGGGTTGTAGACTTGGCAAGTAATTCTGAATGAACTGTTTCCAGAAATGGTCAGCTATGACTTGACTATGTCGCCATTTTCTCTTTCCAAGCAATTCTCTTGTGCCATAAACCACTTGAGGGAGGGAGGCATCCCGCCGCCCCATGAGCAAGAGATTTGGAGTAACTGGGTCTGCATCTGATATCTCCGATGATACATAACCAAGTGGTTTAGAATTTAGTATTCCCTCCACTTCAATCAAAACAGTTAACAGTACTTCGTCAGATACAATCTGGTCTTTGAGTACTACTTGAAGACAGGATTTCACGGAGCGAATTTCACGCTCCCAGGCTCCACCGAAATGAGGTGCACATGGAGGATTAAACTGAAATGAAATACTCTGTTCACTTAGTTTCTCTTTGATTGCTGGCTCAAGTACAGAGAAACTTTCTTGGAGTTCTCGATTTCCACCTCTGAAATTTGTGCCCTGGTCTGATATTAATTCAAAGGGTTTGCCTCGTCGTGCAATGAAACGACGTAACGCCATAAGAAAGGAGTCAGTGTCCATATGATGCAAAAGGTCTAAGTGGATACACCTCGTAGTGAGACACTTGAAAATTATTCCCCAGCGTTTTTCATGTCTTCTGCCTATCTTCACTGTAAATGGTCCGAAGCAATCAACTCCAGTTGACCAGAAAGGAGGTTGGTATAACCGTAGACGAGCAGCAGGAAGATCAGCCATTTTGGGGTTAACTGGGTTACTACGCCATTGCCTGCAGTCTCGGCATTGGTGTTGATATTTCTTTATAGCTTGCCTGCCTCGGATTATCCAGTAAGTTCTTCGTACCTCTGCGAAAACACGTTCGGGACCAGGATGAAGTAGTCGGTTGTCGTAGTCTTGTATTATGAGTTTGGTGATGGGGTGATCAGGTGCCAGTACAATAGGATGTAAAGTATCAATCTCAAGTTTCTCAGCTTTGCGAAGGCGACCTCCTACCCGAATTAATCCCATGGTTTGATCATATTCAGGTGACAGAGTACTTAACCTACTGTTGGCGCGTATAACTTTAGCATTCTGCAGTGCATGGACTTCATCAGGGAAACTATCCTGCTGGGCTTGTCTCAGAAGAAGCAGTTCAGTATCAATGCGCTGTGAAGCTGACATAGCGGGTGCGACTGTCCCATGTACAGACTGGTAGGTAGCTTGGACTAAGTCTGCCCATGTTGCGTGTTGCTCTGGATCGGGTAGGGAGGATTGAAATACAGCAACATGAGCACAGAAAAGGGACTTTCTTAGCTCATTCTCATCTGATGAGTGTAAGAAAGGCTGCGTTGGCCAAGTTTCTGTTGACTCTTGTAGGAACCGAGGGCCCTGAGTCCACTGACAAACATGAGATAGATCTTTAAGAGATTTCCCTCTTGTAATATCATCAGCAGGGTTTAGTTCGGAGTTCACATATCTCCAGTTCTCTGAACTGGTCAACTCCTGTATTTCAGCAATCCGCGTGCCGACGAACACCTTGTACTGACAGGATTCAGATTTGATCCAAGTGAGAACTGTGGTGGAGTCTGTCCAGAGAACAGTGTTATGAATGGGTAGAGTAATTTCGGTTGATAGGAGTTTAGCCAGTTGGGCTCCGGTAAGGGCACCACACAGTTCCAGTCTGGGCATTGATAGCTGCTTTTTTGGTGCAACACGGGATCTGGCCATAACAAATGAGGTATGAATTCCTCCCTCCTTATTCTGTAGACGCAGATATGCCACTGAACCGTAAGCCCGTTCAGAGGCATCACAGAATATGTGTAGCTTCTATCTTGTCGTTGTCAGGTTCTGGACAAATTGGGAAATAGCACCTCGGAATGTTTACCAAAGGAAGATACTGCAGTTCATTGGTCCACTCCTGCCATTTGTTGAGCATCTCATTTTCAATGCAGTCATCCCAGCCTCTTTTGTTTATCCAAAGAGCTTGAACAAGGATTTTTGCCCGGGTGGTATAAGGCAAAATGTACCCAAGAGGGTCATATTGTGAAGCCAGCACTCTATAAATATTGCGCATGGTAGGCTCCTCTGTTGATAGTGGCCGGTTTCGATAGCCAAGCTTGTCAGAAAGACAGTGCCAAGAGAGCCCGAGTGTCGATTCTTGTGGGTCTGTCTTGTCTACGGTCAACCATAACTCACAGCTTTCCGATCGTGCCTCAGTTGGTAGATGAGCAATTACCTCTGGGTAGTTGCTGGCCCATTGTCTTATTTCAAATCCCCCAGCTGATAGTACAGCTCTCATTTTGTCTATTAGCTGTTTGGCTTCATAGGTTGTGGTAAGGGACTGCAAACAGTTATCCACATAGAAGGATTTCAATACTGATTCTGCTACCTCTTCATTGCTGTCGCGGTGGTCCCGGGCATGACGCTGTAGGGCATAGATTGCACAACATGGACTAGATGTGGTTCCAAATGGCAGAACTCGCCACTCATAGATGTCAGGACTCCTCTCCTTTTCCATATCTCTCCACAAGAAGCGCAGCAATGGCTGATCCTCTGGAAGTAGGCGCACTTGGTGAAACATTGAACGAATGTCACCACTGATGGCCACAGGATATTGTCGGAATCTGAGGAGAACTCCCAATAAAGATGAACCCAACGTAGGTCCTGGAAGTAACTGATCATTCAGTGAAGCTTGGCGGAACTGATAAGAACAGTTGAACACAACCCTAGCTTTATTGTTGTGTTGCACAAGGTGGTGGGGAATAAACCATGACTCCGTTGTACCTTTAGCCTCTTCAGGAGTGATTTTTATTGCATATCCTGCTTGCTCCAGTTTGTGGATTTCTTTATTGTAGATGTCTGCTAGCTCTGAGTTTTGGTTCAAACGGCGTTCAGTGGCCCTTAAAAGAGCCATGACTGATTCGGGACCTGCATGCAAGACCTTTGCACTACCTTTGCGAAGAAGAGGAGTTGCGTAGCGAGAGACTCCATCTACTTCTACTCTCTTCGTTCTTGTTTCCAGCATCTGAAGAGCATCTCTATCTTGCTTGGATCGTGTGATGTCTTTCATGGGCTGAAAGGGAAGTATGTCTACTTGCCATAACTTTTCGACATGATAAGACAGATCTTGTGTAGGAGCATGTAACAGCGAGATGTTCAAACAGGTAGTATCCAATGGTTGGTCCAGGAATGTAGTTGGACCCTGGATGGCCCAGCCCAAATGTGTATTAACTGCCACAGGACTGCCTAATGGGCCCATTAGTACTGGAGTTATCGGTGTGATGAGTTGCGGGTAATCAGAACCGATAAGGAGCATGGGCTGTACCTCTTTGAACGGTAGAATAGGAACATCTCTCAGATGTGCAAACTTGTGCTTTAGAGTCTCTATAGGGCAGGATTGCTTGGCAATGTTCAGCTCTTGTGATGTAAAGGCAGTGTGTATCTTGTGACGTATGCTCGGATTCACAGAGGCAGACACTTCAAATGAGACTGATGCACCTTGGATCTCTACTACCTCTTGTCTAATTGTTCTGAGGGAAAGTGACTCATCTGACTTATCCAGATCAAGGTAATGCACTGCTGTGGGAAGAATTATGGTCCTTTCAGACCCGTCATCTAGAATGGCATACGTGTCCATTATTCTCCCTTTGCTATGGAGTTTGACTTGAACCACTTTCAACATGACTCGACCAGAATGAGTAACTTGATCAAGGTAAATTGTGCGGGGTACTGTATTCACAGTAAGGATGCTCTTATTGATGTTGGATGCGACGTCATGGAGAACTGACAAATGTTGTTCACCGCACTTGGAACATGGCTTTTTCAGGGTGCATTGTGAAGGCTCATGTCCTCTACCACACCTCCAGCATTTGTTGCTGTCCTTTATCCATGTTGTTATTTGTGCAACACTTAATTTGCCAAATTCAGGACAGGAATTGAGGTAATGCTGTTGACATTTGCAGAAGGGGCAGTACGGCTTAAAGCTTTCACGTTTCTTTACCTTTGTCTGGAGAGATGATGTAGAGGAGGCAGAAGGCTTCTCGTTGGCATGATCCATGCCATAGTAAATTGTGGATTGTACCTTTGGTGGCTTTGAAGGTTTTTGTTCTCTATTTTCAGAGCGAGGTTTGTCTGAACTGTAGATCTCAGCTGCTCTCCTTGATATCTGAAGCGCTTGTGATTTTTTCTCTAGCCATTCTGCGAACTCAGGAAGCGTATAGGTTCTGTCAGTGCCATTCTGGAGAATGCCCTTTGCCATGCAGTATTCAACGAAGCTATCTCTATGAGATGATGTCAGCTTGGTGAGCAATCTATCGACATGTGAACCACACATAAGTTCAGTCTTGGAAGACCCTTCCAAAGTATTGAGGAGACCAACCAAAGTGTTAACTGATAAAGCAAAGTCCTCAAAGCCTTGAGCATCCCCTGATCTCAGTGGAGGTGTATGGAGAATGTTAGCAATTTCTCCCTGTACCAGTTGTCGGGGCTGCCCATAGCGATGCTGCAAAGCTTGCATGGCTCGAGTATAAGGCATGGGATCATACATGTATCTCTTTGCTATTTGAAAGGCAGCTGGCAATTTGAGATGGTCAAGTAACACTTGAAATTTATAGTCCTCTGTCAAATGAAGATGTGGGCCGAGAATGCCATCAAGTCCCTTTTTAACAGAGCGAAATCACTCTCCTTCCCCGTGGTGAAATTAATGAGCTTAGGCTTAGGAATTCCATAAGCGGATGCGATAGCCATATCCACCATGCTTGGAACTTGAACTGCTGGGTGTACAGTAGAAGATAACGGTGCAGAGTATGGCTGTTGCTGAAGTAGTGTGTCTGGGGGTCTGTTAGGCCGATAGCCCTGTGTGTATGGATCTGAGTAATACACAGATTGCCGTGGGGGAGGTTCTGAGTACTGAAACATCGGAGTCTGTGAGGGAGCAAATGCTGGTAATGACTGTGTAATCTGTGGATGCACATAATTGGGATTTACAGTATTGCTCTGCACAGAGGTCATAGGAAGTGAATAAACTGACTGGTTATCGGTTACAGTTCGGTACACCGTAGACATGGATATCATTGGAGGTACGCTTTGTTGTCCGAACAACTGAACTTGTGGCTGGAATGTCTGCTGAAGATCACCAGGTTGTTGATTAACATTTGACTGATGTATCATACCTGCTGGTGCAGACCCTGGACGTGGCACATGTGGTGCTACATGACGCTCAGTAACCGGGACGGATGCTGGACGAGACAAGGGCTTTTGAGCCTGAGGTAATGACCCTGATGGCAGGTGAACTGGAGATTGACTGTGTGACTGAGGTAATACTGTGGTTGATGAGTGTGCCGGTATCGTTTGAGAAAAGTACCTTGATATTCCAAGATTATAAGGGCTTTGTGGACTTGGTTTTGTGTCTGCATAGAGAAAAGGCAAGCTGGCACTACGTTGCTGGATGGATTGCTGCTGACAGCCTGGGTGAGGGACTGACCTTTGATGTCCAGCACCTGCAGCATGAGAGTAAAGCAAATCCTGATGCATGCGTGGTGTACCTTTGCCTTGCTCAAGAGACATTTGTAATGTGCTTTGTAGTTCCCTGATTTGTTCTTGAACATTCCATACACACTCCTCCACTCTACGTAACCTTGTTGCCTCAGGGTACTGCTCAGTCAAAAGTCTATCAGGAGTAGAAGTTCGATAGTCCGCATCTAGATCAGGAAAGGTCTCACTAATCTGCATATGGCGTAAATCCTCTTGCAATGGGGGTGGAACGAGCTGCCTTGGTTGGGAAGTAAGAACAAAGTCCTCCAGATGTCCAGGAATTCGTCGGATCCGGGAAGGACGGAGACTTTGATGTTCTTCAATATAATCCCGAGATGCTGCCATGAGGATAAGATGTTAAATCCGGCTCAAAGGACCACTTTGTTAAAGATATGTACATTAACGGACTGGTTTTTCAACATATAATCCTCAACCTCGATCAGAAGGTTTGTAAGCAAATAAGTTCATGACAGCTTCAGTTCCCAAGCATTGATTTATTCCAATAACTCCACAAGTAGTTCGTTTACATGTAGGTTCATGAGTGTGGTTTCTGCAATAAATGAATAACAATGAATAAATCAAATAAACATAAAATATTTAACTACAATGCTGGTATATTGCCATAATAAAGCAATATTAACTTTGGGAATTGCAGTATTAAATGTAAGTAAACAAATGACCACTAGGCGGAGCTCTTGCTCCAGTAATAGAACAGGGTCACAAGATTTGGTGCTAAACCAATTCAAATGGGCCTACTAGTGATAAATTACTTAGAACAGCCCTCTCAAACTGTAAATAGAATACTAAATAACATCACACATATATTTCAGCGATCAAGATCAGCATGGTTAATATATGCATTTGCAGTAAACACCGAGTGAGACCGTATATTTGTGCATGTCTGTTAATCGAAACTCTTCTTAAACTAGCATGTGCATAAATAACCACAAACAACAATATAGCATTGAATAAACATACATGCGTCTACTTATACACATACACATTCACTATTGGAAACTTACTTTGTCAAGAACGCACACACATCCAAACAAACAACGATGTCTCGTTACAGCCGCAGATATGAACTAGTTTGTACATGTCCCGACTCCGCCCACAAGCGATGTCACAGATTAATTCAAATTAAGAGTTCGACAGGGATTTTATACATATTTATAGGTATCTACCCGCTCTATTGCAAACCCATCTAGAGTTATGATACTTTTTGAACAATCAAGTACAGTGTGAGATCGATTAAAAAGCATAACTTTTGTTTTGCTAGAATTTAAAAGCAGTTGAAGGGAACAGAAAGAGTGTTGTATATTATTAAAGCTTTCTTGGAGGTTGTTTAACACAGTGTCCAACACCGGGCCAACTGTATAAAGGATGGTATCGTCTGCATAGAGGTGAATCATTGAGTCTCCTGCAGCAAGAGCAACGCCATTGATATATATAGAAAATAAAGTCGGCCCGAGGATTGAACCCTGAGGCACCCCCATGGAGACAACAAGAGGACTGGAGAGTAGTCCCTCTGAACACATTGAAACCTATCAGAAAAATAATTTGTGAACCAAGCAAGACAATCATTAGAGAAACCCAGGTTTTTCAATCTATCAATTAGAATGTTGTGATTGACAGAATCAAAGGCCTTGGCCAGGTCAATAAATACTGCTGCGCAGTAGTTTCTGTAATCAAGAGCAGTTATAATGTCATTTAATACTTACGTTGTCAACTTACGTTGTCAAAAACGCACACACATCCAAACAAACAATGATGTCTCGTTACAGCCGCAGATATGAACTTGTTTGTACATGTCCCGACTCCGCCCACAAGCGATGTCACAGTTTAATTCAAATTAAGAGTTCGACAGGGATTTTATACAACATGTGACGTGATTCGAAATTGAATGCTCATTTCAAAAGACGTGCTGTAAAATAATGCATTGTGACAGGTCATTCCGGCTCCACGTCGGAGAAGTTTCTCTTCTTTGCCATCTTCCGTGTGTCCATGGCGTAAAATGAGGGCGTGGGGGGAGCGGAGAATGAATATTTAGGGGCGTGTTAATGACGATCGTTTTCGGCCGCGGGATTTATCAAGGGCAGGCATTGCGTACACCTGGATTTCAAAGGTACGCAGTCGCACAGCTTCGTAAATCAGGCGGTGAGAGCAGTGTAAGCATAATCTTACGCCAACATATCCACAAGTTTCCGACATAGACTGTGAGGGGCGCTCCTGTAAAAAATAAAGTGGGTGAAACTTCCGGTGAGGCGGCGGAAGTAGCATTCCAATGGTATTTTGTGTGTTAGTTAGCGAAGAGGCTAGCTGTTTTTCGGACAATTATTTTACTATTTAAAGACGCAAATCTTTATGAGAGATGGTGTTACGGAGTTCATGGACATCATGTGCTGTTCGCGGTTGTATGTATAACCGGACTAAACTAGTTCAGTGGCTTAAACGTGATTGTTTTAAACATAAGCTGAAAACGAAATCACAGTGATCCTGCCAGAGCCCGTTTCTGATCCTGCCAACGACTGTAACGTTAGTTTCCATCACCTCCCAAAAGACGACGAATCTTCCTGTGTACATTTGTTTAAATTCTTAATATTCTATAAACTCTATCAGCATGTGATTGGCTGTTCGTTACTGATGTTAACGTTACACCTAAACTCAGGATCAAAGCCTGTGTTGACAGAATACCAAATGTGCCACTTAATGTATTCAAGCAGCACATTCATTTATAATTTTGAATAAACTCCAAAGCACAATGACTAAGTGTGTATTTTTTATTTTAATTGTTTGTCAGCTCGCACAACTGTCTGTCACCATGCCTTGATGAGTATTGATTATTAATAATGTTATTATAATACTCCCAACTACTGCGGAGGGTAAAGGTATTGTTATTTAACCCTTTTGAATTTCGTTGAGGTTATGTTCCCACATCGTTAGCTAGTTTGGATCGCTATAACTTGAATGACTGTCACCTGTTGAATGAACGAGTGTCAAGCATGTCAAATCGCGCTTTGTTTACTTCCAACCGGAAGTCGCGCCCACTTTTGACGCAAGGCCTCATGGGGCGTAGGAAACTTGTGGATACACCCGTTTCTACGCTAGATTGATAAATGAGGGCCAATATGTCCATAGACTTGGAAATGTTTGATGCCAAAAGGCATATCTGATGGTTTTTGGCATATTTTTTTATTTTAAAATGTTTTAGAACGTGTTAATATGCCATACGATTTTACCTAAATACTTTTAGTCTCTCCTGTAAAGTTTGTCAAAAGCCACTTATGCCACTCTGGCTCCAAGCCCTCGATTTATACTTTTATTTCCTTGTAATGTATAATGTTTTTTTTTTTTTTTTTTGTATTTATGCATTTATTAATGTCTATGTATATATGTACACATTTGTTTATTTTCACAATTATATATTTTGTCATCCATATGCTAATGAGGGGGTGTGTTTTACCTGACAATGGTGAACGTTTGTGGCCACACTGTGTGTGAGGGAAAGATTTTAAAACACACACACACATGATCAGGAAGTCCACCCTCTTACAATACTTAGAAGAGACGGACTTGTTGTTTCTCCTGTCATGCTGGCTTTAATGTCTTGACAAACACATGAAGAAACATCAGTCGATGAAGAACTAAGAGAAAAAAAAAACTTTCCAGGAGGATTGGAAACGCTTGTTTCTGAACACATATTTGTGTTTCTTGTGCTTTTTCATTTTTCAAACCTTGATTCAGAAAGTGAAAGTAAAGTTCAGATTGCTGGATCTCCAACAGAGAAAATGGCTTCACTATCTCAAGATGATATTTCTTGTCCCGTGTGTCAAGAAATCTTCAAGGCTCCTGTTCTTCTGTCATGCAGTCACAGTTTCTGTAAAGAGTGTATTCAACAGTTCTGGAGAACCAAGGAAACCCAGGAGTGTCCTGTCTGCAGGAGAAGATCCTCAAGAGATGATCCTCCATGTAATCGTGTGTTAAAAAACTTGTGTGAGTCCTTCCTAACGGAGAGAAATGAGAGGCGTTCATCAACGTCTGATGAGATCTGCAGTTTACACAGTGAGAAACTCAAACTCTTCTGTCTGGAGGACAAACAGCCTCTGTGTGTCGTGTGTATTAATTCACTGAAACACGACACTCATAAATTCAGACCCATCGGTGAAGTGGTTTCATCATACAAGGTAACACAGATTTTAATTTCAGGTTAAAGACTTAAGGGGATGTTCACCCAAAACTAAAAATTCTGTTAATTACTCTCCCTCATGTCCCTCCAAAACAAAAATACTTTTGTTCACCTTAGGAACACAAATAAAGATCTTTTTGATGAAATCTGAGCGCTTTGTGTCCCTCCTTTCATAGCTACACAACTACCACTTTGACACTTCATAAAAGGATTATTTAACGAATCCATTTGAATTGAGCGGTTTAGTCAAAATTTCCTGAAGAGACTCGATCACTTTATATGATTCAGAGTTCCCTTTCGTGAACGGTTCACTCGTACTGCATAGCTATACGCTATGGGAAAAGCGAGGACGTGTTTTGTACAGCCGCGGATCAGTTATTCACTGCAAACGCATCATAATCGCATAATAGGCTATGCTCCTGCACCGCAACACACTGCAAACGGGTGTGAAACGGATGTTAGGTCCTGATCCACCTACAGTTCTTAGAAACTTAGATGTTTTTATTTAAAGTCCAGAAGTTATGCTGCAACAAAAACAAAAAGTTGTGTCAGCATTGCGATTCTTTTGTATGCACGTTTAAACACAATTTAAACAATGTAAGTTAGGGCTATTACTCCATGCATTACTTATAAGTGGCTCAAGCAAGTGGTCAAATATTTACTATATTAAAATCGCAATAATATAAAATAAAACTTGAAATTGACAAAAGCAGCCGAATTCCCCTTTCTTTTGCATTTTAATTTTAAAACAATAGATCTTGCATGTCACAAATAACTTGTCTTTCCACCTCCACGATTGTTCATTGTTCATTGTTCATTGTCCACGAGTGTTCATTCTGTCGCCTGGTTGAAGTAAATTGCAGTTTTCCTTGATTAAATGTGCATTTATGGTGAAATTACTACATCTTCAGGTCAATCTTTATCATTTGACCACCAGCGTTTGCAGCACAGCAGAAATAGACTCGGTGTGGAAACGATCGCTGTACGCACCACACCAGTGAAAAGTGAAAGCCCTGCTCTGCTTCAAGTCGCTAACAGCCATTTGAGCTTCTACTGCTTCCTGATAAACACCAACCTTCGTGCGCAGTGGCTGCACAAAATAGACATTTTGGGCGACGCGCAAAAAATATAAAATATGTGTTTGTTGTTATTCACTGGAATCGCATCATAATATGTGAACGCACTAACAGCACGCTCCTGCACCGCAACACACACTGCAAACGGGTGTGAAACGGACGTTAGATCCAGTACAGTTCTTAGAAACTTAGATGTGTTTAAGATCTCCTTTTTTTCGTACAACAGCAGCTCTCGTCTTGTTTGTTTATTAGTGGATACGGATGAGACCGGAAACTGATATGCCGACTTCTGACAAAAGCGGAAGTTCGAAACTACAGTTGTGCACATAGCCTATACATAGTTCCCACATGACGTCACAACATACGGGCATTTGCCGACCCGGCGCCATTGCTTAGGGCAAAACATAAGAAGAAGCAATACGAGTTGAACGAAGTGAAATGAGTTTCGTGCTATAAAGTGAAAATGGTCATCTCCTGCTGAGTCAATGGATGATAAAATCGTGCCGGAGGTTCAGTTAAATCGGGATTTTACACTATACCCGTCATTAGACTCCATATGGATGTGAGAAGACTAAGCTTTTGTCCGAACAACGATGGAGATTATGGCTGGCGAGGATAAACAGGAAAGAAACTCACTCAAAACACGCACGAATTTGTTTGACAAAAGCATAATGTTGTGTTTTATTGCGAGTGTAAATAAATATAAGTTAACACATTGCAGTTTGAATAATGTCCTGTATGAACAAAATGACGAGGTATTAAAAACATACAAAACAACATTGTTTCCACTGTTTGATCTCACATTCCAGCATTGCAATCTCAGATTATGTCCCTAAAGATCCCGCGTATAATGTAGTTCCTCATTTATTACATTAATTAAATTGCACGCGAGTTATTTATTTTAATATTCATGCACCGAACCATGACGCCCGCAAGTACATGCATATTACAGAAATCACCGGTGACTGGGGAACATAGGAATTAAGTTGTGCAGGCTATGGCTTTTTAATAGACAGATTAGCATCATGCTACTTCGCTATAATGACTTAAGTTACTTTTCCATTGATTGCACTTGAGCAAACGTCACCAAACCAACCCCACGTCAATCTGACCGTACACCTCCAGTGATTTCCAGGCTTGGAATTGCTCACATGTGTAAAAACTCCTCACCAATACCAGATAATTGTACACATGAAAATACTTTGCTCACATGTGTAAAAACTCCTCACCAATACCAGATAATTGTACACATGAAAATACTGTATCTGAGGCAAAGTTGCATAATCGGTGCTCAGTGCTTCTTTTGTTGCATAAGGATACACACCATTTATGAATGAAATTTTCGCATTGGTCCTCTCTATGTCTTGTTTTAATAGTCTCTTTATAATCTATTACACTTTGTCTTTTCATGATTTGCATAACAATATAAACAGACATAAATATTTGTTTGTAAAACGACATTCTCTGATAAAACGTTGTAAACGCCTATGGTAAACACAGCGGTTTTGCCCTCAAAGATGGCGTCTCCGGGGAGGTCACGTGACAATTTTTTTGCCTGTGGGAACTATGTATAAGCCTTTTCATAAAAGAGCAAAACGTTTCAGTTGCATAGCTGTCAGTAGAGTGACTAAAAGCTCTCAGATTTCATCAAAACAATTTTTATTTGTGTTCCAAAGATGAACGAAAGTCTTAGGGGTTTGGAACGACATTTTGACTGAATGACTGAATTTTCATTTTTAGAGTTAACTAGCCCTTCAAGCTTATGTATTACATAAAAACTCTTTATAATCATATTACAGAACTGTCTTATATCTCATAGATTTTCTCTTTAAATTCCAGGAGGAGCTCAATACAGCACTGAAGTCCTTGCAAGAGAAACTGAAACACAATGAAAACATTAAAAGAGAGTTTGAGGAAACAGTTCAACACATCAAGGTTTGGATTGATTCCTTTTGACTTTTTGATGCATATAGTTAGAACGACTGATTTGTCTGGCATAATTCAATTTTCCTTTATTGACTGGAACACACACACACACTAATTGAAGTGAATGTGGTGTGATTTCAGTCTCAAGCTGAGCACACAGAGTGTCAGATTAAAGAGCAGTTTGAGAAGCTTCATCAGTTCCTCAGAGATGAAGAAGAAGCTACAATCACTGCACTGAGAGAGG
Source organism: Pimephales promelas (assembly GCF_016745375.1). Next base: position 9,038,518 of record NW_024121654.1, read on the forward strand.
AAGAGGAGCAGAAGAAGCAGATGATGAAGGAGAAGCTGGAGGAGATGGACAGACACATCTCAGATCTTTCACACACAATCAACGATATGGAGGAGACGATGAAAGCCAATGACGTCTGCTTTCTGAAGGTCTGATTTCACATCATTGTTTGATTTATTGATGATAAATTGAGTTCTTGATGATAAATGTTGTGTTTGTTCTGCAGGAGTTTCCAGTCTCAATGGAAAGGTGAGTGATCTGCTGGTGTCTCTGGTCTCTCTGGTTCTGATCCACTGCAGTTCTGACTCCTGAATGTTCCTCCAGAGTCCAGATCTCACAGCCGGATCCACAGATGGCTTCTGGAGCTTTGATTTATGTGTCGCGATACTTGGGCAACCTGCTGTTCAGAGTCTGGAAGAAGATGCAGGACATCGTCCAAAACAGTGAGTCTGGAGAAGATCTGTGCTGTTACACACTGGAAATCAGGCATGGGTTTATCATGACAAGCACTAGATTATTTCAGTTTGTAGTTAACATTAGTTAACTACATTACAGTAGTTCACTTTAACTAATAATGATAAACATTTGTTTATCTTTGTTAAGGTAAGTTCACACTACAGGATTTTAAGCCCGATTTAAGCCTGATTTGCAAATCGTTGAGCTCGCCGTGTAGCAGCCCGATTGAATAAAGAAAAGTCGCTCTCTCACTGATGTTGTCTGTTTATTGTCCGTAACACCTTCACAACACCTTCACAACACCTTCACAACACCTTCACAACACCGTAAGAGCTAGAACAAATAAATTAACATTATTGGAGTTTGAAAATAATTCACATACACGAAACAAAACAGTAAAATATAGCAATAAATCACTAAATTATTACTAGCATTAATATAAATGCCATAAATTACTCAAAAATTAAAGTAACATATATAAAACAATCATAAGGACAAGATATGCTATGTAGCATTGATTATACAAGTGCATAAATATACATGAACTATACCTTGTACTCCTTTCCAACCAGGTGCTAAAAAACAAACAAAAAATACTACAAAAATAAAAAATAAACAGCGACTAGATGCCTAAATTCACTTTTAGATGACCTTAACACACTATTATTCAGATGTGTGAATCCGTGACCGCATGGTTCCGTGTCTCCGTCTGTCTGCAATCTCCGTATATGCGCGCTTCCTGCGCGCGAGCGATCTGTTCGCATTTCCGGCAAGCCGCCTTTCAAAATAAAGGTCTCTATAGGTTAAATAACTAAACGTTACAAAGCAAACCTCCAAATATATAATAAACTAATAAACCAATTAAGAATATAACATGTATATTAAGATAATATTAAGAAATATTGAATTACGATAATGTCAGAATGATATATCAATGCCCAAAACTAAAGAATAACTGAGGGTTATTTATACTCCCACCAAATCATTAGTGACTATGTATCTCAAACTTTAATCACAAATGATTTCTAAAGATAATTACCCATGTTTAAGGCTAGATGTAAAGGGAAAACTGAAACGTTTCACTATGAACTGTTTAAATCAAAGGATATGTCAGGAAGTTCAGGATGCCTCCAGCAGCAGGACCAGCTTCTGTACTGGGCGATCAACTATTGAAGGTTTGTTCAGACGTTTACCATCCTTCCCCAGTTTTCTGTCTCCAAACCGTATCTTGGCTCTTCTCACCAAGCCATCCTTGTCAACCACTGTCTCAATAACTTCTGCCAAGCGCCACTCATTCCTGGGCAGATCGTCTGCCTTCTCCAAGACTATATCTCCAACTTGCAGGTTCCTTTTTGGTGTAAGCCAGCGTTGCCTTGTTGCAATGTTAGACACATACTCCTTCTGCCAACGGCCCCAAAATTGCTCTGCCAAGTATTGAACATGGCGCCATCTTTTGCGAGCATATACATCTTCTCTCACAAACTTTCCAGGGGGCGGTAGAGCTTGGGTAGTCTTCAAAGTGAGCAGGTGATTTGGGGTAAGGGGCTCAGGACTCTTAGGATCATTCAGATTGTCTACTGTGAGCGGTCGGCTATTTACAATCGCCATAGCCTCGTAGAAGAAGGTCCGCAGGGAAGAATCATCAAGCCTTCCAGAAGATAAGGACAGAGTGGAATTAAGGACACTTCTCACAGTTCTAATCTGTCTCTCCCAAACTCCTCCTGTGTGACTTGAGTGGGGTGCGTTGAAGACAAAGTCACACTGCTTTCCTTATTAAACGAACTGCTCCTCTAATAGCGATGAAACAGCGCAGTCCGTTGATAAAGGCGTCCGTGGACATGTCATCCAACATCTCAATATGGATGCCTCTGCAACAGAAACAGGTAAAGAGAAGTCCATACCTCTTGTACGATTTACGGCTTTGTTTGGTAATGAAAGGACCAAAAACATCCATTCCACAGTAAGTGAAAGGAGGGGATGGATCTAAACGCTCTGAGGGCAGGTTGGCCATTTTTTGCTCTTCTGTGGGCCTGCGAAGCTTGCGACATCCCACACACCGTCGTACAAAGGAGGCTACCGCCCTATTTACTCCTGTTATCCAATATCCTCTTGATCTGATCTCATTTATAGTCAATCCCTTTCCTTGATGTTCAGTTTTCTCATGACAATCGGTGATCAGAAGTTTTGTAAGATGGTGTTCCTTTGGAAGAATGACAGGATATTTAATGGAGTAAGGTACAGAAGAATTACAAAGCCTCCCTCCCACCTTGAGCAATCCGTCATGGTCAACAAAGGCATCTAGATTGTATAACTTGTTGTTGCGTGAGAGTTGCTTGCCCTTACGGAGTAAGGCTATCTCTTCTGCATACGTCTGACTTTGTAAGTCTTTGATGATGATGGACTTAGCATCCTCTCGTTCTGCCACTGTACTGTGGTCACTTGACTTGTCCTTCCTGACTCTACGAAGCAGACGCGCAACTGCTTGAATGACCTTGGACCATGAAGACAACCTTGTGAGACGGTTGGATAAGCAGGAATTTTGTACCGTTTGCGTGTTCAGTGACTGAGCCTTCTTGACCTCTGGGTCACCAATTGGAAGTTGTGTGTTAACATCCACAGGGGGAGCTATTTGCCTTTTCCACAAGACATTCGGTCCTCTGAACCAGCTGGAAGCGACAAGATCATCAACACTCATACCTCGTGATGCATAGTCGGCTGGATTTTCATCTGAGGGAATGTATCGCCACTGTTGAGGACTTGTACTGTGATGAATTCTCTGAACTCGATTTGCGACGAACGTGTGGAAGCGGCGAGCTTCGTTGTTTATATAGCCTAACACCACTTGAGAGTCAGTCCAGAAATATGCCTCTGCATCTGCAAGGTTCATTTCTTCCTTCAACATATCGTTCACTGCCACTGACACTACCGCAGCAGTCAACTCTAACCGAGGGATTGTCGTGACCTTAAGTGGTGCTACTCTAGATTTTGCCATGAGCAAAGAACAATGAACATCACCTTGTTCGTTCTCAAGCCTAAGGTATGAGCACTGGCCATATCCTTTCGTGCTGGCGTCTGAGAAGTGATGGATTTCTCTTCTTGTGATTCTCTGAAATCCAGCAGGCACAATACAACGAGGCACCTCAATCTTCTCTAAGTTTGCAAGATCTGCCTTCCAATGCTCCCACCTTGGCCGCAAACTATCAGGTAATGGATCATCCCAGCCCATGCCATTTACGCACATTTCTTGCAGAATGGCCTTCCCTTTAAGCAAGAATGGCGCAAGAAACCCTAGGGGGTCGAACAATGAGGCCACTACGGACAGTATGCCTCTACGGGTCGCTGGTTGGTCCTTTAGGTTGACACGAAATCTGAAGTTGTCATCTTCCAGATGCCAGTAAATGCCTAAAGCTCTTTCCAAAGGCTGGTCAGTGAGGGACAGATCGACAGCTGTAACATCCACAGCACATTCAGAAGGTGGTATACTCTCCAAAACTGCCTTGTTGTTGGACACAAACTTATGCAATCTCAAACCTCCTAGTGCGCAAACCTGGCGAGCTTCTCGCGCAGACTGGATGGCCTTCTCTGCACATTCAACACTGGAGACGCCATCATCCATGTAGAAATCTCGCATTATAAATTGTGAACCCAGGGGGTACAGATGTTCACCTTCTCTTGCAAGATGTTTCAGTCCGTAGTTAGCGCATCCAGGAGACGACGAGGCACCAAAAAGATGTACTCTCATGCGGAACGTTTGAGGCTGAGAGTCCAAATCTCCATTTCTCCACCATAGAAATCGTAAGTAATCTCGATCTGCCTTGTCAACGTGGAACTGGTGAAACATCCTCTCAATATCACACGTCAATGCCACTGGATACTGCCTGAACCGCAAAAGAATGCCAGTAAGGCTGTTCATTAGGTCGGGGCCTGGTAGTAGATGGTCGTTCAAACTGGACCCCTTGTACCGGGCAGAGCAGTCGAAGACTACGCGCAATTTCCCTGGCTTCTTCGAGTGATACACCCCGTGATGAGGGATGTACCATTTTTCACCTTTCTTTCCTTCATCCATGATTCTTTCTGCGTCACCATTCTCGATCACATCTTCCATGAACTTTACATAATGATCTCTGTACTCTTGGTCCTTAATTAATCTCCGCTTGAGATGTTGAAGTCTCATGACAGCAAGAACCTCATTATCTGGAAGATAGGGTCTTTTCTTGAATGGAAGGGGCATTTCCAAATGTCCATCCTCGTTCGTTTTGATGTTTTCTTCCAGTTTATTCAAGAATATAATGTCCTCTTGAGACACCACTTTTGTGTTTTCTTTAGTATCCCTGAAATCTGACTCCAGAACCTTGATGACATCAGCTGGTGTTACAGAAGGAATCTCCTTAATAGATACTCTATGACACATACTAACACCGCTTTGCGACTCATGTGTCAAGGAAGGGCCCACGATGCTCCATCCGAGATCCGTGCGAACACCATATGGCTCATTGTCTGCTCCAAGAATCACTTCTCTGGGTGCTAAAGCTCTGGGACAGTTATATCCTAATAATAGACCAACCTCACAGTCTTGAAGCAGGGGAATCCTGTCTGCCAGAGGAGCAAGATGTTTCCAACACCTGGCAGTCTCACTGGTGGGGATGTGAGCGCGATCCACAGGGATACATTCCTTAGTGTATGCAGGGGGGAGGTCTAGAATTACTGTAGAATTGAAACCTCTGACTCGAAGACCAGAAACTCTTTCACTTGATATCAACGAATCTCTTCCAACCATGGTGGTGAGCCTTAGTGTCACTGGGCATGAGTCAACCTTTAGACTTTGACTTACTGCATATTCGACGAAGACAGTGTCGCTTTGTGTGTCTAACAGAGCATAGACGAGTCTCTCTGAGGTGGGGTCATTTTGTGAGGACAACCACACTGGCACGATCATTGAGGTGTTAGCAGATGCACATCCAGATTCTACACTTAAAGACGTCGTCACTACCCTTTCATCCGTGTTCTCTGTGCTTTGAGCAGGGGAAAACTTCACCCTCCTAGTGAAGCTGTCATCATGTAGGCAGGTAGGATGTCTTCCCTTGCAGATAACACAGTTATGTCTGGAACGACAGTCTCTGGCACTGTGACTGAGCTTCAAACATCCGTAGCACAGCTTACTATCTTTTACGAACTGTCTCCGTTCTTCAAGAGACCTTGCAGAGAATTTAGAGCAATCATGAATTTGATGTTCACTGCTTCGACAGAACAGACATGGTTTAAATACCTTACCAGTGTGCTTCGGATCCTCATTTTGTGTGATTATCTTTGTGTGGAAGACATTGGCTTTGTTCTTACTAACCTTGAGGTTCTGTTTATCCTTATTAGCTTCAGAAGCGTGAAGAGCATAGAAGGAAGTGACTGGGTTGCAAGCTACCTCGGCCTCAAGTGACATGAATTTAGCGAAATCATGGAAAGGTGGGAACTCTTGAGTCTCATTTAGTGTTTGCGTAGCTTGGCGGTTCCAGCGGGCAGCCGCCCAATCAGGAAGTTTACTGACGAGTTTTCTATTTTCCTCACAGTCATTCAGTATTTCCAGTCCCTTAACATGAGGCATAGCGTCTTTACATGCATTCAGGAAATCTGAGAAATTTCTGAGTCCTTCAGCATCCTTGGGCTGGATTCTGGGCCAGCATGCAAGTTTCTCACGGAATGCTCTTTGTACGATGAACGGCTGTCCATAGCGATCTTGAAGTCTTTTCCATGCATCCTTGTAGGCTTCCTCATCATTTCTGTAAAACATGCCTTCAAGAGTTTTCCGAGCGGAACCAGTGACATACTTCTTCAAGTAGTATAACTTATCTGCTGAGGAGATGTGTCTTTTGTCGATGAGTGATTGAAATGAAGCCTTCCATTCAATAAAGTGAATGGGGTCACCACTGAATACTGTAGGCTCTGGCATAGGAAGTCTGTTCAGCGTTATACTGTCTTGAACAGCCTGTGCAAGGTAAGACACATCCACATTGGTAGTTGGCGATGATGCTTTTGCATTGAGTGTTGGCTCAATGGAGGATGAATACACTTGTGTGGGAATGCTCACAGGTTGCTGCAGCACGTCATTCTGATCATCAGACGAAACTTCCCCCTTGTCATACACCTTTAGTCTGGCTCTAGCTGCTCTTACCTCCTTTACCGCTAGTAATCTTTCATACTCACTCTTTTGAGCATCAAGTTCTCTTTTTTGCCTTTCTTCTAGAAGTTGTATTCTTTCCCTTTGTTCCTTTTCCTCCATTATTGCTGCATACTCTGCTTCCTTTGCTGCAAGCTCTGCTTCTGCCTCTATTCGTTTAGCCATCAGTATTGAATTTAGTGATGGTTGACTTATGGGTGTGCTTGACTTGGAGCTGATACGCGAGACTGTAGAACCGTAGACGGAGCGAGCATAATCTCGATCAAGCAATTCACGAAGACGCTCCTTTTTTCTTTCAACATCCAGATCTCCATCAACACCCGAGATTCTCTCATATGCAATCTTTACTATGTCCTTCGTCACAGCATCACAAGCATCGATTCGTCTTCTTGTATCAGTGGGAGGAGTAACACAACTACGAACTCTCATGTATGCGTTCATCACATTGTCTCGTTCATTTTCCAACGTGTCTATAAGTGTTGCTAGCTGACTCTCAGAAATATCGGTTTTCAGCTGCTCTCTTGCCTTTCGAGCCTCAGCCTTCCATTGCTCATATGAGTGCATGAGCCCTTTCTCTGCCTTTTGTGACTCCTCTCTTTTATACGCAACCATCTTTTCTGTAGGAATTCGTTTACGACGAGAGCGACGTACTTCATCTGTCTTTACACCATCAGAATGATCTTCTATCTCATCGTCTGTATCACTGCTTTGCGAAGGTTTTGATGCATCCATTTCTTTCACAGGAGTGCATGACTTAGATGCCTTGTCTGTCATCATTTACATCAGCAAATGGAATAAATAGGAAAAGCTCTTACTGTAGCAGCCCGATTGAATAAAGAAAAGTCGCTCTCTCACTGATGTTGTCTGTTTATTGTCCGTAACACCTTCACAACACCTTCACAACACCGTAAGAGCTAGAACAAATAAATTAACATTATTGGAGTTTGAAAATAATTCACATACACGAAACAAAACAGTAAAATATAGCAATAAATCACTAAATGATTACTAGCATTAATATAAATGCCATAAATTGCTCAAAAATTAAACTAACATATATAAAACAATAATAAGGACAAGATAGCATTGATTATACAAGTGCATAAATATACATGAACTATACCTTGTACTCCTTTCCAACCAGGTGCTAAAAACAAACAAAAAAATACTACAAAAATAAAAAATAAACAGCGACTAGATGCCTAAATTCACTTTTAGATGACCTTAACACACTATTATTCAGATGTGTGAATCCGTGACCGCATGGTTCCGTGTCTCCGTCTGTCTGCAATCTCCGTATATGCGCGCTTCCTGCGCGCGAGCGATCTGTTCGCATTTCCGGCAAGCCGCCTTTCAAAATAAAGGTCTCTATAGGTTAAATAACTAAAAGTTACAAAGCAAACCTCCAAATATATAATAAACTAATAAACCAATTAAGAATAGAACATATATATTAAGATAATATTAAGAAATATTGAATTACGATAATGTCAGAATGATATCTTAATGCCCAAAACTTAATAGAATAACTGAGGGTTATTTATAAATATGGCATGCAAAATTGTCAAACAATGCAGGCATAATGATGTCATTGTTAAAATTTAGCTTTGGAATTGTGAAGTGTGCTTTTCACATAAAGTATCAGTGACATATTAAGTTCACCCTTCACATGATAATTTAATCATCATTTTCTTGGGTTTTTTTTTTACACTTATTTTTTGTCTATACCTCTAAAGTTAATTGTGTCCAATTGGGGTTCTTTTGCACCCCACTGACTTTCACTAAATGCACTTTATTTATTATTTTTTTTAATTCCATTTTTTCACAAATGTTAAAAAGAAATATTTTTAAAAAAATTAAGATTGTTGTGGGAGGTTTCCAACACTGTAAAAAAAAAAATATTGACGGTTTAATTTAAAAAAGTAAGTAACCTGGTTGCCTTAAAATTTTAAGTTGATTGAACTGGAAAAAGTGAGTTAATACAATGAAGGAGATTAATTTAACCCTCAGAAACTCAAAATTATATGTTATCTGAACTAAATAAATTATTTAAGTTGATTTGACAAAAGAAAAAAATGTTGTGATTACTACACTGTAAAAAAATATTGTTGGTTTAACTTAAAAAAGTAAGTAACCTGGGTTGCCTTAAAATTTTAAGTTGATTGAACTGGGAAAAAGTGAGTTAATAGAATGAAGGAGATTAATTTAACCCTCAGAAACTCAAAATTATATGTTATCTGAACTAAATAAATTATTATAAAGTTGATTTGACAAAAGAAAAAATGTTGTGGTTACTACACTGTAAAAAATATTGTTGGTTTAACTTAAAAAAGTAAGTAACCTGGGTTGCCTTAAAATTTTAAGTTGATTGAACTGGAAAAAGTGAGTTAATACAATGAAGTAGAATAATTTAACCATCAGAAACTCAAAATAATAAGTTATCTCAACTAAATAAATTATTATAAAGTTGATTTGACAAAAGAAAATATGTTGTGATAACAAATCTTGAAAATATTTTTTACAGTGAAGGTGTTGTTATGTAGTTGCTAGGTCATTCTTAAGTGATGAGCAAAGGTTAAAACATTGCTTATGGTCACATCACTAACTGTCTGTATGACGAGGCCTATATCAATCTAGGTGTTTAAGAACACACCCTCAAAATTGCAAAATTCATCTTTATCACACACAGGCTACCTGCAGGTATAATCCTAATCGCTTTGATGTTTATGCTAACTGAGGTGTTTGAGGAATTCCAAACAATGACAAATGGCTTCACTTTTCTTGGAATCCTGCATGAGACGATCCATTATCTTTGACCAATGTCTATGAAGGCAATGACGGGTACACACATGTCTATTTCCGTTTCCTGTACATTCCTCTTGTGTTAGCTATGGCCTGCATCACAGTTAAGAACACAAACATTTCATGATCTGTCTCTGGAAATCAAATACCATACATGCCTGTGGTTGGTTGGGGTGTGTGAGGGGGTATACTGTAGGCTATATGATTATTTTGTAATTATTTTTAATTACAAAGATAATTTAGTTCGTTTATCTGCACTGTACTATGAAGAGTCTCTTTAGCCATCGATAACACTTGACGTTGAGAACCTTTCATTTAGTTTCAGCGCATTTACAGCGCCCTCTGGTGGCGAACCGAGAGTAGACGTTTATTACATTAGCGGTCTAAGTTCCTTTAAAAAAAAATAAACGCAACAAATGAGTGAGTGAAAAAAGTAAAGAGATAGTTATTTATTCATGGAGCCTGACGTTATAATATAAATATAGGGAGGCAGTGGCCATGTTGAGGCATGATATCACACTTTATGGGATAAGTTGTAATTTCTCAGCATTTATAAATATATTATTATATAATATATAAATTCTATAAAACACATGTGAAAATAAAATTTGACATCTTACCCCAACAGTTAAATTATTTCAGTGTGGTTTTATTGTGTGCACTTGATTTTCAACAGCTATGACAATAATAATAAATATGATGATATTGTGATATTAGTTTGTTAGTCAAATTAATTAAAAAAAAATCTGATTTATGATGATAAAACGTAAAACAACTAAAACTCAACAATTAATCAATCAACGAATCTACATTATTTAGAACTATGATGATGTACCAGTAGGGGGCGCTATCACCAAAGCTCTATGGTCTCACTCTATCTATACTGCCTTCAAGTGAAGTTAACAGTATTAAGAATACTTTTTAACGCCTTAAGACATGAGTGCATTTAAATAAGACTTAAGTAATTACTAATCTCTTAATTACTTAATTACAAAACAATTACTTCTAACACCTCATGTCACCTTCATTTATATTGCCTAGCGCTTAAAACAATATAGATTGTTTCAGAGCAGCTTTACAGTGATGATGATGATAGGAAATCACAGTTACAGAGATTGTTTCGGCGTAACAGCAGCTCTAGAATAAAGTTATCGTCCAGCTAAAGATAGTTTTGATTGATTCACTTCCGTTGAAAAGATCATTAGTTATTTACTTAAAGGAGTAGTTCACTTTAAAAAAAGACATTTGCTGATGATTTACTCACCCCCCAAGATGTCCATGTCTTTCTTTCTTCAGTCGAAAAGAAATGAAGGTTTTTGATGAAAACATTCCAGGATTTTTCTCCATATAATGGACTTCAGTCTGGGAACCAAACGATTCAAGGTCCAAAAGACACTTCAGTACAAACTGCAAACTGTTCAAAGGGCTTTAAACGATTCCAGACGATGAATAAGGGTCTTATCAAGCGAAACGATCGCTCATTTAATAAATAATTAACAAAGTTTAAGTTTTATAAGCACAAATGCTCGCCTTGCTCTGTTCTGTGATGCGCGCTGCGTTCGTGACTCTCCTGTTCGAACTCGTTCATCAAAATGAGCGAATCTTTTTCCGAGTCAACTCGTTCATTTCGTTCGTTGAATGAACCAAATGACTCGGGGAAAATATTCGTTAATTTTAATTAACACAAACCTTGAAATGCGTTGCAATGTGCAAGCCTTTAAATAATAATAAAAAGTTTATCTCTGTGCAAACTTCAAAAACGCAAAGCTTTGAAAACGCTGAGGAGCTATGATTGTGAAAACAAGGACACTGTAATGTTACCAGATATAATGATTGTATTTAATTAAAATGACATCAGATCTTTAATCAAAATGATCAGTCAAATCAACAGTTGCCCAAAACATTTGTAAAAAATGCTATTAACAGCATTAGTTATTAGAATCCATACATTAACAATATCTTTGCATATAGTTTGAAATACAAGACAGAACACATAATCATTTTGTGCATAGATTATCGAATAAATAAACATGGCCAAAGCAACTGCAGACTCTTGTAACATTGAAATTCATGTTACTCTTATATTTCTGATAATACTTTGTCCTGTCTGTAAGATCACACAAGAGATCTGTCTATCTGGACACATCACAACAACGGGAGGAACACCATACTGACATCTTCTTCCCACATCTAAATAATCAACGCCACAAGAACAACTGAAGCATCGACCAGAGCCGCTCATCTTCTGGGTTTGACCATATTCTAGACTATTTACTGGAAATGAATGAGTGTTTAAAATGCTGGCCAAAAAATATTCTACTGACCATCACATAAAATAAAGAAAAACACATATACACTGCAATGCCATAGAATATAGTATAAATGCATATAAAAACATACATTTGTACAGTAGGATTTCTATTAAGATTTACAGTTAGATAAATTTGTTTCATTCAATGGTTCCATGCAGTAACGCAATAAAACGTGAAAATGGTTGTTGAATTTTATTGGCACCTTATATATAATTTTGTTAAATATATGTAATAAATGTTTCCATTTTATCACACACTGATCACACACATACTGTATATATGCGTCTTTGTAAAATGTAGAATGCAGACAAGAACATACACATAGATCAGGAACATAATGTATCTACATAATGTTAAACGAAGCAAAAATGACTCACCCAAAAAAAGAAATAGTTCACCCAAAAATAAAGTTCTGTCATCATTTCTTCACATCCTCATATCCAAACCGACATGCAAGGCAGAATGTTTAAGCTAAGGCATCTTAAAAATACCCTAAAGTGCTCCATACAACGCATGAACACTCTCAGGAAAAAAGGTACAAAAGCTGTCACTGGGGCTGTACCTTTTCAAAAAGTAAACTTTTGTCCATTTTAGGTATTAATATGTATATTTTAGGCACCAATATGTACATGTAGGTGCTAATATGGACATTTATTTGTGTACATTATATGTACATTTTAAGTGCTAATATGTACATTTAGGTGCTAATCTGCACATTTTTGGCACCAATATGTACATGTAGGTGCAAATATGGATATTTATTTGTTAATATTGTAGGTTCTATGTTCATTTTAGGTGCTAATATGTACATTTTAGGCACCAATATGTACATGTAGGTGCTAATATGGACATTTATTTGTTAATATGTACATTATAGGTTCTAATATCTATATTTTAGGTGCTAATATGTACATTTAGGTGCTAATATGTGCATTTTAGGTGCTAATATGTACATTTTAGGTGCCAATATGTACCATTAAGGTACCAATATGCACCCTTTAGGCACTGTGTATAATTATTTTATATATATAAATACAACACATGCTTTCATATATTTAAGAAATATTTCATGTGTATACTGTATATAGATTTATATATAATTTATATTATATAAATAATATTTTTTTTCTTAAATATACATGCATGTGTGTGTGTATTTATATATAAATACAAAATAATGATACACAGACTTTTATTTTCGATGCGATGAATCGCGATGAATCGTTTGACAGCCCTAATAAAAAGCGCAACACTTTCGCTGATTCTTTCTCTTCTCACACGATGTAAATAACCCTGTTTTATTATTTCTCCTGCCTGCATATCGAATACGCCAGAGGGTGATGAAGACGTAGGTGTTGGTTTGTGTCTATGCGTGTCATTTTTGCCCCAAGCCCCTGTTCGTTTCCAACACTGAAGATTCTGCCAAACATGCAGGTTTAGGTCATTATTAGGTCTGTAAAAATGAAGAAAGAATTGTCATTTTTGGCTGAACTTTATCTTTAACACTTAGTGTCCATGGATGTTCTTGAGCCGTCTACCGGTTGAGCTCGAGGATGCTTTCTGTGGTTTCTTTGAGAGATACTCTTCCAGGTCGTCATGGGAACGCCGGGAACCTTGGATACTCGCTCTGACTGAACCACTCCCCGGATTTGCTCCTTGTCTTCATCGGAGGAAGAGCTCATCTCCACCGTTGGCTCGGTGAACACAATCAGCTGATTTTTACGATGAGGAACTTCATCTGTCCCTTTCTCCTTCGTGAGTACAGTGACCGTCATCTGGGCCACGCTGTGGTGCAGAGAAGCGCTTCGGAGGAGCATGTTGGAGCGTGGCTGCACCATCTGGATCCCGCCTATAGGAATGGTGAGGCTGACACTGGGAATCATCACCTGGGGCTGGGAGTGCAGGGGCAGGTGACTTAACACACGCTGGCCTTCTTTCCTGGAGAGACGCCCATGTGGCAGAGGCATCATGTTGGTCCTTCGCTTAGGACTGTGTGTTTTCTCCTTGAGGGGAGCCAGAAAGACATGTTTTTTTTAGTGAAATCACCAAGTGACCACAGGTGGAGTCATCTTTATTCTAGGCAAAAGGACGTTATTTCTAAAGTGTGTGGTTTTTTGCAGCTAAAGATAGTCTTGGTTCTTCCCAAATCTAGTAGATGGTAAACAGATAAGTATGCATTCATCATTTCATGGGTTACTATCTAAGGCTTTGGCTTTAATTGTATGTAAAGACTCTATTTGTAATAAAGGTGCGACACAAAAATAACACAGTGTGCTTTTAGAATCGGGGTATTTGTGTTTGGATGTTTATCTTGGATATATTTGGGTGTCTTGTTTTCAGATTTTTTTGCACACAAATACATAAAAAACTCTATAATTGGAGTAAAACAAACTTTGACAAAGAAAGAAGCATCTACATACTGTATTTAGCTATCAAGGCTAACAACCCACAATTTATTATTGAAACAAGGATGAATGGTTGTTAAAAGAGAGCATGGATCATTCGAAGAAAAATTCGAATACATAAATACTTCAATCAAATAATATGTTAAATATTATAAATTACTTGCTGAAAAAAAAAAAATTATATACTTCGGACCAACTTCAATTATTAGTTTTTCAAAAATGTTTTCTGTCTAAACTTTTTATAAAAAATATTTATTTTCCCACTGATAAAAATGGTTTTTATTATAAAGATCATCAATGTGTGATTTAGTTTCCTAAAGACTAAATGTATTTTTAGAAAAATGAATAAAAGCCACAATCAGTAAAGCTAGCCGATATGTGAAAATACTATTTAAATCAGTTTTTCTTAAAAAATAAATAAATAAATAAATAAAATTCAATGGGTGTAATTTGTTTCTAAGGGTAATAAAAGTGTAATTTGTTTTAGAGAAACTAAACAAAACGGGTTTAAATGGGAAACCATTATATATATATATATATATATATATATATATATATGAAGAGTTCAGATGCAAAAGCCTCTAAGTGCCATTTGAAATTTTCTTCTTTAATGATGATTTTTATCAAACTTGTATATTTAAGTTCAGTAATTTCACTTAAATGGCAATGATAATTACCTATTAATTGTTATTAAAGTGAAATTACTGAACTTAAATATACAAATTTGATAAAAAATCATCATTAAAGAAGAAAATTTCAAATGGCATTTAGAGGCTTTTACATCTGAACTTTTCATATATATATATATATAATATAAAAATGCACTATATAAATGGCACGGACGGTCATTTAACCTTCTCAATGCTGGTTTAAACAGTCTTTTATGAGCATTCAGTCAGAAAGATGTCCATAAAGACACTTACCGGTTTGGTCTTGAGATTTAATCTGTTGGGTGAGGCTTTAGTAGACTCAGTTTGGTACTGAACCGTCACACTGGCCCCGACGGTCAGCGCAAGTGGACAGCTGTGAGGCGAAGGCTGTACGGGGGACGAGGCTCTAATGGGGGACGATGAGGCTGGGTGTTCAAAAGGAGACCGAGAGGAAACGCAAGATGATGGAAAGAGACTGTGTTTTGGAGAGGGACAGCGCAGAGGGGACATGTCACGCTGAGGAGACTGCGGTAAAGCAGGGGAGATATGCAGGCCAGGAGACGGGGACGAGCACGTCCCTGTGGTGGGTTCCAGGTGGCGAAGGGTTACTATAGACTTTGTGGTCTTCGGAGAGGCAGCTTCTCCATAGTGGCTTGGTTTTCGGGGGCTCATACTGACAGGCGGATTTGGATGTTGTTCCCAGCCTGGGTTTGGAAAGCCCGAGATGTCACAGGAGCCAGAATTATCCCTGGAGAGAGACGCACTCTTGGACGATGAAGAGGAGCATGATGCTTGCCCGTCACCCTCATCATCATCATCATCATCCTCGTCCACATCTGTCTCCTCTGCGTCTGAGAACTGGTGCTCCTCCACCAGATCCGTCTCAAGGTCACCTACAGCACAAGAGTCACTTACATTCAGTACGGTTAATTATGCTAATAAACAAAGAGAAATGCACTGAACTAATTGAAGCACTAAGTAACTCTACTTAATCCAAATGCCACAGTAATTCATAGTAAATGCATCATTTATTTCCAAATGATCACAATAATCGATGAATCATATAATTTTCTCAAAGTCATATAATACTTTCAACAAACTACAGAGAACTACAAAAAGAAGTGATTGATAGACTAATACTTGATGATCCATGCACGTGGCTGCTGAAAATTCAGCTTTGCCATTACAGATATAAATTACATTTTAAAACATAGTTGTAATAATCTTACTGTTTTAGTGTATTTGTGATTAAATAATACTAATAATAATAAGAAGAAGAGACTTCTCACCTCCCTCATGTGTCTCAAGCTCACACTGAACTGGTCCTGGAGCAGTTCCCTCTGGACACCTCTTCCCATGAGCCTTTGACTTCATGTGTTTGGTTAAATTCCCTGAAGAAAACAGTATGACAGCTTCAACATGGGAATGGAAACTTATTTATATCAAGTTGTTCCCTGTGAGAGTACAGGTGTAGACTGTCCATGTAAACAACCTCCGATGTCATCGAACTAGTGATACAATAACATCTATTATTAACCTCTATTTTTGTTGTGTTGGCAAGATTTCTACTACAAGACAGGATCGTGATTAGTTTAACCCTCTGATGGTCATTGGCCACTTCTGACCGAATCATTTCTGTTTTGAATTTTACAAAAATCCCAGCTTCATCGGAAGGTTATGATACTGGGTACATTTTGAGGCATTTGGTATGTGAATACAAAAAAAATTGAGGTCATGATCCAAGCATACTAAGTGGTCGTAAAAAAAATATACACACTCGTGGTCTTCGGTCAAAAATGACTGACCCATAGGAAATTATTATTTTAATAATTAAGTATTTTTTGTCTTTACAATCTACAAATCTGCCACGATTCTAAAAGAAAGTACACCGCAGTAAAATGTTGACACTCTACAACATCAAGAGTGCAAAAAATTTACACACACACACATTTTTATACACAGTACATACACACCAATAAATTCAGATTACAAAAAATCTGTTTTGAATTTTTTTAAATCACAGCTTCATCTGAATGTTACGAAACTTGGGGATATTTCTGACATCAGGGAAGCGAACACACACAAAAATTGAATTCATGATCCGAGCATGCTAAGTGTTCGTAAAAAAATTAGTCACAATTTTGGTCTTCGGTCAAAAATGACCCCCGTTAGGAAATGAATGGGAAATTGACAAAAACACAAAAATTCACCTATTTTTTTTCCACAATTTTTTCTAATAAGAAATTGTTTTTGAGATTGTTTCAAATATATATTCGAATCCACAAAAAAATGTACATGCCATCTAGTGGTTACACCATGGTTCTACAGTTTTTCTCTTTACTGTAACCAGATGGTGCTAATTTTCTTCAATTTTTTTTTTCTGAAGGCCTAGACTCTATATTAAACTAAAATACTGCATTAATCATTTTTTGAAAAAAAAAATATATATATAGAAAAATATATATATTTCCATGGCAAAAATCAACCATAAATATTGCATAAATATTAATAAATTCAATCAAATTGTCTCAAAATACTAAATTAAAAATAATAAATATTATAAAACAAAAATAAATTGCAATAGTTTTTACTGGGATGGAGGAAGTTTAATTTTTATGTGTCCGGTCACTTCTGACCCAGGACGTGACTCCTAAACGAAGACCATCAGAGGGTTAAATTTGCTTCTTGCTATTGGGAGAGTGGCAGTCTTATCCCACAGTACATTTTATTTGACCAAATATTTACAATTGCCCCTGACTGTACATTTAAATGTGTATACCTGCTAAAAGTTCATCTTGTTTTTTAGGTGTACACTAGCGTATAATAGTTGGACTCAAAGTTAATATTAAGTGAATATTTTACTTTATCACTAATATGAATATAATATGGACAGACATGAACTAAAAGCCACAAATCTCCATTCATCCGTTGTGCAGCATACCTTTGGTTTTGAAGGCAAAGTTACAGTGCTGACAGACGTAAGGCCGATCGTCCGTGTGTAGTCGAATGTGTTTGCGCAGCATGCTGGGTTTCTTACAGCGTATTCCACACTCTTCACATACATATCGTCCTCTGCCCCGGCCACGGACATACACGTATTCCTCACTTGACCTGTATCTGGAAAAACACAACAAAAAAGCTGAAAGGATATGTTGTGTGAACATTCATAATGATCTGGAGTCACTGACAAATAACAGACTGACCCCAAAAATGTTGGAAAAATGTCAATAGTGCTATTTATCATAATGGAAATTGTGGCTTTCGAAGTCTAAAGGTAACAAAACAAGCACCTCATAAAATACAGTAAGTGATGAACCAAATGGAAACTTCATGGGCAAAGAAGATTAAAAAAAAAACTAAACACAAATGCTGAATTACAAACATGTTCTATTCATTAAAAAAATCATCTTGAGACATTAATGTACTGTATAATCACCGATGACAACCATGTGTTTAATTAGCAAATCAAACACACACATATATAAGTGCACTTTGCATTTAAATGAACTTTTGCAAAAATTTGACATACACTACAGTTGCACATACTCTAATGAAGTACACTTCTTTTTCACAAGGGAATCTCATTTGGGTTTGATTAAATAAAGACTTTGCCTGACTGAAATGCGATATCCGACTAGCACTATTTTTTAAACAAACAGAATGGAGCGGAAAAGCAGCACATGTAGGTTGTCATTGACACTGCAAGCTCTCAACATCACCTTTAGGTTAATTAAAATAGCAGCAAAGCAAAGCAAAGCCTCTGGGCTGGAATATGTGCATAAAGAGGCCTTTACAGTGATCTCACAGGTCTGTGTGGGAGATCTGATCTCAAATCTACAGTATAGCACCTGCATGGCATGCTTTTAAAGGTGCTCTAAAACTTGGTATGCTTGGCACAGACCCTCTTTCAGACACCACGCATGCATATATATCCATACACACCCCCTCCGCCTACCCACAGACACACACACACACACACACATGGGTAGTCTGGCCTGTTTGTGTCCAGAAAGTCCCAAAACGGGGCCTCCACTTGACCTCAAACAGAGCTCCATTTATAATGTCAAGAACTAGGGCCCCCTCCCTTCGACCCCCATCAGCACCACCCCGGCTCAAACACGGGGATCTTGCAATGCCGCTCTGTGCCCACAGCCCGGGCTTCTGTGCCAATGCAAACAGCTGAGAGGGGGGAACCCTAGAGCCAACCAGCAGTTCATAACCAATAACACCAGTACAAATCAAGACCTGTGTTGCCAGCTTTCTTAAAAATAACAGCATCATTTTTGAGAGATTTTTTTGAGTGGTTTAGCTTTTTAGATTTAGGCTGTGCCGCGATATATTCACAGTAACAGACTACCGTTCACCACCACAATTAATATGATCCAATGCCATTCTAAACATACCGGAATTCCAAAATTGGAAATTAAAGTGGGTCCAAAAGGCACTTCATTATTATATTATTTGATGAAAATGAGATTTTTCAGTCTCAATCATGTGGGATGAGTTATGCACTGACCTTTAATAACTAAATCTAAGTACGAGCCCTTTTGCGCCGACGTCACAGTTGCGTCACGGCGCTAGCTGGAGGCAAAACAAAGTGAAAACTGGAGGCGGCCAATACAAACCAGCACAGATTCGGCTGCATAATAAGGAGCTTAAATAATTGTTACTATTATTAAATGTCATCTTGTTGTGTTGTTTGGTGCAAGAATTGATGATTGATCTGGAACTTCTATTTCTAGAAAATATTCACATCATTAAAATCGCACTGTAATGTCACTCTTTACATTGTCGTGGTCTCGGCGTTGGCTCGGCAGAACTGCGGATCGTACACACAAGTCTTGTACAGGACCATATAGGCATCTAAAGATTTATATGCCCTGTACGATCGGTTTCTCTGTAAGGTAGGTGTAGAAGTCAGGCCACTCAACCGAGGTAACGTAACGTACGTTAATCCTGTCAGATCATCCATCCATTGAGTGAGCGTGTAGGCGGCTACGGGTTGGCCAATCTGGTTCCGTTCGTTAAAAATAACTTTTGGAAATAACAATCGCGGTCCTGGACACTGAGTGACCGTACACATTAAGATAATATCGGATTTTCTCCAGTCATTGTTAAAAAAACAAGCTAACAATCCTTGCTAACTAGCGTTAGTGAAGCGGCCAGAGGGATCGCTCTGCCTCCACCTAAGCTCCGCCCACAAAAAAACGTCACCATGTTTACCAACTGAAAAGGGTCTATTGACAACTTGTTATTGAAAGGTAAGACATGGCCCGAAGAAAGTGCATCAATCATGACATAAATATGTGAAAATTCATGACATATTCATTATGTGAGGATGAACTGTGCCGAAAACACATAATTACCATTCACCTGAAACCCAAACTTTCACTCAAAATCACTCCCCTCATACATCACGTAAAACCTCAGAGCTTCCATTTTAAGATGCACAAACCACCTTAACCACCTTCAGTGTTCTCATTCTGAAGAGACACAAATGTCTCCTAAAGTAAAGACCACACTTGGAGAAACGGCACAGCCAAATTATGAGTAAATTGCATGGCTGTATTCTGTGTTACTTCAGAAGTGGTTGGTGGTTGTTTTAGGAAGACTTGTGTCTGTAAACTGTGGCTGTAATCGCAATCACGACAGACTACATAACCTTGAAGAATTACATTTCTTTCTATCAGTTGTCTGACTTCTTTTGTAGTTCATGGAAGTTCTCACTCGAGCTGAAAAAAAAAAAAAAAAAGCATTGAAAGCATAAAAAATAAGCATTGAATGGCCAGTGGCTAGGCAGCTAACCCCTCACCCTAACTGGTTGGAAAAAACAAAAAAAAACAAAAAACATTATACTGTACTTATCTTTTGTTGCTCATGTTCAAGTCCATTCATCCAATCGAACTACACCCAAATTATACATTAAATATGGGTTCAGTTTCAAAAAAGGTTAAAATGGCCACACTAGACTTAACCTTCCACTGTCTTTCATTCTGATGCATTTATATGCATTTATACATATGCGCGGGAGACCGGATACACAACCTAATGCAAATACGTTTTGTTGCAAACGTAAAAGTTATAGTTTTTGTGAACTCTGACCTGCAAATCCATACGACGAGACCAAAATTTGCGAACTGCATTTCCAATTCAGCTGTTCATGTAAATAATTGTGGCTTTTCTTGGGCCTATGGAGTTTTCAATAAATATATTATTTACTTTATTACTGTGTTTGGTTGCCACTTAGGTATTAAAACAAATCCAGCTGAAAACCACGTAGATGTTTGTTTTTCATTCATCTGAAAACACCTCAAAATGTGACTCTACTGCCTCTTGGCCATCTCCATATGCCTTCAGCTCAATGACCAAAATCATTGATGCAGTATGGTGTAAATGGGACTCTGTGGGGTTCCACAGGAAGTGACCGCCAGGCTAGGTAGTTTCCTGGCTCGGGCCGTGTAACAGACGGTCCGTGTTGGCTCGGACAGCCAACCGATCTCCTGCAGCGGGGCAAGAACAGCACTGCTCAAAATACTGACAGAAAGCCACCGCACATACAGTGTGAGCAGGATGCACGAACTACAAAGATTCTAGCTTTTCTTACATCGGTGTACAAGAATCAACAGCTAACATGACATCATCTTTGAAGTGTTAAATGGTTAAATAAATGCATGAGAGAAAAGAAAGAAGACCAAGCATAATTCCGCATGCAAATAAATGCAAAATAGAACAAGAAGCACAAATAAGTATGCAAACCATACTTTGAAGTTTTATTTTTGAATGGCTAATGATGCAAGTCAATATTGATTTTTACAAGTGTAATGTTTACGAAAACAAAACTACACAGCACACATACTCCACTGAAGTATCTACAAAGGTATCCATGGAGGTTTAGGCTGAACTTCTTGCAGAAATGCATGAGCAAAATAAACCATTATCTATATCTATACAATGCTGCCTTGCAAACACAGTAGAGCCCGACCGATAAAGGATTTTGAAGGCCGATACCGATTCAAATATATTTGGGTTTTAAAATCCGATATATCGGCCGATATTTTTTTTTTTTTATTAAATATTGTTGGATTTCACACACGTGTAAAAGAAAAGCTCACTTTTCTGCACAAGATACGTTTGATACTTTTTCTCTCTGTCTAAATGTTCACTCCTCGCAAGTATAACTTACATTTTACAATGCAGGGACTGTAACTAGAGATATGCGAGTTATAAATACGGTAATCATTACTTTATTTAGGCAGAAAAAGTTCATTGTGGTTTCCAAGCTCATTAAGCGGTCTTTCACTGATGATAGTGGCATTAGCTAGCTTTGTGGTTAGCTAGTCTATGATGAGCCATAATTTAGCAATAGATAACATCATACTGCAAATTGTAAAACATACATTTTCAATATAACAGGCCAAGGAGAGATGATTGAAGCGTGTTTCGTCTGTTTTTATTTTATTTTTTAAATATTCATTTATCGGCCATTATGACTGCCGATACCGATATTTTGGAAAATGCTTAATATCGGCCTGGCTCTAAAACACAGTAAGAAATATTTACTTAAAATTGTTTAAGGCATTCATTACGCTGTTACACTTTATTTTCATTGCATATAAACACAAGTGTTATGTATTATTATGACTTACCCTCCCTCACAAATCTGAACCCGTGAACTGTACTTGGAGGTAGATAGTTGGTCGTCCTTCTCCATTGCTGTTTTCTTTTCTACCTCTGTCAACTCAGCTTGCTGGGCTTCTTTCGGCTCTGTGGACTGAGTGGCACGTACCTACACTCGAGAGAGACACGGGCAAGTTCACCAACCCTATTCCAGGAGCCCAGGGAGACAGAGATGGGGGGGGGGGGGTCTCATTCAACATTTTAAGTTGCCTTGTATACTTTTTATAAGTAAAATTTACAAGTTTACATTAACGTTGTCTTGTGAAGATTAAGATTAATCACATTTTAAAACAATGGAGTGGGGACGGTAAGTCACTTACCTTTTGTATTATTTAAAACCCTCATATGCCTTAATACTGGGCTAAAAAACATACTCCCTTGATTTAATAATATCAAAGTCAGCAAGCATAACAGTTATTCTCCCAACTGAAAAATATAGTTTAAAGTGGTCAAGCTGGGAACATACATGGTAGCTGCCCAGCAAACAAATTTAGGTTCTGGGAACGTTAGTCTTTGGTTCCCAGAACGTTCCTAGAACTTTTCCGTAGGGTTAAAGCCGTGTTCACACTACATGATTTTAAAATGTCGCGGTTCACACTATATGACTTGCTCTCAGTGAAATCAGGAGTGTTCAAGTCGTTGAGCTGTTCACACACACACACACACGACACAACATGATTGATCCACAACTCACTACACGAGCTGACAACGCACTACATAGAGATACAACCACGATCGGATGATAAAAGCAAATCATTTGTGACTCAATGAGAGCTGTTTCAGTACTATGGTACGGTCTAAATCCTGAAAATAATCAAATAAATAACAAGTCAACCAACGATCCTATCATGTCCACAAACCACGTTTTGTCACGAA
This sequence comes from Pimephales promelas, assembly GCF_016745375.1. The sequence continues at coordinate 9,061,844 of NW_024121654.1, forward strand.
AAAACATGCAATAAATAAATAAATATTGCGCCAATACCCAGCGAAGAAGAGAACACAACACGTGAATATGGACGTCAGACAGAAACTAGTGCTGCACACTGTTTGCGCGACGATCTGCTCTCCGGGAAAAAAATGCAAAAAAAGAGAAAAACTAAGATTTACCTGGTGTCCTCAACCCATGCGTTGCTCTGATTGGCTGTACTCATGACATCACTGAGGTTGAGTCGCGCGACGGCTCTGGATATCTAGCAGGCTAGATCTTGTTCTGGGCTCGGCGACGCGTCTGCGAGTGTTTTTGCTGCGTTGTTGGCTCTTTCACACTAACAGATTGGCAAGCGTTCATCGTCCGCTAATCCCCCACGCGATAACACCCTGACCTGTCGGCGAGCTCAATGATTTGCAAATCGGGCATAAATCGGGCTTAAAATCCTGTAGTGTGAACTTGGCTTAAGGGAACGTTCCCGGAACATTCTCCTTAGTCCTTACGTTATAAAAATGGAACCTAAAATAACCTAAATGGAACGTTCCTATAACGTTCCTTGTTTGGTTCCCCAAAAAATAACCTCATGGGACCATTCGGGAACGTTAGGGGAACGTTCTGTGTTTGCTGGGTGGTTAACCAACTACTGACCAGCTAGAAACCCTAAAACACAGCTGATTTTCCAAGCAGGGCATGAATGATTGACGTGATTAATGCAAGATTTGTTACATTTACCTCAGTCAAGTCAGGCTTTTGAGACTCAGGTGTCTCTTGTTTCCTGTCCAGAGGAGGTGACATGGCTGCCATGGTGTAGATGAGTGGTTCTGGTCTCTGCCTGCAGTGCAACAGGGCTAGCATGTCCTTGCTTGTCAAGCCAGGAGGGTTTGGATTGCGGGTACTTGTACACCACGTAGAATAGACTGAGTTTTGTTGTTCACTCTGTATAGACGGATTGGGCTTTATGTAGTTTAGATAGCACCAGGTAAAAGTAAGGTTAGTGTTAAGAGTCAGAAATGGTGGTTCTTTGTGTTCTGTTGGTAAGATGATACTTTGCTCACCCAGTCTTTCATCCTTCTTGCATTCAATCAAAACTTCATCATTCCCCCTTTCATTTTCCTGTTCTTTCACCCGTTTCTGCTGTTGCTCACTCTCAAGGCTGAGCTCCTCACTGCTTGTCGGGGATAGCACACGTTTGGTTGCTCCAGCACTTACTGATTTGAATCTATCAGATGTTGATTGTTGGTCCATGATTTCAAACTTTGAGGCCACTTGAACCGAACTGACTCCAGAGCAGCAAGGTTCCTGAGGCCTTGAGGTAAATGTTTGTGAAACTGTAGTATAAATAGAGCCTGCATGGTGTGGAAGGAGTGAATTGAGACGGACTGGAATTGTCTGGGCTGGTGAAGGTCTCAGTAGTTCTGTGTTTGAAGTAACGTCAAAACCAAGATTCCGATGGTGGCGATGAGGAGTGAGGTATGGTTGGTTGACCCTTGTCTCAGAATTCGCCAAGTCATTCTCCATTGGAATTTCAAGCTTGAGTCCAGTTGACATTGAAGAATAATGAGCTCTGGCAGCACCTGATGGACAAAGCAGACTTCCCATTGTTGTAGGCTGGTCAGTATGAATAAATGGGGTCAACTGCAATGCATTCTCCTGTGATTGCAATTGCATTATCTGCTTCTCACTAGACAGAAGATGGGTGTTGGTTGGACTGTACGAGATTGCTGGGCTATGGCTAGGTGATGTGCTAGTCCTTTGAGTTGGAGAACTGGTGTTGAAGAGTTTAGATTGATCCTCCTCCTCAGGTTCCCTCACTGCACTGTGCCTCATTAGAAGGCATTTCCGCCTTTCTCTCCATCCCGCAGGAGTCCGATCTGGGGACAAACTGCTGTAGTCAAAAGACTTACTGCGAGTTTCCTTAATAAGGTTAACATGTTGAGGAACATGGGGTGCCTGCTCAGATGCAGAGCGCCTCATTTCTCTGTGAGAACTTGAGGGAATTGTCAAAGTATGAGTGGCTCTTGATCTCCTAGTTGGTGTCATATCCGCCTCTTCAAATGAAGCTGATCGACTGGAGGCGTGAGACACGCAACTGTCTTGACTTGGACTGTGAGGCAGGGACATTGAATCAAAGCTTGAGTCCTCTGAAGACTGGGCAGCTTCTGCAAGACGGAGACGTTTCTTTTTAGGCGGTAACTTCTCAATTGGAAGTTGGGCCAAAGTTGGACTTCTTTGGGGCCATTGGAACTCACTGACCTTTTCAGCGTCCTTGATTTTAGGTACGGTTGGAGGGGGTGATACTGCCATTTTGTTGGTGTTTGAATCTTCAGTGACCAGAATCTCTGGCACTTGGACGTTGTGTTGCCGTACAAGTTTACGGAAGTATGGTTTAGTTGACTGCTCCTTTGATTGTGAGCAATGGGAGACATCATGAGGGTGAGGGACCTCATCTGGTCCAGGGTTTTTTAAAGTACCATCATGTTTCTCAAAAGAACTAGTATGCTGTATAACAGATATTCCTTTCAAAGCACATTCTTGGACCTAATTCAATGGTCCCTTTAATAGGCTGCTCACAAGATGGCGTATACCCCTTGAGTGATACATAAGAAACCGAAGGTAAAGAAGGATCGTCAAGTTCTATGCTCTCTTCTTTTCTTCTTTTTCTAAACGCAAAAGCACCAGGACGACTTGTGAACGTTCTTGTGTGTTCTTCCACTTGTTGTTGAGAAATATGAACCATGCAGTGGGTTTGATATCTCTCCCAGTCATTAAACACTATGCCACATGCATCACACTCAAGAGGCTCTTGTTTCCGGCTGGGATCAGGCACTGCAGGAACTGAGGGATGAAATGAAGAGCTGTGTTCATCTATGGTAATTTCAGCACCGATGGGCAATTCAATGGCGGGCTGTCGTCTTAGCATACCATGACGTCGATTCTGAACTGGTTGCTGGTCATCAAAGGATTGGCTAAGGCGAAGACTACGGGAAGTTTCAGACACGTCACTAACGCTTGCATCTGAGGGCATGGAGTGACTTCTCAGAAGAGGAGCGGTTGATGTTGAGTCAGTCGGTTCCATACTGAGAGGATGGTGCTGAAATTTCTCACAAGGTACACCGAGAGTAATTGAACCACTGCTCTTTGTACTCACATCTATTTCTTTTGGACTTTGAAGGAAAGGCTCTTTGGAAGAGGCTGGCTTCAGTTCTGTGCTGCTTCGCCTAGAGAGCGAGAACCTTCTTGGCTTGACACTGTCAATCTTACTGGTGTCTACCACAGCCTCATTGATGGTGATGAGTTTTGTTATGTGGTCAATAACTTGCTTTTTTGGCACAGAGAATGGAATTCGTTTACTTTCTTGCCCAGCAGGATGGGCATGTTGTTGATGGGCAGTCCTTTGTAATTGACCAAGACGACCAAACTTTCCAAGGATGACCTCTGCATAGCTTTTGGCACTTGTTGTGTTTGGTGGACTATCTTGAGAGACTTCCGTGCTCTCGGATCGAGAGAAATAGCCTGACTCTGTGCTACCTTTGCTACTTAGACCAAACGATGAGGATGTTTCATCAGATGATCCTATAGGTGTACGTCTTCCTTTACTGAGTCTCATTGCAAGTCTCTTTTTAACTGCGTGAGAATCCTCTGTACCTTGTTTATCAGAGCACTTTTCTGTGGTATTTTGCTTTTGAATGGACATCGTTTGTTTTTCTGAAAAGGAAGATGGTTTGCTTTCATCCTCTGATTCTGAAAGTGGCTCCTCGGAACAACTTGGTCCTTCCCGGTCTGCGGTAAGACCAGCTTTCACCCGGTGAGTATGTGATTTTCTGTGCTTGTACAGGTTACTTTTAGTCTTGAAGGAGAACCCACATGGTGCACATGGGTAAGGTCTCTCTCCAGTGTGGGAACGGATGTGTTTCTGAAGCACACTGGGCTTGGCACAAGCACGACCACAGTATGAGCACACATACTTTCCAGGCTTTTGAGGTTTACGCTCCCGTTTTTGTCGAGGTGTACCTTCCAGGGCCTCATCCATGGAACAGGATGGTCTAGCTGATACTCCTGAGGATGAAGCTCCAGACGGGATTTCACTAGGCTGCCTCATGTTATCATCAAGATTTCCAGAACTACCAGATGCCCTTGGTGGCTTTCCCTCTTCATCATTGTCTGTCTCCAGAGCAGTTTTCTTCTGTAATCTGAGACGCTTTCTCTCAGGATTAATACGTTTTTGCTGTCGCGCATGATGCTGCTGGGTGCCAACCTTGCTCTGGTCATGATCCTGAGGCTGGGGGCTCTCCACTGGAGTCTCATTCGGCTTTTCTAAACCTCCAGATTGCTCCCCTGTGGTCAACTGGCTATGCAAGGCCTCCATAAAATTTGATGAAAGCCTGAAGTACTGTTTATTCCAGACTACGAACGACCAATTAATTGAATGACTTCAGAGCATCGCTCAATGCATTGTTTCAGTCAACATATGCATGGATCGTCACAACTGTAGCATTCTGTATGCATCGTTGCTTGATTCTTCAAATTAATTTTATGTACTACAACGTTTTCAGTTACAGATAATTATTCCTCTTCTGTTTCTTGTGCTTTCTTGTCCTTTGAAATCCATGGCAACTATGTTTTATCCATGAGTGCCCTGTCTGGTTCTGCAGATGTTTTATGTTCTGCCTGGTTCAGATGACGATCCACTTCAAGGATTCAAATTCTGGGAAATACCAAAGGCAACAGAATTAGTAAGAATGTCAATTCTACATTATATGCACATGTATTTTAAGTTCTGTTAAAGAGGGGTAGAGGTGGGGTCACATTTGAGCATTTAAAATGTAATTTTACTTGAAAGTAACGCAATAGTTACTTTCTTAAGTAACTAGTTACTTTTAAATTTTTCAACTGAGTAACTAATTCAGTTACTTTTTGGAAGAAGTAACTAGTAACTGTAACTAATTACTTTTTAAAAGTAACGCCCGACACTGGCAGTCCCTCCAGAAAAACGCGATTATGCGATCGCTGAATTCAATGCAAAATCAGCCAAAGTCCGCATATTTATGCGGGGCCGCATTTTTTCAAAAACGCCGCACTATCGCCGCATAAATTGCCGATTTCCGTGCAAAATATGCGGGGTTTGCATAATTTCATAATCCTCGCATTTTCGTTGCAAAAAAAGTCACACGTATCTTAGCAGAAAGTTGAAAAATGTTGCGTTTGCTTCACACAAGAGCAGCCATTTCCCCCCGTTTCCATGGGAACGTTATGAAGTGACGCAATTACGCGACGCCAGACAGACTCACGGAGGCGATTGACATCTCACAAATCGAACTCGTATAACTGTCTGTCACACGTTCTACCGTCACATCGTTACTTAATAAACAACATAAGATAAAAGAAGTAGCATCAAACAGAAAATATAGCTGCGAGCAGCGATGGCGGGCCCAAGCCGGTGGCACCGCCACCCCGGTTCCTTTAGTTACCTAAATGCACCCGGGTGGCGGTGCCGAAGGCTTTGGCCCTTTTATGATTAAATGTTAAAACGGCTTGCCATACTCTGTCATTTCGACTAGTCACAATTATGTTACAGATATCTTAAATGATAATACAAACTATCCAAAATGTAATTACGAATAGACAGAAAGACGTTGTTGATATCTACAATGTTAATTCCGGACAGGCAAACTTAGCTTTTAAATGTTAAAAGGGCTTGCCATACAGGGACGTAGGCTCAGAGAGAGGCTCACCATATTCAAACCAAAATATCTGACTTCCTCTTGGTCCGAGCTAATGACTATGTATTAGAAAGTTGTCCGGCTTGAGGAGTACAATGTATATAGCATTTTTTGTAACTGTAGATAAAACTAACAACCCCACTTTTGTCAAAAGGTGGCGCTATTTAGTCCTTGCACTATGCCCGTTTCTGAAACTTTGCACATGTCTACTGGCTAATAAATGTGATGTATCTGTTGAGTTTCAAGCAATTTCAATTTCAATTTCAATTTGACTGTTGAAAAGAAGTGCGCCGATTAGATACTCAGGATCGGTATCGGCTCTGACACTGCCATCTTTGACGAGGCTGATTCAAATTCTATATTGTGCATATATACTATTCTATGTTAGGCACAAAGGCACAAAAACTTTCTAAAGTACCATAAAGTTTTGTGTACTGTATTATTAGTGTTCTGAAGCTATTATGTGATATAGAAATTAATATTTAAGTCATTAAATTCAAGAACACAAACTTTTCCCTCTCTGCGCCTGTCAGTCATTCTCCATTCAGCATTCAAACAGCACGTCACATTCGGTTACAGTCAATGATAAAACGATCTTCAATGATTCAATGTTAATCCTATTATACTGGATCTTTAAGATAAAGGTCTAAAGGTCTATATTTTCGAATGAAGAAACTTTTTCTTGCTGGACTTTATTGCTGTAACTTAACCGTGTTACTTTCTACCGGGTGTCGGACGCTGTCGGTTAGATCACAACACTAGAGTCAGAGCACTATAATTGTTCTTCACGCACACAGTAACTGAAATTTAAAACCTTTAAAAGAAAAGGCTCAATAAACTATTGCATAGATAGATAATGTATAATACACTGTTCATAAATATGTATTTCCTTTGTGCTTTGAACTTTTCAATACGGACTCACTGCGCTGTAACTTCATGTGGCTTCAAGCACATCATTCTCCGCTCGGGATGCACATAAGTGCTTTGTGCTGCACCGTATTGGAGCCGTAATATCATAATGCAGTGATGTAATGACAGATTATTAATTGCCTTTCAATTATATGTTGCTGCGTCATTAAACATCTGTCCTATGCATTTCAAACATTTATAGCAGCCATGGCTATATTTTTTTATGATTTTTTGTTATCTTGTTTTTCATGAATGTATTTTTCAAAAATAAGAGCAATGTGTATTATCTATTATTAATATGGTTTATAATAGCATTTTTGTCATAGATTATGACAAAGTAATCATATGATCCACCAGCGAGGAACCAGCAGAACAGAGTGAACATTCATTCTGTTTAGTTCAATCCTACTTAATAGGAATTTATTTAAAATGCTCGCTCTACTCCACACCATTAATGTCTTGTGCGGACATCCGTATTTCGACTTTCGGTTTTAAGTAAGCGATTTAAAAGCTCCCAAGTCCCAGCGGAGTCACACGTTGATTAACCGGTGGGAATATACACAATAGGCCTACCTGATATTGAACACAAGAGGGCAGTATAGCACTACGTATGACTCAGATTATTATTTTTTTATGAATTTTACAACAATTCTGGCTGTTTTTGAACGTAAACATAATTCTTAAATGAAAAAAAGGAAAAATTGGGGAAGTTATAATATTTGTATAATTTAATTTAGAAACAAATGATGTGTAATTACATTTTTAGAAGATATGAGGCTTTTAGTGTTTACTTTTTTGACATTACTTTAATCTTTTGCCATAGTTGCACATGTCTACTGGCTAATAAATGTGATGTATCTGTTGAGTTTCAAGCAATTTCAAGCATGCTAAGAGTCCCAAAAGCATCAAAAAAGTAATGTTATAAGTAATGTTAAAGGTAATTAGTTATAAGTAATGTTAAAGTTTGATTCGTTGCCACGGCAACAGTATCAAAGATATAAAAAATTCATTCACAGGTCTACATCTGCCGTGTATTTACATTATACAGATGAAGTTTGAAGCAAATCGGTTAAAAATAAGAGAGTGGTTTCAAAGCATTTTGAAAGTGACACACTTCCTGCTGCCAGTTGGTGGCGCTATAATTTTGACTCACAATAGTCACATCCATGTGATCGGTCTCTTACAGCGAAAACACTGCTGAAGTTTCATCAAGATCAGTTAATGTATGCTGAAGTTATAACACACATCCTGTTTCATGTTTCTCGCCATAATTTCGTTTCCTCGCCACGGCCAAACCGTTCGAGATATAAAAAATCCCTTGGCACCTTTTCATCCTTAATGTCTTGACTTCACGCTGATCGAGTTTTGTCGAATTTGGTTCAGTGTTCTAGTAGCAATACTTTAAATTCCATTGCATGTGTTTTAAACACAACCCTAAATAGCCGTCTTCCTGTTGGGCTGGGGTAAAAAGTAAGAGTGTGAAGTAGGCTATATATGAAACGATGAGATCTATATGTGTACCAAGTTTCATATTATTACATGCAAGTGTGTTTGATTTATGGACCAAATTTTCAGACCAAGTTTATTGACCAAGTTAATCTGATTAATAAACTAATTATATAAAACTATTGTCAATGCACTACAATTAAACTAGTTATATGTCTTTACTTATAAAAAATAAAAATAAAAACTTATTTAAAAAATACCAGGCTTGAGAAATGTATTTTCTTTATGCAGGTCATACACACAGCAGTGAAATGGTTAAGCCCCCTCCCCCTGCACACTCACTCACACACACACAGACAGGCAAAGACAGAGATGTAGGCTCAGATTGAGCAAGACCACATTCAAACAAACACATCTGACTTTCTGTGGGTCCTAGCTAATAAGTGTAAATTAGAAAGTTGTCCGGCTCGAGGAGTACAATATACATACCAATTTTTGTAACTCTAGTTAAAACTAACAACCCCACTTTTGTCAAAAGGTGGCGCTACTGAGCCCTCACCACGCCTGTTTCTGAAACTTTGCACATGTCTACTGGCTAATAAATGTGATGTGTCTGTCGAGTTTCATGCATTTTGAAGCATGCTAAGGGTCTCAAAAGCATCCTAAAAGCATCCTAAAAGAAGGGTAAAGTTTGATGCGTCGCCACGGCAACAGTTTCAAAGATATCAAGAATCCATTCACAGGTCTACATCTGCCGTATGTTTACATTATACATATGAAGTTTGAAGCAAATCGGGTAAAAATAAAAGGGTGATATCAAAGCATTTTGAAAGTGACACACTTCCTGCTGCCAGTTGGTGGCGCTATAACTTTGACTCACAATAGTCACATCCATGTGATCGTCCTCTTACAGCGAAACACACTGCTGAAGTTTCATCAAGATCAGTTAATGTATGCTGAAGTTATAACACACTTCCTGTTTCACGTTTCTCGCCATGATTTCGTTTCCTCGCCACGGACAAACCGTTCGAGATATCAAAAATCCCCTCGCAAACTTTCATCCTCAATGTCTTGACTTCACGCTGACCGAGTTTCGTCGAATTTGGATCAAAGCTCTAGGAGGAGTATATGACATTCCATTGCGAGCGTTTTACAAACAAACCTCAATAGCCGACTTCCTGTTGAGCTGGGGTAAAAAGTAAGAGTGTGAGGTATAGATGAAACGATGAGATCAACATGTGTACCGAGTTTCATATTATTACATACAAGCGTGTTTGAGTTATGGACCAAGTGTTCGGACCCCGTTCCAGGGGGCGCTGACGAGCCGCCCTACCACGCCCAGGTACCAGCTTCAGCCCAGCTCTGATGGCCGCGGGTTCTGACCCGTGTGCAAAGTTTCAAGAGTTTTCGAGCACGTTAAGGGCCCCAAAAGTGCCCAAAAGGTAGTAAAATAATAATTATTATAATAATAATAATAGTAAAGAAAAATAATCCCAAGGAAAACAATAGGGCCTTCGCCCTTTCAGGGCTTGGGCCCTAATTACCCGCACACATGGGGTGTTCGAGGCGCACACATAACACTGCAGAGAGCTCTTAAAGGGGCCACACCTTATTTACACTCGTTACAGTCTGAAATAAAACAAGATGAGAAATTAAATATTCCCAGCACTTTCTATGATGTAGTATGCTTGCTTATCAAAGGAAGTAATAAGAAATTACTCTTACATTAGCCTAGTGAGAACAGGATATTGGGGGAATCACTTTTTTTTCTCTTTTTCATCAAACCGCAATTTTTCCAAGTTCCCTCAATTTTTGCAAATTCCTGCAATTTCATCGCATAAAATTGCATAAATATCCCGCATATTCCATCGCATTTTTAAAGAAAACAGGCCGCGTAATCAATCAATTTTGCCCGCAACAATCACAAAAAAACTTTGCGTTTTTCTGGAAGGACTGAATACCATTATGGTAAATGTTATATATAAATCGCACATTTTTTCACAAATTTTTGGAAATTACCACCACAAAATCAGTCATTTTGATCGCAAAAATCACAAAAAAAAAATAAAAATCGTGAAATCCTGGAGGGACTGCACTGGTAGCAATACTCAAAGCCATGTACTGTATGTGCATATAAAAAGTGTAATGTATGTAGTAATAAAGAGTGAATACTACAGGTTCTTTGGTATTCTTAACAAAAGCACAATTTCGGACAGCACTCACTGACTCAGATACTACTTTCACTAGAACACAATAAGGAATTGGGCATCCCACTCACTGACCAGCTGGTATTGGCACCCACGCTTTGCTTTAGGGGGCGGTTAGGTGTGGAAACACAGGAGGGATCAAAATCCCTGCCAGTGATACATTCCAGCACAATGCTTGTGTGAATCCAACTCTAAGTGATCAGACTTCCAATTATAGTCAAAACAGAACATATTGACGAGTGTATGAATTAAGAATGCCGTATAGTGGAAAGTAGAGAATCTGACATGTGACATTTATATTCAATAACCCCAAATATTTGATTCATGGAATTACTTTAGCATTGAAATACTAAATAAACCCCTGTTTTAACAAAAGTGCACTGTCATTTGAAGACTTCAAATAAACTAAACAATCATAATTTAAAGTAAAAAAAAAAAAGTATTATACAAAAAATAAATTTTAAAGTAAGATAAAACTGTCTGGGTTGTATTCACATGTCATTCTGTGGCTCAGGCTTTGTTAGGTTTGATGAGGATATGTAGGTCGGACTGATAGTGTAGGAGGCCTAAAACATGGTGGTTGTCTGGACTTGGATGCGAGTCAAGCAAGCGTTCATCTCTCTAGAACCACCTGTTCAGTCCTCCCACTCGAAAACACCGGCGACCTTGAATCACAGACTGCAGTGGCACATCAAAATGACTCATTTGAGCTCAAACACAGTTCTATAACTCTAACAATCCTGTATCAAACTACACATATAACTATAGAGACTGATCTGTCTTCTCTGAGCTGTTTTTACCAAACATCTTCTTGATTAAGAGACGGGATTCGAATTAGGGCTGAACGATTAATTGCACTTGCGATAATATCACGCTTTTTAACCGCGAAGGTTACACCCTGATCATGTGACACGCAAAATAGTAAAGCAGTCCATAGAGGAAGCATCAACTTGGCACGCTGTGCATATAGGAAAGAACAGTTTATGTTTAATTTATGTGATACTGTTATATATTCTCTCTCCATTGATTCTGGATCAGTTTAGAGAATTTTAGAATCGATTCTGAGCTTAGTTTTTAAACACAGTTGCATGATCACATACAATCTCTTCAGGAAAATCAAGTCAAAAGAATGATGTTCTCCTTGACCGCAGACGAAATGTAAACTAAAAACGGAGGAACTGGTTAAAGGATTAGTTCACTTTTGAAAAAACTTTTGCTGATAATTTACTCACCCCCATGTCATCCAAGATGTCCACGTCGTTCTTTCCTCAGTCGAAAAGAAATTAAGGTTTTTGATGAAAACATTCCAGGATTTTTCTCCATATAATGGACTTCAATGGGGTCCAAAAGACAGTTAATAACAGTTTCAGATGCAGCTTCAAATGTCTTTAAACGACACCAGACGATGAATAAGGGTCTTATCATGCGAAACGAGCGGTTATTTCAAAACTGTAACTTTTCTAAGGACAAATGCTAGCCTTGCTCTATTCTGTGAGGCGCGTTTGTAACGTCACGTAATACGTAATTACGTTCAAAAGGTCACGGGCGACGTAGCCGGAAGTACAGAATCAAAATCGTCCGACATCGTTGTTTTACCTTTTAATTATTTTTTTTGTAAACGGCGTTTGAGTTAGTTTGCACGTTCAACCTATGCGTTCAACTTGTAAACACTGATTCTGTACTTCCGGCTACGTCGCCCGTGACCTTTTGAACGTAATTACGTATTACGTGACGTTACAAACGCGCCTCACAGAATAGAGCAAGGCTAGCATTTGTCCTTAGAAAAGTTACATTTTTGGAATAAGTTTTGAAATAACCGATCGCGTCGCATGATAAAACCCTTATTCATCGTCTGGTGTCGTTTAAAGACATTTGAACAGTTTGCACTGAAAGTGTCTTTTGGACCTTGGACCGTTTGGTTCCCATTGAAGTCCATTATATGGAGAAAAATCCTGGAATGTTTTCATCAAAAACCTTAATTTCTCTTCGACTGAAGAAAGAAAGACATGGACATCTTGGATGACATGGGGGTGAGTAAATTATCAGCAAAAGTATTTTCAATTTCAATAGTGAACTAATCCTTTAATGTTTGTACTGAAACCATCAATACTGTATGTGACAAAGAGAATCATCCAGCTGAACTGTGAATGAATGGTCACTGTGGCTTCTGTGAACATTGTAAGATATTTTATAACAAGGTCAGTGATCAGTCTTACCAAACCACAGCATTACCCTGCCAGGCTCAGATGGCGAGGAATAAAGCTTCGTCCACAGAACAGAAGCTTTACACTGTACGTAACCAAATCTAAAATATGTTGTTTAAATACGTTTAAGAAACCTTGCCAAAATTCCCTTTCGCTCGCTAATGGGCACCAATGGTGGTTCCTATAGCAACGGCCCTAAACCATGCAATGGCAGATGGAAGCAAAGCTGGAGGGCTAAATTTATCTCCCAGCATCCTCCCTGACTACAGAGTGAGCGCCTGACAAGCCAAGGTGCCGCCAAAAAATCCCCATCTCTCAAGACAGGAGGTGACGGACAAGGAAACACGACTTTTAAATAAAGTAAAGCAAATTTCCAATTCAATAAAAAATAATAATAAATATAGCTGCGAGCAGCGATGAAGGGCCCAAGCCGGTGGCACCGCAACCCCGGTTCCTTAGTTACCTAAAATCACCAGGGTGGCCATGCCACTGGCTTTGGCCCTTCATCGCGGATCACAGCTATATATATATATACTGTATATATACATATATATATGAAGCCGGTGGCACCGCCACCCTGGTGCCTTTAGGTTTATTGTGCACGACATGCAAAATGTAACCCTGCTTTGACTGATGCAAGCTCTACAGCACAGTTTATAGTAAGAAAGAATATAGTAAGAAAGAAAAGTAAGCTGTTACTCTGAGATGGTTTGGGAAACAAACATTCATCATGTCGCATTGGTTTTAGTTACTTGTCCTCGAACAGAGCCCTAATCTGTTTATATTTCAGTTACACATTCTACATTGATTAAAAAAGAAAAATCAAATGTGTTTTTAATTCATACAGAAATAAAATATTTATAATTCAGCTGAGAATAAAGTTAGTTCAAATTTTAAGAAAAACAAATATATGATCTGAAATATAGCACATTCATTTTTAAATTCATTCAGGTTCAATTACCAAAAATACAATCTTAATTTAATTTAAAGCAAATAATAAATCTAAAATATATGGGTTATATGCATATTTTGTAAAAAAAGAAAAAAAAAAGAAAGAAAGATATATATCCAAAAACACAAGGCCTTAAACTTTAACAAGGGTGCAACTCTTATCACTACAACAAACATAGTCACACACACAAGTCAAGTCACTTACATTTTAGATGCAATATTGACTTTTTAGATGCAATATTGACTTTCAGCAGAGAAAATAGTAAAAACAAAGATCACAGCGACCCATCGCGCATCTCAAAGCAATGTGTTTTCTCATTACTGAATGATTCAGCATTTTGAATCCATGACTCGTTCATTAAGACGGTCATCTGGCGACACCTTATGGTGATTTAGGGTTATGTTTAAAAGTATCGTTCTTTACAGCGATTTTTAATTGACTCCTGTTAAACCAATCTCGTAACATTATTGTGTAACCGATTTAATTTGATCAGCCTTACCTAGGGTAACAGCCCTATAGTGTCTTATTATTCTAAATTATTGAATTTATTGATCAAATTTACTAATGAAAAATGAAGCATACATTTATTAAGACTAGGCTGCCCTGCAGATATTAGGCTACAATATGCAGATTTAAATATACCATTTATCAAATAATCTGTTTATTTTTAGGTTACACATTACATTGTTTAAAAAATAAAAATCAAATGTGACCCGCTCTGGCGAAATGAGTCGGAAGTTGCAACCTTCCATTTTAAGATATGGGCCGATTATGTGGAAAAACCATGAAATAACAAAAAAAAAAAAATAATATATATATATATATATATATATATATATATATATATATTTTGCTAATTTCAAAGAACAGACATTCAAAAATAATCTCACAGGGTTTCGTAGTCGAGATAATTGAGTAAAGGTATTTAAATAACGATTAAAGTTGTCAAAGCTTTAAATTAGCTGAAATAAACATTGCTCTTCTCAACTCCCCTCGTCACCTCTGAGCATTTCCCGGGTATCCCCTGAAACGTTGAACTCACTGGAGGCTTCTAACCTAAACTGCGTGAGTATATTTATCTGCAAGAAGAATATAGCCTATGTAAGGCTGTAACGATCGCGACACTCAGATCCACGAACCTGTGTCGCGGTGTGAGAAGACAGAATCACGACACCGACACGTCCCTTCAACTCCCGAAGTTATCCTTCACGTCCAGACCCAATGCTAGCTACAACATCTTTAAATTACTATTAGTATTATTTGAAGTTAACATTAGCCTATAAAATACGTAGACTTACACCACAAAACTTAAATTATTACTAATTTTTTTTTAAATTGGGCAATTTCAGCATCCAATTCCCAGATAATTAAATATTTTAATAAATTGGCCTATGTGAACCACACTGCACAAACCAAAAGTAATACTCACCGGATGAAGAAGGGTTGACTCTCTCCAGAACATAAAATCTTTATTTTATTTTCCGTGTTCGCATTTATGAGGAAAAACAATCCGAACGTGACCGTTCTCTGGAAGCAGCACTAAAACTTTCACATAGCTTAAACATGCAAGCACAAAGCCTTTCTTTAAAGTAAATTTCGTTTTAAAATAATTATCTTAATTTAAATCAATGTTTCATCAACCAATTACTAGGATTTAATAATAAGAAATAAATTGCAGACAATAGGCTAGGCCTAATCACGACGCGGAGACGCGCGGCACGTGAACTGAAGCTTGTCTCATGAACCGAAAGTCAGCGTATAAGGTATCCTCACAGACATATATATTGAAATGTCTACTTTTAAACACAACCATTCAAAATGAAAGAAAACAGACTGCTCTCTGCTTATGTGGGCTAATCCGTATGAAAACTGAATTTCTCTCTGACTCCTCTTTAATCTTTCTGATTTTAGAACATTTTTGTAAAAGTGACTTTTTAATTATTTATTTCAAAAAAATTAAAAATAAGTTGAGTTTCAGCCTCGTTAAATTGCATTTATATGTTAATCTATTTGGTCAAATTAAGCTATATAAAATAAATAGTTTATCCCTTAAAATGCTATGGATTTTGAAAGATATCAAAAAAAAAAAAAAAAAACGGGCAAAAAAACTTTAAAAGCGATTTTCTTAGGTTTTCAATTGGAAAAAAAGGGCAGACGACCAGAATTCAAATCTGTATATCGTTACAACCATTCAAGGTATGACCAAGGTATCATTTGAAAGCTTACAGTGTCCTCTTTCCATTAATATCAAAATCTCAATTTTTAAATTTGGGTCACTGTGACTAATTTTGCTGGATCAGTTCGGTCACAAATGTGTTTTTTATTGTAGTATTATTTTATACAGAAATACATTATAATTATATATAATATACAAAATATAACCGTGGGCGCGATTAAACAGTGTTACAATAAAACTCAACATTGTGTTTTTTAAAAATAAATTCAAATAATACAAATCCCGAAATTGCGCTAATTTTAAAATTAAACTAAAACTCATGGCTGCACAAGCATTCATAACTGTGCGCGCCAACAGCGAGGAACCAGCAGAACAGAGTGAACGTTCATTCTGTTTAGTTCAATCCTACTTAATAGGAATTTATTTAAAATGCTCGCTCTACTCCACAACATTAATGTCTTGTGCGGATATCTGTATTTTGACTTTCGGTTTTAAGTAAGCGATTTAAAAGTTCCCGAGTCCCAGCGGAGTCACACGTTGATTAACCGGTGGGAATATACACAATAGGCCTACCTGATATTGAACACAAGAGGGCAGTATAGCACTACGTATGACTCAGATTATTTTTTCTTCTTCTGAATTTTAAAACCATTCTGGCTGTTTTTGAACGTAAACATAATTCTTAAATGAAAAAAGGGAAAAACTGGTTTAATTATAATATTTGTATAATTTAATTTAGAAACAAATGATGTATAATTACATTTTTAGAAGATATGAGGCTTTTAGTGTTTACTGTTTACTTTTTTGACATTACTTTAATCTTTTGCCAAAGTTGCACATGCCTACTGGCTAATAAATGTGATGTATCTGTCGAGCTATCTGTATCTATCTGTTTCAAGCAATTTTAAGCATGCTAAGAGTCCCAAAAGTATCAAAAAAGAATGTTAAAGTTTGATTTGTTGCCACAGCAACAGTATCAAAGATATCAAGAATCCATTCACAGGTCTACATCTGCTGTATTTTTACATTATACAGATGAAGTTTGAAGCAAATCGGTTAAAAATAAGAGGGTGATATCAAAGCAGTTTGAAAGTGACACACTTCCTGCTGCCAGTTGGTGGCGCTATAACTCTGACTCACAATAGTCACATCCATGTGATCGTCCTCTTACAGCGAACACACTGCTGAAGTTTCATCAAGATCAGTTAATCTATGCTGAAGTTATAACACACTTCCTGTTTCACGTTTCTCGCCATAATTTTGTTTCCTCGCCACGGCCAAACCGTTCGAGATATCAAAAATCCCCTCGCAAAATTTCATCCTCAATGCCTTGACTTCATGCTGACCGAGTTTCGTGCCGTGTGTTTGAATTCTCTAGGAGGAGTATTGCACATTCCATTGCGAGCGTTTTACAAACAAACCTCAATAGCCGACTTCCTGTTGGGCTGGGGTAAAAAGTAAGAGCGTGAGGTATAGATGAAACGATGAGATCAACATGTGTACCGAGTTTCATATTATTACATTCATTCAAGCGTGTTTGATTTATGGACCAAGTGTTCGGACCCCGTTCCAGGGGGCGCTGTCTAGCCCCCCTGCCACACCCAGGTACCATCTTCAGCCCGGCTCTGATGGCTGTGGGATCTGACCTGTGTGCAAAGTTTCAAGAGTTTTCAAACCCGTTAAGGGCCCCAAAAGCCGCTAAGAGTCTCAAAATCATAAAAAAAAAGAATTTTAAAGTTTGATGCGTTGCCACGGCAACAGTATCAAAGATATCAAGAATCCATTCACAGGTCTTCTTCTGCTATGTATTTACATTATACAGATTAAGTTTGAAGCACATCGGGTAAAAATAAAAGGGTGAGTTCAAAGCATTTTGAAAGTGACACACTTCCTGCTACCAGTTGGTGGCGCTATAACTCTGACTCACAATAGTCACATCCATGTGATCGTCCTCTTACAGCGAAAACACTGCTGAAGTTTCATCAAGATCAGTTAATCTATGCTGAAGTTATAACACACTTCCTGTTTCACGTTTCTCGCCATAATTTCGTTTCCTCGCCATGGCCAAACCGTTCGAGATATCAAAAATCCCCTCGCAAACTTTCATTGTCAATGCCTTGACTTCATGCTGACCGAGTTTCGTGCCGTGTGTTTGAATTCTCTAGGAGTAGTACTTCAAATTCCTTTGCGAGTGTTTTATGAACAACCCTAAGTAACCGACTTCCTGTTGGGCTGGGGTAAAAAGTAATAGTATGAGGTATATATGAACGATGAGATCTATATGTGCACCGAGTTTCATATTATTACATGCAAGCGTGTTTGATTTATGGACCAAGTTTTCGGACCCCGTTCCAGGGGGCGCTGTCTAGCCCCCCTGCCACGCCCGGGTACCATCTTCAGCCCGGCCCTGATGGCCGCGGGTTCTGACCCGTGTGCTAAGTTTCAAGAGTTTTTGAGCATGTTAAGGGCCCCAAAAGTGCCCGAATAGTCGTATAAATAATAATAATAATAATAATAATAATAATAATAATCCTAAGGAAAACAATAGGGCCTTCGCCCTTTCAGGGCTTGGGCCCTAATAATAATAATAAAAGAATTTCTTTCATTTTAAATTAAACACAAATTATCATCCCAGGATTAGCGAAGTTATTGCACTATTGTGGCTCTATAAAGTGATAAATTGAACATTGTCACTACAGACAAAAAGAATATTTTAACAATATCAGAGCAACATTTGTTCTGTCTGCAGTTACTGAATGCTAATATTCTAATCTATACGTGTATTTTATATATGAAATATTTTTGAGTAATTGTGATTGTAATTATTGCCTTTTGATATATTGTTTGGACCCCAGGCGTCAGCTAATGGGGATCCTTTTAAATAAACAAATAAACAAATAATGAAATCTCTTTTTATAACTTCACATTACATAAACAGACTACACAAAGCAGTCAATCTGAATCTGTTCAGGCATTCAGATAAGCAATCTTTTGGCTTTCCTATGCATTTATTATTCTGTACACCTTACGCTTATCATTAGCAAACAATCACCCCAATCCCAATGACTTCATCACGACTGTTCACATCCATCTCCCGGGATTTAAAGTTCCCCTCCATCCATCCGCTCCGAGTCTCATTCATACGGCAGCGACGTAGAGCACAGTACAGTCAGTCCATTCATACGGCAGCCATTTGAAACACACACACACACACACGGCGCACTACAGGCAGCACACAGCCTCCCAAACTCAACGTCAGAAGGTACATACTGTACAACCAGACATATGATTGCATTAACACATAATATAGCTGAGAGCCCTTTACGATAAGATCCTGAGCTCTGCAGAAGTGGATGCGAGTGAAATCTGGTAATCAAGCAGACTAACTAGTAATCATCTTTGTTTGTTTGTTTTACCTGAAGCTGCAGGTCTCCTCTGTGAGGCTGAGAGCGAGTGAGTCATAGCGAGAGAGCCACTGAGAGAGAGAGAGAGAGGCTGAATGTATGAATGAGCTGCCGTAGTCTAGCACGGTATAACCGTGAGGCAAAGGGGAGGCGAGATTACGCTTCACGCACGGTGGATGGACAGAAGTGAGGAGGCAGATACCGCTTACGTATCAATGCCAAAATGTGTCATTTATTTTCAGGTAGGGATCAAAATTGACCATGTTTAATTTTTTAACACATCATCTGGTATTATATACAACAGTGCATGACAATTTAGGCCATCCTTAAAAACTATTTTGGTTTGCAGTAATAGTAAAAAAAAAAAGAAAAAAAAGGGGGGTAGGTAGGTAGGTCTATTTATTATTTTTTCTTCAAGGTTCAATGTAAAACAAAACAAAAAGGACAATTTTGGTCATGGTGATAATGATTTTAAACAATTTTTTGCATATTGTGACGTCACTGACTGGGCCTTCAAACCGTGCCGCTCACTGCAAAAAAAATATTGTTGGTTTAACTTACACAAGTAAGTAACCTAGTTGCCTTAAATGTAGTTGTGTAGAAATGTAGAAAAAGTAGTTAAGTAGTTTAATCATCAGAAACTCAAAATAATATGTTATCTGAACTAAATAAATTATTTAAGTTTATTTGACAAAAGAAAAAATGTTGTGATTATTAATCATGAAAAGATTTTTTTCTCCTTCATTTTTTCTGATTTTTTTTACCGGGACGCCTAACTTTACTTCACTATATTTCTATTAAATCCTAATCTAATTATGACAAATTATATATTGTTGGAAAGGTCTAAGAATTCTGAAAAGATATTCTACCCCTGTTTTGTGTTAAAAGTAATTGATGAATTTATGACAAGAGTGCACCTCAAAAAATCTGCATCATAACAGGAGTTTTGACCTTTGTTACAAAAAGTCGATGCACCCACTTTATAAAAGAACTAGCCTATAAAGAACTTCTGTGCCAAATGGGTTCTTTCAGTTCATTATCATCATTTTTTTGCATAAAAGGTCCTTTGCAGTTGAGTAAAGAACCCTATGCTACATATACAGAACCCTTTTTTCTAAGTGTATAGTCACTGCACATTAACCCTCCTCTTATCCTTGGGGTCAATTTGACCCCATTCAATGTTTAACATCTGTAAAAACATATTTATTTATTTTTTTTGCTTCAGGTTTTATGACTTTTCCTAATTTAATGGGGACAACTCTGTAAACATAAAATTAACCTGCTAATATATTTTTTCAAACTCCTGTACAAATTTTGTAGCATCGGTGATCCTTGGGGTCAATTTGACCACAGGCTCTTTTAGTTGTATAATACAACATAATAAATATTAAAATTTCACACACATTTGTTTTGGTTGTTATATTGCGGTCATTATAACATGTTATACTTTGAATTTATAATGTTCATTGTAATTTTACAATTCTCAAGATAACTAATAATTCTTTCCTGTGCATTGGGGTGGGGAAAACATCATTTTTGTGAGATTGACCCCAAACATAACTCGTGTTACTATCCTTGATAAAATAAATAGCTTTTCTTTCCAAATGTTATAGATTACAAAAATCTATACTTAGAAATATTATAAAACAAATAAAACACCAGATGTATTTATACTTTTCCAATTTTAGGTCAAATAAGTAAGATTTTATGTTGATTTGTAAATTTGTCTATAGTCGTGCAATGGGTATTCTGGATGTATAAGGGGTTAGGTGGGGTGGGGAAGGGTGGTGGTGGTGGGTGGATGTCAACTTAAAACGTTCCTTAAGTAGTCAATAAAGACATAAATTAACTGAGACAAACCTAAATAAAAAAAATAAACATATTGTGGAAGTTTAAATTACTGGAGTCAAATTGACCCCAGAGGGTAAAAAGTGTTACCAGATTTGAGGGTAACAGGAGGGTTAATAAAAAATGTATAAGACCTGTACCAGCTCTCTCCAAAGAAAGGATCAGAATACATGTACACAGAGTTACTCAACATTCAACCTGTCCTTGCCTGTCACGCCACATTAGACTGGAATATCAGTGATTCTCTGTCTTACCAGTGTCCTCCAGCTGGGTCTGTCTGAAAATCCTGAGAGAAAACTCTGGCCTCAATGTCACCTGCAAAACAAAGATGGACAATCACTCACTCACATAGTCTAAACCAGAGGATTACAATTTATTTTTACTTGGTAAATGCCCCCATTATTAGCATTATACGCTAAACAGGGTTTAAAGATAAAACTCTTTACATTCGATCATCATGAAAACAAATCTCAGAGAACGGTTGACTAGGTACCCATGTTTTATTCATTTTGCACCGGAGTTCTCCTTTAACGTGTATACGTGTGTTTGTTAAAGAGTGTAAAATGTGTATGTGCCATTAATTTACAATAAATGAGGGTCTTTCATTTCCCTGTAAGCATCCAGAGGGACACCTGAGAGAGCTAAAAGAAGAACTCGTCTGGGGTGGGGAACACTCGCATACACTAATACATGAAAATATGTACACACACTTATACAAACAGCCTTAAAACTAGGGCTATGATGGTCTTCCCAGCTAATGCAACAAGAAAACCATAGACTGGACCACTCCTTCAAATAAAAATGTGATCTGAGAAAAGGTCCAGAAGTACACGCTGGGACTCCTGCACTTCAAACATATGTCTGCAGCCACAACATACTTTGTGGTGGGCTTTTCTGGAAGATGTGTTATAAACAGCACTGTCTGTAACACTGCCAATATTTGTCCAATAGTAATATAGTCTCTCTTGGAAAAGGTGAGCTCAGCATATTATTGTCACTGCTGTTAAAATGCTGTCACAAAAAGTTTGGATCTTGGCAGATGAAACCAAGATGGGTCAAACCAACCAGAAAGAAAATGCATCACATATGAGTCACCACCTTACTTCCAGTAACACCCGAACAGTCTCATTCCTGACTCGCTATTACGGTTTCTTGTGTTGCTTACTGGAAAAGCCCTCGTTATTTTCTACCCAAAGACGATTAGCGTCTTTACAGTGTCTAAAGTTAGTGTAGCGACTTGTAGGATGAAAATCATTCAAATGTTTTTGGAAATGTTACATGGTAGTTCTCTGACTAAGATTAAAATGTTTTAGATGGAAAAGAGGGAATCACTTATTTCATTAAAAAAAGAGTGGCTGAGGCGGATTAGAATGGTGGATTTGTAATGGATTATAAATATAAAAAAGAACATGGGTTCTACTTTGGGTTTTGTTTCTGTCATGTGATCTTCCATTGTCCGTTTTGTCATGTTGTCTTTGTGGAGTATTGTTCACTCTTAGAAGAAATGGTTCTATTTAGAACCAGAAATGGTTCCATCCCCCGCTTCATATATAGAACCATTTTTTTTTGTTGGTAAAAGGTTCTATTGGCCAAATACGGAACCCCATGGTTCTATATAGAACCCAGAGGAACCCTTTTTTAAGAGTGTATAGAACCTTTTAGGGGTTCCAAAAACGTAGCGCTGATAGAACCTTTTCTTCTAAGTGTGTTTGTTCTATGCTCTGGCTCCAGTTTCTTGTGCATTAGTCTTGGTTTGTGTGCCTTATTTTAGTTTAGAGTTTTCCATGACTTGTCATGCTTTTGTTTTGGGATTATCTTCTTTTTGGTAACAAATTGTGTTTGGGTTCTCACCTAAAAGGTTAATGCTCATTTGAAAATGAACATACCACTTACATTAAGCACATCCTAAACCTAACCGGTTGTGTTAACAAAACAACACGACATGAAATAAAAGTGCATGTTCTGACCTAACCTTGACATTTTAGCTTGCTTCTAAGCTTTTGCAGAGCTCAATGCTGTCCCTGGAACGTTTTCTACGTCAGAAAAGCCACACTGTAAAAAAAAAATATTGATGGTTTAACTTAAAAAAGTAAGTAACTTGGGTTGCCTTAAAATTTTAAGTTGATTGAAGTGGAAAAAGTGAGTTAATACAATGAAGGAGATTAATTTAACCATCAGAAACTCAAAATAATAAGTTATCTCAACTAAATAAATTATTATAAAGTTGATTTGACAAAAGAAAATATGTTGTGATAACAAATCTTGAAAATATTTTTTACAGTGCATAGATAAGAAGCTGGTGATTTGATGTTTGGAGGTCATAGCATAGTAAATATTGTGCAAACAGTTGTTGGGGTTTGTTCATTTCAGCTGGAAACTACTGTGAATCGTGTATGTAGGTAAAAAATGTATGTAGACGAACTTCTTCCAGTGAGCATAGGGTGTTAACTGGTGTTACCAGCAACAATTTAAAATGAAACGAAGAAGCTAAAAATCTGTTCTATAACAAAACAAGTCCAATTTTTATTATCCTGGATTTGTGAGGAGTGAGTTTTATTATGAAAGGGACAATGGCGGCACCCCATGAGAGCAGCGCAGGCAAACAGATCAGTTCTGATAGCAAGGTGATGTCATGCGGAGAGGGACCAGACATGTGTTCTCTCATTTCACCCACACTCAATCAAGAGACTTCCAAATCCCCCCTGCCCTCAAATCTATAGCATTCGTACATAGATACGACACTTTTAAGAAATATGCCTCAAGAAAAACAGATTTAACAGCAGATATGGCCTGTTGAGGCATCTGTGAATGTTCATTTGGACATCTGACAGCTAAGCAAGGTTTAACACTTTAATTAGAAACGGTCAGGAAAAAATGTAAATGAAAAATCTACATGTAAGTGACTTGTTTTTGTTACTTGTTATTTTGCACTTTTTATTTATTATTATTTCAATATTATTATTTTGTTTTGACACTTCAATTCCAGTAGTATTCTTAAGAGAAAAATTCATTGTCATTTGAAATGGTGGTTATATTATGATTACATATTCAGTGGCATAAAATATTCTGAAAATGAGAATAGTAGTTTTGATGACAGGCCTAGTCGAGCCCCATTGTTCTCAACGAGATGTGCTTCAGCACCGTGGACAGGGGCAAAGCAGGCGGGCCGAGGACACAACACGCACATTAAACCACTCCTGAATCACAACAGGAAGTCAAGGAGCACCTCTTTGGATTAAGTCGAGGTCCTCGAACCTTTATAATGCATCTAGCTTTAATCTTATACACAAAACACAACAATCAACAATAATACAGATAGAAGCTGCAGATTTCCATGTCACAATCTGGACTGGACTAATAATCTGCATTAAATGCTTCTTAAGGCGAAGGCAAGAAGATAAATATATACTCTGAATGGCAAACAATGAGATACAGAAATAAATCAGTACTAATACACCTTGACATTAGTGTAAAAGCTCGATCAAAATATATATTTTTTTTTAATTTCGCTTAATAAATAAAATAAATAAAAGTTTAAATATCCGAGCAGCGGTATAATACTGCTATCAAATTAATTTCAATAAAAATAACACCTTTAATTTCTATTATAAAGCAGCTCTCAATTGTGTTCATGTTTTTGTCAAAGTAGAACCGCAAATCCCACCTATTTCATAATTGCCATGGACCAATAAGGTGTTTATATATATATATATATATATATATGAAGAGTTCAGATGCAAAAGCCTCTAAGTGCCATTTGAAATTTTCTTCTTTAATGATGATTTTTATCAAACTTATATATTTAAGTTCAGTGATTTCACTTAAATGGCAATGATAATTACCTATTAATTGTTATTTAAGTAAAATTACTGAACTCAAATTATACAAGTTTGATAAAAATCATCATTAAAGAAGAAAAGTTCAAATGGCATTTAGAGGCTTTTGCATCTGAACTCTTCATATATATATATATATATATATATATATATTTAAAATATATCTGTCAAATGTAAAGGCTTAAAGGTGGGGTAGGTCATTTGAAACCCTCATTACATCCTGACAGCAATCAATAATAGAAGTGGTTTTAATATTAAAACATATACATAATGTATATCTCCTGTGTTCATCCAATCATTGCATTCAGTCCGTATGCAAGTATACATATCCTGCCTGTACTTATGTATCTCCATACCAACTGTTACATTTCCCCCTAAACAAAAAAAAAATGCCGTCCGAAATCTCCACTCAAACCACTAGTCCCTATGTAGGGGGTAGGGAGTAGAGCACTATATAGTGAGCTCACCAGCATAATAGAAACACCACTTTCGGACACTACTCGATCGTCTCTCGGTGCCGTTGATTACATCATCTGTCAGCTGGTGCCGAGCCGGCTCTTAGATTTTTTAAAATAAATACATTACATTATATTGAGCTTATTTTTAGTGGGTTAGTGACCATCGGTTGTACACACTACTTTTCAAAATGCATTCTGTGGACTATATAGGGTATAAAAAATAATCACTATACATTAGAGCCCGACCGATAAAGGATTTTGAAGGCCGATACCGATACAAATATTTTTGGGTTTTAAAATCCGATATTTCGATATATATCGGCCGATATTTTATTTATTTATTTTTTTAAACTGGACATGATAGTCACAAATTTTGTCATGTTTATTTGAGTTAAGAGAACTGATGGGGATGTTCTTTTAATTGTTATTCAAGCGATGTATGTCTCGTGACCAACTCAACGAGTGTTGCCAACAGGAACGGTGTAGAGTGCCCTCTGGTGGACAAACTATACAACTCCAACACTCATGACATGATTGAAGCGGGTTTCGTCCGTTTTTATTTTATTTTTGAAATATTCATTTATCGGCCATTATAACTGCCGATACCGATAGTTTGGAAAATGCCTAATATCGGCCTACTGATATATATCGGTCTGGCTCTACTATACATTTGGACAGCACTACAAAATGGCGAGCTCACTATATAGTCCACTAGTATATAGTGAGTAGTGGGTGATTTCGGACACAGCAAAAGAGATAATAGTCTGTTGTAACCGTAATTACGAGATTGCAACCAGGACCTGTTCACGTTCACGAGTTTCTATGTCAACACTATCAATGCCGAAATGAATCTGCAGCAGTCAGGTGGTATAAGTAAGAGCTCTGCAAGTTGTTTATGTTCATTATTATTCTAAAGTGAAGTGGTTTGAGACACGAGATCCCTCATCTCTCATGTGTTCACGTGTTTTGGAGAGGGCGTGGCTTTGTAGACGCTCTGAAGGGAGGGTGGGATCTTATGCTTTCAAAGCTAACTTGCTATTGTTAGCCTCTCTGCAATTGCAGGGTACAGTGTTTTAACAATGATCAATTACAGTTTCCTTTCATATCAAATTCTAGCCCATGCCTATTGAAACTCTCAAATCTCTGATTCAGGTTGATATAGTGATTGTGCGCTGTTCAGGTGGGCTGAGTTCTCCAAAGTTCTCCAGTTAGTGTCTGTCTACATGTAAATGAAACATGAATATCAATATAGACTTAACTGGGATTTGCTGTTAGCGGGACACTAAGACAGCCTGTAGTGTTTTCATAATTCAGTGGCACTGCTTTGATTTGAGGGGTAGCTTTTACAGTACACAGATATTAATGCAAGAGCCAGTCCTTCAGTACCAAGATGATGCTAAAATCATCGTTAGTATGGGTAGTACAGACACACCTAAAACGTCCTTCTTAGGGATGGGCAACGATTAATCGCATCCAAAATAAAAGTATGTGTTTACATAATATATGCGTGTAGTGTGTATAATTACCCACACATGCATGTATATATTTAAGAAAAATGTGTTATTAATATATCAAATATTTATATATAATATTAATTATGTATAAAGTATATACATGCAAATATTTCTTAAATATATACATGCATGTGTGGGTAATTATACACAATACACGCATATATTATGTAAACACATACTTTTATTTTGGATGCGATTAATCGTTGCCCATCCTTACAATCTTTCTTCAGCTGTTTAAATTTGATCAATTGCTTATTCATTTATTAGACATTATGATTTTGCTTAATAAAATAATGCTTTCAAGGAATTTAGTCATTTTACAAAATAATTAAGACATTCGAATTGTGCTTTAGTACAGTTATGAATACATAACTGCAGTTCAATAGTGTGTGTTTTTGTTTTGCTGTTGTATTAAAATGAGAACAAAGAAGAGTGAGATTTCTCTGGCATCGGCGTTGACTGCTGACATTTTGGTATCGCGGTAACCCTAAATTCAACACAGTTGGCCAACTTGGATTTACTGTAATCTCCTCAAGTTTTAAACTTTGGCAGAGTCAATATCAAAGCCAGAGCTTCAAATATGAGTCATGTTGTCATCCCGCTCATACACTTGCTCAAGCACTAAAGCAGATTTGGCCCTTGTCTGGATAGTTTGGGTTTAATTCCTTCTGAACTGTGCCTGTATCAGGTATCAAGAAATCAAACTCCGTATTGGCTCTGATGACACACCTTCAGAGTGCCATTTGGGCTCTGGGCCTATCAGTTTCACAATCGAGGCTTTATTCCTCGGGACTATAACGGCTGAGGCTTTAAGTATGATTACAGAGGGATTGTCTTAAATAACCTCCGAGAGAAAAGGCACTGTGAGCTAAACCTCATGCTGGCAGAACACATTTAGCAAAGAGGAGAGCTGAGTTACGGGACTTACGGGAAGGACAGTTAAGCATCAGGTTTGAGTTTAAGGGAATACTTGGGATTATTTGAGGTAGCCATTGAGAGCCATGTAAGGAGTATCTTCATATTTGGTTACATAACCAGATACCGTTCACTTTACACACAATATAAGGCTGTCATTACGAAACCGGTTTCCTTTCCACGTCGTCCTCTGTTACTGTAATGCTGGATTGCATGTAAAGTTTACCAGTCACTTGCGGCCATGACTCGGCTCGGTGCATTTGAGCTGAGAACTGCACAAAGAGGAGAAGCTCAGTGCCATAGACAGAAAGTAAGCTGTGTGAGGCAAGATCTTGAGAAACGTTGCGCTCATACATGCTCTCTTAGAAAAAGAAGTGAAAGATAAATATTGTCACAGGCTTTCCTGGAAACCACTGGGGAGATTCCTACGGCCTGTCCGACGCGACCTGAAAAATCCCACTTCTTCGAGGAAAGTCATTAAGACTGGCTTATCAGTGTGTGTCAGCGTGCCGGGCCGTCGGAAACACAAGGAAAGGTGCTTTTGTGGGCCCTGCGTGGAAGAACTGATCCCATCGCGACACACTCCTGGCTGGTGGCTCATACGGGTGGACTGGGTTTGATTAGTAACTGGAATCTATTAGATTATTATTAGTGACATTAAAAATAATATGCTATTCATTATTCATATATGAATTCCTAATTAATTGGGCAATTAAGCCTTTATCTGTAGTGACAATACCCAATCTTATACACTCACAGTTACTTTAAAAGGACAAAAAAAACTCACATTTATGTCATTCTGTGACAAAGCTAATGATGACTAGAAACTAAACAAGACAATAAAAAACGAAACTTGACCGTGACAATATTTAAATATGAAATTGTATCATTACTTCTATTATGGTTAAAGTGTACTGCCGGCCTGGCGAACTAAAATAATTAACTTTAAATGTAATACTGAATAAAACATAACAGTAAACAATATAATAAAGTAGCTTACATGTGCTTCAGTATGTTAGTCAACACATTAAAACAAGTGTACTTTTGTAAAGCATGACACAAGATTATTAAAACAAAGACTTAATTTGACATTAATTGGACTTTTAAAAAGTTTACTTTACTGTGTTGAGAAACAACATTAATGGAAATGTACTTCTTTGAACTTGAAGTACACATTAGTGGCATTTTCATGAATATTAAATTATTGGCAAGTACATGTTTTATATGATTTAAGGTTTGAAGTGCACTACAAATGCACATTCAATTCAATTAAAGGAGTAGTTCACTTAAAAAAAAAACTTTTTTTTGCTGATAATTTACAAAGTTTTAGTTTTATAAGCTCAAATGCTCATCATGATCTGTTCTGTGATGCACGTTCATGACTCTCCTGTTCGAACTCGTTCATCAAAATGAACAAATCTTTTCCAAGTCATTTGGTTCATTCAACGAACGAAATGAACGAATTGACTCGGAAAAAGATGAAATGAACGAGTTCGAACAGGAGAGTCACACAGAATAGAGCAAGGCGAGCATTTGAGCTTATAAAACTTAAACTTTGTTATTTTTTTATTAAATGAGTGATCGTTTCGCTTGATAAGACCCTTATTCATCGTCTGGAATCGTTTAAAGCCCTTTGAACAGTTTGCAGTTTGTACTGAAAGTGTCTTTTGGACCTTGAACCGTTTGGTCCCCATTGAAGTCCATTATATGGAGAAAATCCTGGAATGTTTTCATCAAAAACCTTAATTTCTTTTCAACTGAAGAAAGATATTCAGATCTTGGATGACAATATTAAATAAAGGCTACAAAAAAATGTAACAATCCATGATAATGTGGTGCATCGTACTACTTAGCCTACATTTAATTTGTTGCATACTTTGGTCACATTTTAAATTACATAAACATCTGCCTGTGTAACCATACAAAAACTCATATTACATTATATTATAATATTAGTGTGAATGAAATTGTCAATTTTATCTAATTCCATGTCAATTAGTTACTAGAATGGTTTGAGACGGTGTGTGTTCGGTATCATCAGCCAACCCAGTGCTTCATGACATCATTTTTCTATGACTCCAGAGTTATTACTCACATACACTCAAAATAATAATAATAATAATAATAAAAAAATCAGATTTACATCACAACTATGTCTCTGCATATTTAAACATTTCTCAAACCCAAGAGCCACACAATAATATTCTTGTAGACTGTGTAGAGCATGGAAATGTCAACAATAAGAGATAGCTCAAAACCTGTGGTGACAATATCAAGAAATACAATGTGTTTGTAAGCTCCTGAAATGCTCTAGGTAGACATTTCTAGGTGATGATGTGTAATATCAGTTAAAATCTAAACAACCCTGGTTTCATTTTTCAGTATTTGCTCAATTTGTTATCATTTTATAATGTGCCTTTGGCTTATTCAGGCAGAGTATGGCTGGAAATGACAAAAAGGTGGACTATAATTAGGCCACATTAACATAAATCACATGAGCGATAGACTCGAGCGTCATTCCATCGACGCGACAAAACTACAACGCTCCTTTATAATCACAAAACGTAACGTTAGACAGACCGCTGTGTTTTCGAGATAAAATCTGAATTGGTAACAGTACACCTCGTCTAAAAAACGCAACGATAACGTCACAAAACGCGACGCCTTTTCACAGAGAACAACGATTCAAACTAGCGCGGTGTTTACCATCGAAGCTTTCGTCGCGTCGCGATTAGGACGCTCGATCGCCTCGAATTCTATCTAGTGCAATAAAGAAAAGCAGAACCAATCTATTTTCTTTAGGCTAATGCACTAATCTAATGCTGCCCCAGCCTACTGTCAGTGTAACAAAGGCGACGAACAAACGTTGCGATGGATCGCTAGATTGATAGGCTAATCGTCATTATGTGGCATTTCGCATCTTTCTAGGATTGACACGCACGCAATGACCCCCGTTTAACCCAATCCCGCATTCTGCGATTATGTAACATTATTGATGATTTCATCGCGCTCAGGACAATGCCGGGAATTCTGTGTGCTCCGATAGTTCAGTCCGGCGTTTTAGCGACAAAATACAAGGATTAACGCGTTGACCAGGCGCAAGCTATTATTGCATTTGGTTTAATCTGCATTTATACATTTAATGCTTCAAGTTCTCAGTGCTGAGAGTCTGGATTTCCTGATGACGCGATAAACTGCACTTGAAATCATAAGCGGTAAGAAAAAAAAGCGATGATGTCATTTTACATATAACGTTTACTCCCGCTAACAAAGAGCTTGCATGTTTAAAATGGCTATCAACAAGAGAAACACATGTCTGTAGTCTTACTGAACATGTTTAGTGACCCCCTTTTAACATATAGCCTACCCACCCTGTGCCTTGGCACCTCGATTGGTGTAGGCTATCCTACCTAATGAGCCCTCATGTGACTTCACTGCAAAGACATTAGAGTATAAATAATTGACGCACTGAACGTTTGCATTTGGCCTCATTGTATAATATCTGGCGAATAAAGCATATTTACAGACCGCATGGGGCACACTTGGGTTGTTCTGTTACTGTACCCTGCAGGACAGATCTGTGTTACTAACGTACACAATAAAGCAGAAAAAAAAACGTTTACCTGACAGCGTGGCCGTTCCCTCTCCATCTATTATTCCACGATGACTCGGTCAACCGGTTGCCTTGTAGCATTTAGGTCCGGAGAGGCAGGTCTGTTAGATGCTGGCACATGTCTTTCCTCTCGTCCAGGGCAGGCTGGCACAAGCAGAACTGCAATCTCGCGCAGAACACGCTGCTTCGATGAGCGCAAGCGCCGCGCGCCACGCTATCCCGCACGAGACCATTGAGCGCGGCCCCGCGCCACGCCCCCTTCAGTAAGCTGTCAGTGGCAGTGCACCCGCTCGCTTGACCCACTGCATGCTTTCACATTCACATCGTTGTCCATGCAGACCTACATGCAATTGTAGGTAATAATATACAAGCGCAAGTGGAATGTCCTGCT
The DNA here is from genome assembly GCF_016745375.1 of Pimephales promelas. The sequence goes on from NW_024121654.1 coordinate 9,093,420, forward strand.
GAACTAACTTCACTTTTCTGAGCCAAACTGACCTTCAATGAATGACGTCAGTTCTCCTAAATTTCACTAGCAGAGCATTGAACACAAACATGCTGTACTGTAAAAATGAATATGCTTTATCTAATCAATAAAATTGTGGCAACAGATTACAAGCAATATTATTTATTAAATTGAACAAATTAGAATTGAGTAATAGTTAATCAAATTAATATTCTAATTTGTACAATTTAATTAATAATATTGCTTGTAATATGTTGCCACAAATTTATTGATTAGATAAAGCATATTATTTTTTTTCAGTGCACAATGCCTTTTTTTAGATTGAGCGATATGTGTTTGTTTGTTTTTTTCACAAGGATCATTTAAAATAAAACTGCTTACATCATGACATTCTGTTTATTTGCTGTCATTGGTTTGTGTTTGAGAATTATAATTCGGACAAAAAAAGACTTTTTGTATTTTAATGAGTTTTGTATCAGTAAATCCTACTGACGGGAGCTTCTGGAGGTCCAAGGCTAATTCTTATTTTCTCTAAAAAGTGGAAACACATAATAACAAAAGTCTTGTCCAGATCAAAAATCAAACGTGATTTAAAGCTAATAAAATAATATAACCCCCTTTAAACAATTCCAGACGATGAATAAGGGTCTTATCAAGCGAAATATTCGCTCATTTAATAAATAAATAACAAAGTTTAAGTTTTATAAGCACAAATGCTCGCCTTGCTCTGTTCTGTGATGCGCGTTCGTGACTCTCCTGTTCGAACTCGTTCATCAAAATGAACAAATCTTTTCCAAGTCACTTGGTTCATTCAACGAACGAAATGAACGAATTGACTCTGAAAAAGATGAGCAAATGAACGAGTTAGAACAGGAGAGTCACACACAGAGTCAATTCATTTGTTTTGTTCGTTGAATGGACCAAATTACACAAAAAAAGATTTGTTCATTTCGAACAGGAGAGTCACGAACGCGTGTCACAGAACAGAGCAAGGTGAACATTTGAGCTTATAAAACTTAAACTTTGTTATTTATTTATTAAATGAGCGATCGTTTCGCTTGATTCATCGTCTGGAATCTTTAAAGCCCTTTGAACAGTTTGCACTGAAACTCTCATTTGGACCGTTTGGTTCCCATTGAAGTCCATTATATGGAGAAAATGCTGGAATGTTTATCAAAAACTTTAATTTCTTTTCGACTGAGGAAAGAAAGACATGGACATCTTGGATGACATGGGGGTGAGTAAATCATCAGCAAAAGTTTTTTGAAAAGTGAACTACCCCTTTAAGTGTGAATCATTGATGACATAATTTTCATCTTGAAGTGAACTAATCCTTTAACCGTGTCATATTTCATGTGTAGAATCGTTTCACTGGGTTTGTTGTGTCCGGAGCAGAGAGGATGAGTGATGGACGTTGACGCAGACTTAAAAAAACACAGCATTTTTCATAATGAAAGCTTTTTTGTCTCTCCCCTGGTGCATTATCCCTCACTGCAGGTCCTAAAATGAGCTCCAATGGCCAACACAATCAGACACCATCAGGAGCAATTACTGTCGTTATGGAGCAGGTGTAAACCGTTGCTGTTTTTCCAGCGACATAACCATGGCAGCCTCCCTACACACCACACTCGAGTCTCCGCGGCAGGGCAGCTGAACCTTTAATTACCCCGACCGGCCGCTAACACACAGATTTAGGCAGTGCAATAGGGTCCCTAGCCAGTGCATCATCCTCTATTTGAGTCAGTCCCTTAAGAGGGAGTTTGATATTGTGAAAAGTCTGTTTTGGGTGCGACACGATAATGGCAGACACAGTCCCACTTTAGACTATGTTGTGGTGGTGTAGTTACTGGTTATATAACAGTTTTGCCTACTGCTTTCTGGAGTGTGTGTATGTGTGTGTGCTGACATAAAACCATCAGGAAGATAGACGGGGGAGATCCCCGCAGTGGGACAGCTGAAAGCAAGAGAGCACAATTAGTGAGGTGACGTCACCCTAAAGTGATGCGTCTCGTCACGTCACACAACCAAACTGAACACTTCAGGATCTCACTATTACATCACTAGCAAATTAGGGCTGTCAAACGATTAATCGCATCCAAAATAAAAGTTTGTGTTTACATAATGTATGTGTATAATTATTTTGTGTATATATAAATACACACACATGCATTTATATTTATGAAATATATACAATATTTCTATTTATATATAAATCTATTTACAGTATATACAAGAAAATATTTCTTAAATATATACAAGCATGTGTGTGTATTTCTGTATACAAAATAATTATACACAGAGCACACACATATATTATGTAAACACAAATTTTTATTTTGGATGCGATTAATCGTTTGACAACCCTAATATTTATGCAAACATGATCAAAAGTTTAGTTTTTTTTTAAATGTCAAGGTGTAGGCCTTGGATAGAGAATGTCACTACAATAGATGGTCTATAAATTTATTTTAAATTAGGGCTGTGCAAAAATAAAAAGTCTAAATAAAGTTTAAATAAAAAATGTATATATTTTTTATTTTTTATATTTTTTAAAAAATTTATAAATTTATATTTATATAAAATATTTATATATATACAAAATAATTATATACAGCACACACAAATATATTATGTAAACACACTTTTATTTTGGATGCGATTAAACAATTAATTTTTGCACAGCCCTATTTTAAATGTAAACTATTCACTATAAGAATCCACCCTTGATATGATAATGATATCCTAGTCAGTCAGTGTACTGTAAGTGTTTTGATTTTGCCTGTTTTGTCATTTGCTAGATGAAAATTGCAAGTCTGACTGAAAAATCATTTCAAAATATCTTGCATCTGTATTTGAAAAGTCTAGCTCTCTCCTTAAGCTGTTATTAAAACGAGTCCCCCAGTCATTTTTATTCCTTATTCAGATTTGATCAAATCCGTAACCCTAAACTGTGAGCAATAGTAATAAACACTCTCTTCAGGGAAGTCTACTTCTCTGAGAACAACACTTCCATCTAGAGGGAATAACTTGCTGTATCACAATCGCAGACTTTAAATAAATGGATTGATGAATCATAACTTCTTGTGTACATTTTCTTTAATAATCAGTTTTATAAGAATGAATAAAGTACAAAAACAGAACTAGAATCTCTTTTGGTCAGGAACATCATCATAAAGCTTCGAAAGTGTAAATGGATTCAGTTCTTTAGAAGAATGTATAAGGCGATCTTCATTTTCAACTGAACATTCATCTTTGATTTGATCAAACTTAGTGCAATTTATAACAAAATTGGACCCAAAACAGATATAAAGAACAATAAAATATCCAGAAATGGATGTCTAAAAAAAATATGTGAATTGAAGTATATATAAATTCTAAATATTTTTTTTAAAACAGAAAGAGTTAACCATAAAAGTGCCCAATTTAGTCATTACCAAGATCAAAGCATCATTTATGACAGGCTTTCTGAGTTTTGGTAAAGGTTTATGATTATGTAACAAAAATGTAAATGAAAAGTGTCCAGCGAAGGTTTACAAGTGTGCATAATTCAAGAGCTCAGAACATCGTAAGAAACTTCTGTAAAGTAGTGACCTCAGCATAAAGTATATTGCGTCTGGATAAGGCCACCTGTAGAATCGGATGTGCGTTTAGCTGAAGTCTCGGTCCGCCAGGATTACCGGAGCCACAAGAGTCCAGAGGTACAGTGCCAGTCCCAGCCAACTCGAACAGATCTTCACCCACACGGACGGCATCGTGGTTTTCATGGCTGTGTAGTCGGTTTCAGGCCTGAGAAGGAAAGAGAAGAAAAAAAATGTTTTTTTTTAAGGAATAATTAATCGCTCAATCCCCAATTTTTTCCACATTAACATATACACAGAACTCAACTCAAAAACGGCATAATGTAAAGTGGAACAATTGTTTTCCAAAAGTAACAAAAAAAAAAAAAAAAAAATTCTCCATACAAACTAATTACTGAGGATTGAAGACAAAATGAAAGGGAAAAATATACAATTGTGCTGTTTTAGGATATTCTAGACCAGGCATTTACAAATGGCGGACCGTGAGACATAACTGTAGCACCGTTTTACAGTTTCTACGGTTTAAAGTGAGCATCAAAACATCGGAGCGAAGTGCTCAGGTCGTTTATGGTAATGATCTTTCGGCACCATTTCCCCTCATATTTTTATTAGGGCTGTGCAAAAGTTAATTGCGATTAATCGCATCCAAAATAAAAGTCTGTTTTACATAATATATTTGTGTGTGCTGTATATAATTATTTTGTATATAAAAATACCTATGCATGCATGTATATATTTAAGAATTATTTGCGCTTAAATTCTGTATATATATATAAATACATAATCTATATTATATAAATATAAATATTTTATATATGAATAACACATTTTCTTAAACATATACATGCACGTGTGTGTATTTATATATACAAAATAATTATATACAGCACACACAAATATACTATGTAAACACAGACTTTTATTTTGGATGCGATTAATCGCAATTAACTTTTGCACAGCCCTAATTTTTATCTTTCTCTCTCCCGCTAAACTAAAGCACCACATTAAGAGCTGCAGATGATGTGGCTATTTTTACAACAGTAATAGATTGATACTTTTGTGAAAACAAAGCTGCAAATATAGTTTATATAACAAACCAGGATTGTGACTATTTAATTTTTTCCATCTACATTTAGCATCATTATTCAGCATGTTTATAACATTTCATAATAAACAATGTTATAATTGGGAAAAATATTTCTAGATGGCAAGGAAAGACAACTTAAACTTTGAAATTTGAAATGCATAGTGCAGCACGTTGCAAAAGGGGTTTTCCTGTTGCAAAAGCATGTGAAAGAAAACGACAAAGTTTGCTAGGCCAAAAAGGCTGTTAATCGCGTGATAAAAAAATTGACGCCGTTAAAATGGGTTTGCGTTAACGCTGTTAATAATGTGTTTAACTGACAGCCCTAAAAAATTATATATATATATATAAAGAGAGAGAGAGAGAGATATGTATTAGAGCCCGACCGATAAAGGATTTTGAAGGCCGATACCGAAACAAATATTTGTTGGTTTTAAAATCCGATATTCCGATATATCGGCCGATATTTTTTTATTTATTTCAGAAACACGCAACAAAACATTAACAGATTTCCCTAACATTAGTTATTTGTGGTTATTTTTGAGTTTTAACTAAAATAATATGATAATGCATTTCAAAAATTTTTTTTTTTTTTATTGTCAGAACAGAACAGACTGACGATAGTGGCATTAGCTAGCTTTATGGTTAGCTAGTCTATGATGGGCCAAAATTTACCATTAGATAACGTCATACTGCAAATTGTAAAACGTAAATTTTCAATATAACAGGCCAAGGAGGGATGATACGTCTCATTGCTATAACTGTCACACTGTCAATACTTCAGTCACATTATCAAAAGTTAAAAGGACAGTCCGTCAACTACACTGTAACAACGTAACGTAACTATCACTAGCTAATTCCGCTTCACTCTCGGCTTATTTAACAGCAAAACTGGACATGATAGTCCCAAATTTTGTCCTGCTTATTTGAGTTGAGAGAACTGATGGGGATGTTCTTTTAATTGTTATTCAAGCGATGTATGTATCGTGACCAACTCAACGAGTGTTGCCAACAGGAACGGTGTAGAGCGCCCTCTGGTGGACAAACTATACAACTCCAACACTCATGACATGGTTCAAGCGTGTTTCGTCCATTTTTATTTTATTTTTGAAATATTCATTTATCTTCCATTATAACTGCCGATACCGATAGTTTGGAAAATGCCTAATATCGGCCTGCTGATATATCGGCCTGGCTCTAATATGTACGTATATATAGATGTATAATTAGACCGGAGTCGGACCTCTTGGACGTATAACTGAACACCCCTGCTCTAGACACTCACTGATACCAGTTGGTCAAGGTCATCATGATGTAGAGGGAGGCGAGGAAGAGAGAGAAATGGAAAAACGAGTAGCTGTATGTGACGCTGTCCTCTTCGTTATCCACAGCTCGTCTCACGCCATCCTCAGAGACGCCCTCGCTGGCATCCGCGCTCGCCAGCCCCTGAACCTCCTCTGTCTGCATGAGCTTGTTCACCTGGCTGTTGTTTGAGGAACGAATGCTAGAAAAAGAGAAGAAAACATGTCAAATGTGGCTTAGTCAGACATTTCACACACAAAAAATTTAAAATAAAAATTAAATATTTTTGGCAGATATACTGATCATTTACGTTATACTGAATATGATTTGATGATAATCAATAGTGCCATTCAAAAGTTTGGGTCAGAAAGTAAAATGATGTTTGGACGATTTCGAAGTTTCCAATTTTCCAACGTGATTACGTAATGCATGAAGATGTGGATCCGTATCGCAGAGCTAGAGTAAGATAAGCATCTAAATGTTAAAAAGTACATTTGATCGCTAGATAAGGGCTGGGATTGGGACCTTCAACCCGTTGGTTCCCGTTTACATGGAGAAAAACCCTGGAATGTTAAAAACACAAAAATTTCTGACTCCAATTGTTTTTGTTTTTCTTAATTTTTGACTGAAGTAAGAAAGACATGAACATCTTAGATCAGACGGGTCAGAAAATTACCAGAACATTTTAATTCTGGATTTAAATAATCCTTTAATGACCCCAAACGTTAAGCAGGAATGTAAAATAAACAAATACCATAAATATAGCAATGATTTCATTACTAATGAGCATAAGGGCTTTAAAGGATTAGTTCACTTTAAAAAAAAAAACTTTTGCTGATAATTTACTCGCCCCCATGTCATCCAAGATGTGCACGTCTTTCTTTCTTCAGTCGAAAAGAAATTAAGGTTTTTGATTAAAACATTCCAGCATTTTTCTCCATATAATGGACTTCAATGGGAACCAAACGGTTCAAGGTCCAAATGAGAGTTTCAGTGCAAACTGTTCAAAAGGCTTTAAACGACACCAGACGATGAATAAGGGTCTTATCTAGGACCCTTCGAGTCATGATTCGAAAAAAGATTTGTTCATTTTAATGAACGAGTTCGAACAGGAGAGTCACGAACGCTCAACACAGAACAGAGCAAGGCGAGCATTTGAGCTTATAAAACTTAAACTCTGTTATTTATTTTTGAAATGAGCGCTCGTTTCGCTTGATAAGACCCTTATTCATCGTCTGGAATCGTTTAAAGCCCTTTGAAGCTGCACTAAAATTGTCTTTTGGACCTTGAACCGTTTGGTTCCCATTGAAGTCCATTATATGGTGAAAAATCCTGGAATGTTTTCATCAAAAACCTTCATTTCTGTTCGACTGAGGAAAGAAAGACATGGACATCTCGGATGACATGGGGGTGAGTAAATTATCAGCAAAAGTTTGTTTTTTTTAAAAGTGAATTACTCCTTTAAGATAAAGATGTTATGATTTATTTCTAATCCATTTTAAGCCATTTCAAAGCAATTTCTACAATACATTTATTTATTTGAATAAAATCAAACGGTTACAAAAAATATTGAAGTATTTTATATTAGATGTACTGCTCAAGCATCACTGGTTGTCATTTAACTAATGATATTAAATAGTCCTTGAGGGATGATGATAAATGAGCTCACCTGGCATACAGTGTGCACAGGAGGAAGATGACCAAACCCACAATGCTCTGAGCATCCCACCACTGTGTCTGGATACCGGGGGCACTGGTGGGAGTGGGTGCTGTGGGCCCGCCATTGACTAGACTCAACAGACTGGGGTTGCACTTACGATCTGTTCACAGAGAGAATAAGAGATGTGTCGTGCATGTTTATTTATGGGGAAACAACAACATCTGTTGTTCATTTTACACATGCTAACTTGGCTACAATTAGGGTTGGGTATCGTTTGAATTTGAACGATTCTGATTCCGATTCCGGTTCCTGACGATTCTTGATTCCGATTCTTTTAAGAGGCAGGGCCAAAAAATTTTGCTAACCTTGCTAACCAACGGTCTTTCTGATGGAAATACTCCTTCTGTCACAAATACTCCTTTAGTCACAAATTTTGCATTTTTCGAGATTTTGTTATTTTTAAAAAAGTGAAGCCACACTTTGGACCGCCGACATAAGCTACTCATGTTCGACTCGCGCGGTTATGCCAACACTTCCGGTAGACGCTTCTTCGTTGGTGTTGTTCAGCGGTTTCTTCTTCCGCTCGGCGGACTGTGAATATCGAAACTAGGAATCGAAATTTTAACTTTTGAACGATTCCGGGAAAAACGAAAAAGTTAGTCCCGATTCCAATCGATACTCGATACCCAACCCTAGCTATAATGCAATAATTCTGAGTAACTGAGTGTACTCGGTCACATTTGTGAGACTTACTGGGGTTGTTGCTCATAGCAGACCATGTGAGATACATGGTGTAGAGAGAGATGAGAGACGCCTGGAGCAGACCAGAACTCGGCTGAGATTCCTGGAACACATTTACAATGCAAATGTTCACATTTTGATTCCACACACTCCCACAAAACCCAGAACACCCCAAAGCAGAAGCGCTTTAGCCTTTTGAGCGCCGTCTTGGGGCTGCGTAAGAGTGATAAAGAGAGAAAAACAAGAAAACAAATGAGTGTGGGAATGACCTGCACTTTTGGAAGGATGGCCACCACAGACACAATGATACAGAAGATGAAGTTGAGGCTGATGAAGACTTTGTGTTCTGTGCAGTCATCTGGCTGCGTGTAGAAGACATAGAACAAAACCACAGCAGCGAAGGCACAGATATAGTGCACCACTGTGAAAGAGAGCAGGGCTGCGGAGAAAACACACATCTGTCAATATTCACATTTACGGGGTTCGTCATAGTTGGCTAAACTTCAATAGTGGTGAATGGAAACTACAACAAATATCATTTTTGCATTCTCATACCATTTCCATGACTTTACAAAAGAGCAAAAAATAAGTAGTGAGACTTATTACACTGGCTATAATAAAGAACGATGTCAAATTAGCCGTTATTGTTTTATAAACACTCATGTTGCAGCGTTAACTAGTTCTCTGTAATTTAATGCCAAAGTAATACAACATAAACTATAATGCTTTAACCCCTTAGCTGTAACCCCCCTTTTTGAGAATGGGGGTTAAAATGCACTATTCACACTTAAATGGTTGTAATTCAAGAATGCTTTGGAATATATAGCCAAGTTTGGTCTTGTTTTAAAGATTATCAGCAGTAAATCAAATACACTGTACTATATATTTTTTATTTTATATATAATATATATATTTTACAAAATATTTTTTGATTTTAAAATACTATAAAATCAAAGCCATAAATCTAACCAAGTTATGTTCCAAGTTTGAAGTTGATGTCACAAAAATTGAAGTTCCCGTGAGATTTTGTTTAGGCGTAGTACCAAAAATAGCCACCGGGTGCCATTGAATTCCAATTAATTTAGTTGTATACAATTAATACATTTCTGTCCAAATTTCACTTCTGTCACAAAATTTGGAACCTTGAGACTCAGACCTTTCTGACGATATGTGTTTTGTCAAGATTAGAAAAGGTTTTGATCATAAATCATGAAATATAATGATGCCCAAAAGGGGAGGAGCCTGATAAAATAAGTACCGTTTCTATGGTAACGCAATGTTTAATTATAAAACGGTTTTCACAGGACGAATTCTGAGTTTATAAGCTTTCAAATGATACCTAATTTATGATAACTACTAAACTATGTGATATAATAAAAAAGGCGATAAAAAATAACATTATATTTTAGAGGTTTATATATACACATATATAATAATAATTTTTAGAGAATAATATTATACTATAATTTTTTTATTGAAAAATACTAGATTATGTTTTATTATGAACTTTTAGCATAAAAACAGAAGTTTCAATGATTAAAAGTGGGTGCATCGACTTTTTGTGACAAAGGTCAGACCATTTTTTGAGGTGCACTCGTCTTGCACTCATAAATTCATCAATTACTCTTCCTACATAATTTGTAACACAAAACAGGGGAATATCTATTTAGAAGTCTTAGACCTTTCCAAAAATATATAATTTGTCATAATTAGATTAGGATTTAATAGAAATATAGTGAAGTAAAGTTATGCGTCCCGGTACCGGGACGGTGACAAACACATCAAATGAAAAATTAAAACAAACAACGTTCCGAGATTTACGATGTGAGTAACTGTGGAATTATAATCATTATAATCTGTGAAAAAACAAGTGCTTTTCAATGCTGCAGCTGGTCAGGGTAGAATAGCGTTTGCTTGTGACTCTATCGTGTCACATGCTTTCAGCTTTTACATTCATCAGCTTAGTCATGGGGAAACAATGTTGCTGTACACACCTGCAAACCAGCATTTACGGTTCCCTTCCTCTGCGTTCTCCACCCACTTTTGGTTCCAGGTGTGTGCAAAATCCACCAGCAGAATGAGCTGAATCAAAATGAAGACGAAGGACCCAACCACACCAAAGTAGTACCACACTGCAACGGACAACATTTGGGTTTTACATCCTTGAACTGGCATGACTTTACCAGCTGTCCATGCCACCTTCAAGTGAACTTTTATAGTGAACAATTTTTTAAAAATAAATTCTTTACAGCTAAGCATAAATACAAGACTTTTTAAAGGGTTTCATGTTTTTTTGAGCTATAACATATAACATGACACTTTTTATTGAAACCAAGTCAAAACAACTTCTTTTGGATTTTGTCACATTATAAAGTAAAAGTAAAACGCCCACTTCTATATTATTGCCTCTTTAGCTCCGCCCACCGATTCGCACATGGGAACTATGAGTACTGAAATAAACCTATGTAGCAGTGAATGACAATAAATAGTGATTTATTATGCACTTCTTATAACTTACTGTGTTTACTCAGCTCTTACGGTGATTTTATGAAGTAAAACTGATGTACAATAACTTTATTAAACTCATCAGTATATGTTTGATCATCATTCGGACCTGGTCCGAAACAGATACATAGAAGCAGATGACAAATACGTGATAATAACCGTAATTAAACTACTAAACTATACCTGTTCCATCTCTATACAGCACTCTGACTCTGTAGGCATTATTGTCCGACTGGAAATGAACACCGTTAATGAGAGTTTCTGATATTATCATCATGAGAGACTGAGGGAGCTCGTGAAGCCCCGCCCCCTGTGCCGGCAGCAGCAGCTCATTTGCATTTAAAGGGCACACACTAAAACTGTGCGTTTTTCTGAGCCCCCCGAAAAATGACAATTTAAACATGCTGTAAAAAATGATCTGTTGGGTATTTTGAGCTGAAACTTCACATTCACATTCTGGGGACATCAGAGACTTATTTTACATCTTGTGAAAAGGGGCATAATACGGGACCTTTAAAAACAGCAACCTTTTTTTTTTCCATGTAATAACTGAACAATAGTCTTTATTTTCTTATTTATCAGCTTACATACCTGTGTTGAATGCTCCATCTGGAATGAAGAAAGCTCCCACAGTAAGAGCGACCAGAATCAAGAACTTGAAGAACCAGAAACTGAAAAAAAAAAAAAGTCACATTGGCTTTTGAGTCATTATGGAAGGCTTCCTAGAAACCAGAAACTATTGTGCAAAAAGAAATTTCAACATATATATAAAAAACAGCTTTCAACTGTAGAGGGCAACACTTGTTAGTGAAAAGATTTGAGTTAGTAAGGATTTAATGAGAATGCCAGCTGGAACAGCAAACAGTAAAAATATACCCGTTTTGAATTGAAGCTCGTGGATCTTTGCTGCTTCTAACACGGATCATGATGATGGAGAAGAGGAAGAAGAAACAGGCCATAGCAAAGCACATCCTGTAGACCGACTTATAGCCAACGATGATCTCACAGTTCACCTTCCCTTCAATTCCTGGTATAGAAGAGCCTCCTTCACAAAAACCAGGAATCTGTCGATAAATTCACAATAAATAAATAAAACCTGCAGTTTTACAGTGATCAAAGAATGAATTTGAATCACATCCTGAACGTGTTTTTCACATCTTACAAACATACTGTGAAAAAAAATAATAATATCAAAAGTTAAAACATTTAACATAATGAATAATGTATAGCCTAACCCACAAAAATGCATTAAGTAATGCAAACAGAATGTGTCATGTCACAAGCTTGCTGTGTTTTCATCAAACTACTAAAGCATAGCACAAATAAAAGAAGAAAAATAAATAAAACATAATCTGAATTGAAAATATTATTAACTTTGATAAAATATAAATATAAAGATGTGGCCAAATTTAAATAAAAAGATGTGGTCAAATATTGAAATCGTCAAACATTGCCCTTTACTAAAAAACAATTTCTGACACTGGTCTATATGTTTTAATCGTTTTTGTTTTTATGACTGGAATGCAGAGACACAGGAAGTGGGATCATCAGGACAGATTCAAACTTGGATCCTCATGAGCACATCACCAGCTGTCTATGTACCTTCTTTAGCTGTGTCTCCATGCCTGGCAGGATCATGATGATGGACACTATAGTGCCCAGCAGAAGAAAAAAGGAGAAGGCCAGGCGGGTCACGGTGGAGTTGTATGTAGAAGGGCAACATCCTGATAAGAGACATGGCGCAGAGCCGCACAGACAGGACGCCTACAGGACAAGAACAATCACTCAACACAGCAAAAACACTCATTTCCCTGTCATACAAGGTGAGCAACCTACTATGTAAACTATATGAGTGGCTTGGGTCTGTATGTTAAACATTCAAATTAAACTGTATTGTAAAATGGAAATGTTAAGTCTTGAAAGGGAAAGTGTAAAATTAAATGGGGGCGAAAAACTCGTGAGGAAAGGCAGTCTTGTTTCGTTTTTGTAGACAAACGGGATAGTTTTATTTATTTATTTATTTTTTGACTAAAGAAAATGTACCAGTTTGGTATTTTAGCAACGTTTTAAAACGTCTTATTTTTAACACCTGAATAAAACATCTCCCAAAAGTTGTACGTTTAGTTTGGTCTAGTTTCCTTTTAGTAGTAAACAAACGTGATATGTACGTTTTTATGACTACCCTAGCCTTTAGTGACTACAGTTTGGTATTTTCACAACGTTTTTAAAACGTTTTATTTTGGTTACATGATTTATTCATTTTAAAACGTTTTACTACTACATTACCTAATTACAACCAAAATACAACGTTGTAAAAACGTTTTGTGTTTGCTGGGAACATGGTTTATAAAGTTTTGAGATAACATTAACAAATGGATATACAGTTACTTATTCATGTTCTCAAAACTTTATAGTTTAAAAACGTAAACAAGACAAGGAAACAGCCTTTGAATCTCCTATGAGAAGAAATGCGTCTCCTACACGAAATCCGTTGCTGTTTTTACCCAATTCGTAGAAGTTTGACAACATAAAATGAGAAAAAAAAACTAGGCAGAGCCATTTTAAAACAATATTTTGGACTTACGCAGCTCGCCAGCGAACACAAGGCCATACACGCACCCATGATGACGGAGAAAACACCACAAGACTAAAGCAAAAACACGGAAGTTAATCTTTCCTCCTCATTCTGGTGACTTAATAAATGACTCAAAAAGTGAGCAATGATTGGCTGGGAGACCAATCGGAAAACTATTGGGCCAATCAGACGACGGTACAGAAAAATCGCTGATTTAACAAACCAATCAGATGTAACTAAGGTTAGCAACTTGTGCGCTAGCGGTGCGTGGGTTTGCATTTTGTAACTCTCCATATTGCAATTTATAGAATTGCATTACATATTTATGTTTTGATTAAAGCAAACTATAAGATGAGTAAAAGTCTCTGTCTTACGATGCACTCTAGATGGCGCAAAATCCCATAAGATTGTGATGCAGAGGTTTTGTGATTACAATATATTGAAACTTTTTTGTAACAAACCTTCCAAATTCCCATTAGGGAAAATTTAAGCAAGATATCCCCCTTTAAACAGTGCATTTACGGTTAAATTGTTACATATACACATCATGTGCGTTTAGCACAGGTACATTAATTGATTAGCCTAGCCTTTTGCAATATTTAAAAGGCTATATTTAGACCACTTTTTAATAACTTAAACTTTTCTGACTATATAAAATGCATATGATATCACTGTACAATACTAAATTAAATATTATTCTAAGGAATTTAAATAGATTATGAATTTTGGTTGGATAGGATTCCACTCTTTTAACCTAGGCTATGATCAGCAATGTTGATGTAATAGATAACTCCATGAATTATAATAATTAGTAAACTAGTAATAGAAACACCAGTAACAAGCTGGCCTCCTGCCCAATTTGAGCCAAAATTTTAGTCTGCCCAAATTAGACCTCCAGCAGCACACCTTCTGTCAGATAACCCAGAAACACTCTCCAGAGCCAACATCATAACTTCAGATTAGACAACAACTCTTCAGCAGCCTTCGTTCGCGGTAGGATTTGTCGCCATCTTGTGGCCTTTACCGGGTACTACAGAACCACAGAATCATCAGAATCCGAATCAGAAAGAGCTTTATTGCCAAGTGTGCCTGCCTTGCACACACAAGGCATTTGTTTTGGTGCTGAGGCTTCCAGTGCACAAATACAACAAGAAACATAGTAATACAAATTATAATACAAAAAAATTTAAATATAACAAATATGAGAATCATCCGCTATTCTAATTCGTGCAAGCCATCGCAGTTCTCTTGAGCTGCAACAAATATTGTCTTCTAAATATTCACAAACTCCAATTGTGAAAAGATTTGCAATATGAAGAAAGCTCGTTGTGGAATTCTCCTCTTACCACACAGCAACTAATCGGCAACTTTAATCCTTTCATAACATGATACCATCCTATCCTATTGCTGAGGTGTAGTAAGCCCAAAATCCTTCATTATTTTTTCAGGTGAAGAATTGATTCAGGTCCTCATTCGGATTACAATCATTTACTTAAAATTCTTGCACAATCAAAGTAGCCCTCTAACCGTCCTCACTCTATAGCCCTTAATCCTGTAATTGTGGTCAAATGTGGGCACAGAGGACTCACGTGTGATCCTAATTTTTATTATTTCACTGTCTTCGATAAAGTTTTGTCTATCCATTTATGGTGTTTTTTATTATTATTATTATGGGGCTATTTCTGCATTTATTTATTTCTAAAGTACTATATTTTCTATGTAAATTTTGCTTATTTTTGTTTTATTTTTTAAAAATATCATTCCAATAAGTTCTTAGAGCTAAAACCTAAAGATGAAGTGACTTTGCCGTCACCTGGTGTCTTATTTTGGCTTATTTTAGAATGCTCCAAATTACAGTTTTCCCCATTTATTTCTATGGGTGCCCATTTTTGACCCAAATACAAGATTAAGGAGAGGTTTTTTTTTTTTTTTTTCCAAATGGATGTTTCCCTATGATGTTTCTTCGTTATAAAGTTAGCCATCTTGAAGGACATCTCAGTTTTGTAAGGCATTGATACCTGAAGTAACTCTGGTCTTTAGCGTTTGCTGATCATCTTTAAGTTGCATCCACCAGAGGGCAGTCAAGTCAGTTACCTGGAACAAAACTCACAACACAACCCATCAGAAGTAGAATGTCAATGTCAAAAACGCTAAAATAAATCTCATCGACAGTTTCTCTGATACATTTCTAAATATGAGTTGTAATTTAACTCTTGATGTACCAGTAACCCGAGCTCCCTCGGGAAATGCTGATCTTTCATGATTAATAGGCTACGGTTGTGAATTATCTTCATTCTGCACTGTAAAACAATATTGATGGTTTAACTTAAAAAAAAGTAAGTAACCTGGTTGCCTTCAAATTTTAAGTTGATTGAACTGGAAAAAGTGAGTTGATACAATGAAGGAGATTAATTTAACCAGAAACTCAAAATTATATGTTATCTGAACTAAATAAATTATTTTTAAGTTGATTTGACAAAAGAAAAAATGTTGTGATTACTACACTGGAAAAAATATTGTTGGTTTAACTTAAAAAAGTAAGTAACCTGGGTTACTTACTTTTCAAGTTGATTGAACTGGAAATAAATAAATTATTATAAATTTGATTTGACAAAAGAAAATATGTTGTGATAAGAAATCTTAAAAATATTTTTTACAGTGAGACCAACGCTCTCACATTTAACCCTTTGTAACCCAACCTGGCATTTTATCTTTGCTATTTTTTCACAATGTTGTCTAATCATGTATAATATTCAAGCATTAACATTTTCATTGGTTCCCTTAGGAGAAACTTTTATCAAAAGTGACTTTAGAGAAAAGTAGTACAGCAATCCTTGATTGAATCCTCAATTCAACACAAGGGAAAAAATGATACTCTCATGTTAGAGGAATATGTCTACAATCACATCCCAGTCGAGTTTGGTGTTTGTGTTTAAGAGACATTTCTAAACTTACAGAAAGTTTCAGAGAGAGCTGTCCGTGGTGCTGAACGGGTCGCCAGTTACCAATATTGATCTGCACACACAAACAAAATGTTTTCACTCAGCCTTATGCTAATACAAAAGTAGGAGGTGAAAATGACAGAGGAATGAGAAATGGTGAGAATGATACCAAAGAAAAGCCAACATTGAACTGTGTTGCTTCAGTTCTCTGGTTTCTGATGGTGAGTCAGAGGACGAGTCTCATTCTTCATTGTCATGATCACTGAAATCAGATCCTATAGATGTGAATGGCTGTTCACACTTGCTTCAGGTATTGATTGTCCACTGATTCCCTAAGGTCTTTGAGAAAGAACTTAACTGACATATTTCCCATTGGGATATGACCCTGATTTTCAATAGTGTGGCCCAAGCTTTCCATGCATATAATTGCAAACATCAGAAAAATGAATCGTTTTTTTTTTTTTTTTTTTTTTTTTTAAATATTGCTTGTGGTCTTTCTCAAATGTTCTAATAGGGTAATTAAAGAGTTCATTGTAATCATTCTTCATTTCTAATTTGATGAACACACTGCAGAGGATATTTAACCCTAAAACTGTAAATGTGGGCAAAATAGTTTTGATTTATTTTTAAAAAATACTTTCCTTAAGACTTGGCTACTTTTCCTAAGTTTGCCTCCTGAACACACACATTTTTTTTCTGACTCAATTCTACAATGTTCAGTGGGTGGACAAAAAAAAAAAACCCCTCCTAAATCTTGTATTTGGGTCAAAAATCGGCACCCATAGAAATGAATGGGAAAAACTGTAATTAAAATAAGCCAAAATAAGACACCAGGTGACGGCAAAGTCACTTCATCTTTAAGTTTTAACTTTAAAATTCTTATTTTGTTTAATGTAAGGACTTTTGCCAACATAATAGAATTACACACAATGCAATGTGCTTTGATTTCCGCTGCGAGCAATGTTTGTTTGTTTGTTTGTCTCTTCTTTTTAATGTTTCCTCGTGGTTGTCAGTATTTTTCCATAACGTTTAGGCGTATACACACAAACTGATTGAGCAAAAATGAATTTTGAGACTTAAAAATGTCATGCGACTGTTTTATATGCTTAAAAAATCCTTTAAAAAATGCACAGTAAGTGATTAGCAATCCGTGCAGAGCCAGAGATCCAGCTGCACGTTTGATTGACATTTAATAAGTGCGTCATGTGATCCACCAAGTCATATGCCAATTATGAAGAGAGTTCTACGATTGGTTCTGTTCGTAATGTTTCATTATGTTAACTAAAGCTTCGTGACTAACGCATGTAACAGGTGCTGCGCTGTTTCCGTCGACATGAGTCAGCAACCTGTGCTCTTGTTGAGAGTGCGTCAGGGAAGCTGATGAACGCCATCCAAGAATCTTGCATGAATATTTAATTGGAAAGTGGATGCTGCTTTAATTGTGTTTGTGGGTGACGGGACGCATGACAATCCAAATACAGTCATCAGAGCAGAGCCACAGCAGGAGACTCACTGACTCACTGATCCTCATTCATTCACACACGCTCGACCTGTGGTGAGCCTTCGAGGAGGAGGAGGAAGGCTTTTAGGTTTTCGCAAGGCTGGAGTCCAATCCACATTAGTAGATTAAACAACAGAGAGAAACTTAAAGATTTATATCTCTATCAAGATGCCCCCGGATCTGAATCACACAGGTGAGGAGAGCATTCTGAAATGACAAATCAATGAAATACTGTTGAAACAGGCATGTGTTTAATAATGATGACGAATGCAATACGCATATGAAATGTATGGAATGGAGCATACAGTTGTCATGTGGGCAGTTTGTCATGCTGTGATGATAAAAAAAAAAAATAAATCAAAGCTTTAACTGATATTAAATATATTTCCCGCCATGCTTGAAGGAATTATGCAGATGCGCGGAATTGTAAATTTGTGTGTGTGAAACACTTGACGCAATTCACATTCATTACGCGCTGGCGTCAGAGATCAATTAAACAGCATTTCCACACACACCTCAGTGTCTCATTGTTCTCTTTGGTGATCTCTGCTCGAGGTGTGTGAGAACAATAACACACTGCGAACATGCGCTTCATGAAACCACAACTTCAATATCAGCTACAGACACATTGATGACGAGTTTATTTAATATTTTCAGCCATTTGAATAAAAAGTGAAAAGTTGCAGAGACAACCTTGCAAGTAGGCTAGATGATTATTATTATTTTTTTATTAAATGAAATGCACTTAATCAAGTATTAATTTTGAAACATTCCGAAATACATGTATAGGTTAGATTAGATTAAGACGCACAAATATCCCTCACACACACACATTAATACCCTAACTAGGAGAAAACAACAGCGTAGTTTTGTTGAGATAATTCTCATAAATAACGCATTGGCCTGTTAAATATTAAAATAGGCTAAAACATAGGCTATTATTAAAAATATGTTTTCGACGAAGATCGATTGACAAATGCCTTATGCAACAAATCAATATTTTTATTTTTTATTTTTTTTATGAAGAAAGTGGTCAGGCTTTTATTGCTGTCTCAATGTCTATCCACTGTGGTGTGTGTGTGTGTGTGTGTGTGTGTGTGTGTGTCAGCACGCTGAGGGTCATTTCATGGGTTTAAGAGGGGAGGCCACTTCCTATTCCCCAAGCTGACTTGTTCTCACTCTGTGATTGGCTCATTGGCGAATTTGGACCCTATAGCTATACCGTTGCAGAAATGTGCAATTCATCAGCTCAAGTTGAGCATCACGTAGACTTGACCTAAAACTGAGGGAGATGAGATGCTGCAGTGACCCGTGTCCTTTATGATTCAGCCAGGATTTAACACTGACCACTGTTTTATGATATTTTTTCGTGGTGTGAACCAAGAAGAGGTTGAAGACATCCTGGAGACATGGCTGAAGGTGAGGTCGTGGGTGATCTTCCAGTGGGGGGTCAGAGTGGGATAAAGCAGAGGGGGTGGGACGGATCTTCTGCATTGTCTTTCAGATTTGGGGATCTTTACAAAGGGCTCTTCCCAGAAGCCCTGAAATGTCCGCGTAGTTACCGCGTAAAATGTATACCCCGAATCTTTTGTTTGTTCGTTTCTTTAAGTAGTATTATTTTGTCTGAGCTCGAGTTGTGAAATGTGGTGGAAAGTCTGAAGCTTTTCCAGAAGCTATACACGGGATTTGTTTGGAGATTGATGGGCGAGATGGGGGAAATGGGCTCGGTTTATGAGCAATATTACACAGGTGAGCTGGGATATATTTGTGCTTATGATTGATTGCGCATTGATGAATCAACTTTCAGCTGTTTTAGACTTGTGTAGACTATAATTTAATGATAAAAATAGTACTTTGCGGGAGATCAATTAAAAAAAATATTAATAATAATTCATAAGATTTATATTGCGCTTTTCTCGGCACTCAAAACGCTTTATATAGAAGGCAGGGGGGGATCACCTGGATGATGCAACGGCAGCCATATTGCGCCAGAACGCCCACCACACACACACACCAGTTTACCGGTTTAGAGGAGGCAGAGTGATGAAGACAATTGGTATTTATTTTTATAGCCTACGTTTGATAATCTTTTACAATAAGCCTATAGTTATGTGCCGAATACTGCTAAATCACTGGTGACGCATATGGAAAAAAGGCTACCTGTATACTCTAAAAAATGGTGGGTTGTTTTAACCCAACTTTGGGTAAAATATGGACTAACCCAGCCGTTGGGTTAAATTTTTACATTACATTTTTAACCCAACATTTCGGGTTTGTCCATATTTGACCCAAAATTGGGTTAAAACAACCCAGCATTTTTTAGAGTGTAGGCCTATTCAGGTTTCTCATGGCCTGACTACAATTCCCTAATTTGCATTTTTCAGATTTAGTAGGCCCAATGATTGTCACAATTCTCACTTGGGGAAAATTGAATGAATTATTGCGTTTTCAATTTCAATAACAAAATCTATAAAGAAGATTACCTGTTGAAGTAGGCAATTACTCTCATAACAAAGTAATGATATTTATTTAGGGTACGTTACAAACGTTGTTTGTATAGCTAGTGTAAAGTAATGTATTCAAAGGAGAAATTTATTTCATTCACTCGCGTTTCGCACGCAGATCATCAGATGTCGAAACGGCAGAGTTAAAGCTTAGCCTAATGATTTCTTTTGTTAGTTTATTTTTGTACACTTTCGATATCGAGATATTTGTGTTTGTAAAGTTAGTCTTGATTAGATAGTCTTGTTTGTGTGCTTTTATGAAGGGGGCTGTGCAAAGACAGAGGAGGAGGAAGCCGCGAGCTCTGAGGAAGACTCGGGCTCGTTCCGTGGCGCTGGGCTCTGCAAATGGTTTAACGTGCGGATGGGTTTCGGCTTCCTGTCCATGACCCATCGTGAGGACATCTGTCTGGACCCACCCGTGGATGTGTTCGTCCATCAGGTGAGAGCAAAGCAATCCTGCCGTTTTTATAAACCGGACCTGATAGCCTAAGGCCTTCGTCCATATCATCAAATAGCTTTATTTTCTCATGGCTTAAACGACAAAAACTCTGGTTACTATAATAGCCTACACTAAATATTTTCAGTAATAGAAATTTATAATGATCTTGCTCCATTTATAAAGCTTTAATTTAGTGTTTTGTGTTGATGCTCGAACATTAACGCCTAAATATTCGATAGGCTATCAAACATGCATTCTTAAAGATAAAGGTTATTCGTTCAGCAAAGGACACTCGTTTTATTAGCAACCTTTTTTCACTTTATAGTGTTTCTCTTCAGTTGGCTGTGTGGTGATTTAAGTCGTGTGTGGATAATGCGTTTTTAGTTATTTCACATATAGGACTTTAAAGCTCTTATTTTGGCTCCAAGTGGGACCTTTATTTTTTTACACATAGCCTAAAGATATTGTAGTTTTTATTTTGAGTGATTTACTTTATTTGGATATTTGGGATTTTTTTCACAGTTATGGTGGCATTTGGAGTTTTAGACTGATATGGTAATTGCTTTTTATGAGAATTGGAAGATCATGAAAGCACTATGGTTGTATTGAATTGCGTTTTAAAATGTGTCAAATTAGTAAACCATTCAAACTAATCAATATTGCAATTTTTTTTATAAAACATGTGCAAACTTTACCAGTGACACTTACATCTCTATTTACAATTTATATATTTTTGACTCAATTTAACTTGCACGCCTGTGCTTTACAATACTTCCAAGGATTGGCCCTGAAATATTTTGCAAAACAAAAGTGATTTAGTTTTCTAACAGGGACACAGGTTCATGTCCGGTCTGCAGCGTGTCTGTCTACTCATTAACTTTCCTTCATATCATCTTTTAAAAAATAACAAACAGCCCAAAAATGAAAACACATAGTGAATATCTTAAATCTTTAAATCTAAAAATCACTCATAGTGGTTCACAAAAAGTGCTATATTTAAAAAAAATCCAGTTGAGTTTACCAGTGTCTCCAGTCCTGGACACATACCTTCTCACTCAGCAATAATTTAACAAGCTATTGCCACAGAACAACCACCAAGTCGGCAAACAGTGGATCACCTATCGCCCCGAAACGAATGAGCTGCTGCCTCATGACTTGAGGTCATTGTGTAAAATTACCCAGAGATTAGAGCATCTTACGGGCAAGCAGCCCTACACACAGTGTCAAGTGATCTCTCTGTCTCTCTAAGTAAGAGGTCTTCTTTGGTTACCTCCAGACTGGCTGTCTGGGAGGCTAAACAGAGGGTGTTAGGGCTGAGCATACATCACCTGTAAGTTGGTTGACTGCAGAACTGAGATGGGAACAACCAAAGCTTAAAACAAAAACTGATAATTGTCATAATTTACCCTCATGTCATTCCAAACTTGTATGACTTTCAGTTTTTGTTACCTTTAACTTCCATTGTGTGGGGACAGTTCTAAAATAAAAAAAATAAAAAAATAAAAAAATCATACAGATTTTGAACAAAATGAGCGTGAATAAATACATTTTGGGTGAATTATGCCTTTTAAAAAATGTCCTGAAAGTATAAATGCATCAAGTTATGTTGATTTAAGTAAGTGATTTGAATGCAGGGAACATCAAAAACGTGTGTTGGATTAATATGATTTTATGCCTAACCCTAACACGCATTTGTACACTGTAAAAAAATATTTTCAATATTTATCACAACATACTTTCTTTTGTTAAATCAACTTTACAATAATTTATTTAGTTGAGATAACTTATTATTTTGAGTTTCTGATGGTTAAATTAATCTCCTTCATTGTATTAACTCACTTTTTCCAGTTCAATCAACTTAAAATTTTAAGGCAACCCAGGTTACTTACTTTTTTAAGTTAAACCAACAATATTTTTTTTTACATTGTAGTAATCACAACATTTTTTCTTTTGTCAAATCAACTTAAATTATTTAGTTCAGATAACATATAATTTTGAGTTTCTGATGATTAAATCATTCTCCTTCATTGTATTAACTCACTTTTTCCAGTTCAATCAACTTAAAATTTTAAGACAACCAGGTTACTTACTTTAAGTTAAACCAACAATATTTTTTACAGTGTACATGCAGTTTCAGTTGTCAACATCAAAAAATTGAGTACTTGAGTGGTTCACATTCATCTTACCTAATTTAACCTAGCAAACTACACATTTTAGAGAATAACATTAATTGGATGTAAATAATAAATGATGAGTAAATAAACAGATTGTTGAGATTCTCATGCACTGTAAAAAAAATGTTGTTGGTTTAACTTAAACTAAGTTCACTGAACTGGAAAAAGTGAGTTAATACAATGAAGGAGAATGATTTAATCATCGGAAACTCAAAATTATATGTTATCTGAACTAAATAAATGATTTAAGTTGATTTGACAAAAGAAAAAATGTTGTGATTTACTAATCATGAAAAGATTTTTTTACAGTGTGTAAACCTCACATCAATGTTTTGTGTATGTCTTCTCAAACCAGCCAAATGGGCATAGTTGTCGCTTTTTGCTTATTAAAAAAACAAAACAAAAAAAACAATAGCCACCAACGATAAATCGATGAATGCATACAACTCCTTAAAGCAATATTTCTCCCAAAATAAAAACAATCTGTCATAATTACTCATGCCATTATGTACAGTAAAGCGTAATTTCTTCTTCAGAACACAGAAAACAATTATACTATTAAAAATCTTTTAAATGTTTTTATTTATACAATGGAAGTCAGGTCTGTTTTCTATGGAAGAAAAAAGTCATAGATTGGAACAACATGAGGATGAGTAAAATGATCGGGGTCAACTGCCCCTTTAAGACCAATTCAATAATAGAGTAGGTGAACACCTCAGAGCAAATGCAGTGTGAATTTGACCTTGTTTGCTTAAAGATTTCCGGACATTGCCGGGTGCTTTTAACAGCTCTCAAACCTACCTGAGTCTCTTTCTGTGGATGGGAACTACAGGTTAAAAAAAGACAATGGCTGTCATTGTCAAACCTTCAGAAGGAAATCCTGCCTTCCCCAAATCTTTGAATCACTGAATAAATGGTGTTTGTGTGCGAGGATGACCAAAAAGAAGGGTCAGTGGGCAGAGATTTCATAATTAATGGTGAAAGACCTGCTGAAGAGAATGTGGGGAATGGAGACGAGAGATTGGAAGAAGGGGGGCAGGGAGAGAGTATTTGGGGGGGAGGGGGTCGTTAGCTAAATTCATTGATAAAAAACCCCTCAGTAGTAAAAGAGGAGGGTGAGTGAGTGGTAGAGAAGGTCAAAGAATAGAGCCGTGGATGGTTTCAGGAAGCTTTGACGGGGGTTGGGCCTGATTCCTTCTCCAGCGACCCCCTCCTGTGTAAAGACTGACATTATGTGAGAGCCAAAGCATGTAGACGTCTCACCTGGTGTAGTTAGCTCTATCGGGAATTACTACATTGAAATGGAAACAGAAAAAAAGTTATGAAAGTTTGAGTTTAAAAATGCTGCTGCGTTGTTTTAACCCAATTTTGGGTAAAATATGGACAAACCCAGCCATTGTGTTACATTTTTAAATAACAATTTTAACCCAATAGTTGGGTTTGTCCATATTTTACCCAAAATTGGGTTAAAACAACGCAGCATTTTTATATAGTATATATGCTATATAGATTTACTATATAGTATAAATCACCCGAAGAGGTCATAATTACATATAATTTTTTTAGATGGCATAAAATATATATTTAAAAATTTTATTAAATTATAATAATAATTTAATAAATATATGCTTAACTATATAATAATAATTTAATAAATTTATATTTAAATATATTTATATATTTTAGATTTATTAAATATATTTAATAAATATATATTTAACAATTGTATTAAATTATAATAATAATTTGGCAAGAGGAAGGGACTTGGCAATCTTTTTCGGTTCAGTCCGTCGAGGTCAGACGGACTGAAGTTTAGGAAAAAGTACAATGTAAAAAAAAATTATAATTCATATTTGATTTACAATATATATTTTCAAAACCTGGGCTACTCTAAAACTGCAGAAAAATCAAAGCCAAAAATCTGAACGAGTTGTTTAAAATTTTTGGTTGATATCTCAAAAAATGAGCTTTCTGTGAGATTTTGTTTGGGCGCAGTACTGAACGCTTTTGTCAAGAAATGACACAAAACAGCACATGCGTCAAGAAAACGAAGAACACAACAAATATGGACGTCAGACAGAAACTAGCGCTGCAAACTGTTAAAATGCAAAAAATTTAATTTAAAAATTTAAAATTTAAAAAATAAAATTCACCCGGTGACCTCAACTCATGCCGTGCTCTGATTGGCTTTAGCTCATGACATCACTGAGGTTGAGTCGCGCGACGGCTCTGCATATAGATATTTTTCTGGGCTCAGTGACGCGAGTCACTCAGTCGGCGAGCTCAGCGATTTGCAAATCGGGCTTAAAATCATTACTCATTTTCGCTTGCACAATACTATGTTGTGATCTCAATGCTTTTGTGTACGATTTGTATCGACGAATCACTTAGCAGGCTCCAATATGGCTTTTCTGACATCGTAAACTTGCTCGGTTGCTCAGTATTGAGACACAGATCATGCAACTTGATTAAGAGCTCAAAGACTTGTAGAATTAAGCTAAAATGGCAAATGCGTTTTATCTCTCTATTGCTATTAACACTATTGGTTGTGTTCAGTGTAAGTGGTGCGTTAATTACAAATGCGATTGAACATTAAACTTTTTGTGTCACTCACCGCCGGACATTTCATTTCCTGAACTGCCCCATTCATGCAGCTACTAATGCAATAAAAGGTTGCCTAAATAAACAAGATAAGCAGCCTGGTGTTTTGCTTTGAGAGAGAATGTGTGGAATTTATTACGGACCATTAAGAGATTAATGGGTTAAACACTGAAAGCATTATTTTAAAGGATGTCCTCGGGACACGATAAGCAGTTTTACTATAAGGATCGATTTTGAGGTACAGAACCACCAACTGTAAATACTTCAGTCCCACTTTATTAGGCAACTACTATGTTCCAATTATTTGATACAATGCACTTAGTGTACTTTTACATTGTAAAGGTATTTATTTATTTAATTACATCTCTAGTTATAATTTCACTGTTGATAACACCAAACCTGTCCCTAAGCTTACCCGTGTCCCATCTCAATAGCAGCAATACAACACACTCTCAGAAAAAAAAGGTACAAAAGCTGTCACTGGGGCTGTACCTTTTCAAAAGGTACACTTTTGTACCTTAAGGGTGCATATTGGTACTTTAATGGTATATTAGCACCTAAAATGAACATATGAAGAGTTCAGATGCAAAAGCCTCTAAATGCCATTTGAAATTTTCTTCTAAAATGACCATTTTTATCAAGCTTGTATATTTAAGTTCAGTGATTTCACTTAAATGGCAATGGTGATTACCTATTAATTGTTATTTAAGTGAAATTACTGAACTTAAATATACAAGCTTGATAAAAATGGTCATTTTAGAAGAAAATTTCAAATGGCATTTAGAGGCTTTTGCATCTGAACTCTTCATATCAACACTTAAAATGTACATATTAGCACCTAAAATGAACATAACACTTAAAATGTACATATTAGTACCTGAAATGTACATATTAGCACCTAAAATGAACATATCAACACTTAAAATGTACATATTAGTACCTGAAATGTACATATTAGCACCTAAAATTTACATATTAGCACAAAAAATGTACATATTAGTACCTAAAATGGACAAAAGTGTACCTTTTGAAAAGGTACAGCCCCAGTGACAGCTTTTGTACCTTTTTTTCTGAGAGTGCATGATGAACACAATACATTGC
Organism: Pimephales promelas; assembly: GCF_016745375.1. The sequence goes on from NW_024121654.1 coordinate 9,120,127, forward strand.
ACTTATTTTTTATGTAAGTAGATAGTAGTTAAAGACACAAGTGTGATGAATTATTCTCTAAACACAATGGCTGTGGTCAACCTGATACCATGATCTCACACGTACACCAACTTGTCTGAAATTTGGTCTCCCAGTCGTTGTTTGTTAAGAGTACAAGCAAGACGGTTGTTGTTAAAGGTAGATCCTTTCTCAAGCCCCATTTCCATGCATCTGTAGAGCAAGTATCTCAGGAATGTGAGCTTCCCCCACCTTTTCCCACAGCAAACCCAGTGCTTGATGGCCAGGGTGAGATTTGACCAGATGGCGTTATTTTAGGGAAGCTCATCTGTCCATCACTTCATTAGCCGCACTTTCATTGCTTTTTCTTGAGAAACAAAAACGGTGCATATGTGATGTTCTGCTAAGATGCCACTGTGTGGTTAAATTTGAAATGAAAGCATGGATGTGTCTTTCGCTGGCTATGATATCTTCCAATATTCTGCATGGTTTGATCCTTCAGTTTCGGATGCAGCCATTGATCAGATGAGACGACCGTTTTGATCTGAGGTTGTTTGTGTCGGTCGGTGCTAGAGTCAAAGGGGATGTGCCAACATTGTTGGGGGCAGGAAAGAATTGCACAGCTCTATGAAAAAGGTTAATGGTGAAGTTAATGAACTATTCAATCTGGCTTAGTTTAACTTATTTTGTTGATGGCATGCTAAAAGTGGGAATTTTGCCAACACGTAGTATACAACAGAGAAGACTTGATCTTCCACTGCAGTGCGACAAATCAGAACTAATTATCGTGTTTATTATTTTTTTTAGCTTTTTATTTGACTGCACTTCCAAAAGTTAAAGAGGCTTTTAACACACAATTAACTTAATAATTAAGTAATCTTTTTTTTATTAGTATTGCCCAGAACTGGATGGCACTCGGATGCAACATGCAACAACAAAGTAATATACTACATTTGGATGATAAGTTTATATTTTGCAAATAATGCTATTTCCTGATTGCTTGTATATTTGCAAAATATAAACTTATCACGCGGATCTGTCCTGTGCAAAAAAGTGCTGCGTTGTTTTAACCCGATTTTGGGTAAAATATGGACAAACCTTTTTAAATGACAATTTTAACCCAATAGTTGGGTTTGTCCATATTTTACCCAAAATTGGGTTAAAACAACACAGAATTTTTTAGAGTGCGGGTGATTTATACTATATAGCAAATCTATATAGCATATATACAGAGTTCATAATTACATATAATTTTTTTAGATGCCATAAATTTTAACAATTGTCTTAAATTATAATAATAATATATTTAACTATATATTCTAATAATATAATTCTAATAATAATTTAATAAATTTATATTTAAATATATGTATTTATTTATTTATTAAATATATATTTAACAATTGTATTAAATTATAATAATAATTTGGCAAGAGGAAGGGATTTGGCAATCTTTTTCGGTTCAGTCCGTCGAGGTCAGACATCTGCAAGTGAAAACATGAAAACACTACAGAGAGCTTTATTGTATAGACAGAATAAATGTTTGATATCTTAATGGGTTTTTTTTTTTTTTTACCTTATTGGAATCAAAACTAAGAATTGAAATAGCTTAAATTCAATTGATACCCAACTCTAAAATCCATGTAAATAAATAAATAATATATGTTAACACAATTACCAACCCTTTTTAATTAAAACTTTTATAAATATTAAATTAATTGAAATGTATTTATTTATTAAAGCTACACTATGTGATTTTTAGCCCCATCTAGTGGTGAAAAGGTATATGATCATCCGGTGAATATTAGTTTCTGTTCCTCTCAATTCCGACTTCGTTTTAACTCCTACGGTGGCCAATGTAGTCCAAGATTAACATGGCTTCCAGTTCGACCTCGTCCATGAGTGTTAACTCAAACGTAAACGCTTGAATTAACGGGTATGTCCCTCTTTGGCTAATGTACTTTCAAGATGGAGGCGACCGACATTAGAACCCCTTGCCCGCATATTATACACTCACGAGAATACTTTATTACTTGAACGAAGTAAATATACATTAATGAGCACATATATTTTTGAAAGAACCAAGTGTTTTTAGCTAAGAATAAACTAAAAGAGTTACACAGTGCAGCTTTAAGAATTTGTTTTTAAAAAGTTTCATAATGTACATATGATCCAAGCATGTACAGCAGTGTTTCTCTTCTATCTGTGCAGAGCAAGCTCCATATGGAGGGCTTCCGCAGTCTGAAGGAAGGGGAAGCCGTGGAGTTCACCTTCAAAAGATCGTCTAAGGGTCTGGAGTCCTTATGGGTGACGGGGCCAGACGGGGCACAATGCATAGGCAGCGAGAAAAGACCCAAGGGTGCCCAGAAACGCCATTCAAAAGGAGATCGGTAAGTGCTGTCTGTTCTCTTCTACAACATTTTTACTCACACAATGTGATGAATGCTTCATGGAGTTCATGAATACAGAAGTCATCGATCTGATCGAGTCTTTCCACATTCATGTTTTTACCAGTCAGTCTTCTACGGTGGGCATAATCAATGCCAAGGTTGAACTCTCAACGATAGAATATAATATTTCACAAAATCAGTTGGTGTAATACATATATATATATATGTATTATAGAGAGCAGGGCACAACCTAACGCTTTTTGACTTTCTCGGTTTGTGTAAATCTACTTAGGGTTTAGAGTACTTATTTTTTTTCCTGCATTAATTTCCCACATGTCTTGTGCAATTATGTGGTTTTGTTTTATTAATACAGTGTATACTTTTTTCTTGATTTACCCTGAAAGAATGGGAGTGAGATGTGACAACATGCCCCATAGGTGGGGTACATTGTAACATCACCATATAACAGATTAAAATGCTATCTGATCTATTTAGAAAAATATACAAGTCAAACCAAAATATTTTCTTAATAAAATGCAATTATTAACTTTTTCATATAAAATAATGGCATTTTTTAATAATTAAAAATAAACTAATTTTTGAGTTTGACAACAAAAACATCAGAAAGCACAGCTATACAGCATGGTTCAAAACAAAATAATAATTAATAATTTTTGATCATTGACTCTCACTCTTTATTTCCATGTTTCTCTTGTTTTCTCAATAGAATTCATAATAGTATTGAATATAATAGCATATTTCTAATAGGGGCACATTGTAACACAGTGTGACAACATGCCCCAACTATCTATCTATCTATCTATCTATCTATCTATCTATCTATCTATCTATCTATCTATCTATCTATCTATCTATCTATCTATCTATCTATCTATCTATCTATCTATCTATCTATCACAAATAAATAAATAAAAAATAATATATATATATATATATATATATATGAAGAGTTCAGATGCAAAAGCCTCTAAGTGCCATTTGAAATTTTCTTCTTTAATGATGATTTTTATCAAGCTTGTATATTTAAGTTCAGTGATTTCACTTAAATAACAATTAATAGGTAATTATCATTGCCATTTAAGTGAAATCACTGAACTTAAATATACAAGCTTAATAAAAATGATCATTCTAGAAGAAAATTTCAAATGGCATTTAGAGGCTTTTGCATCTGAACTCTTCATATATATATTATTTTATGCATTTTTCTTGGACTTATTTCTTGATATTTTGGGGCAGAATGGTCATGCTCTTTCAGCTGTTAGGATGTTGGTTCTGCTTTTTTCAGATTTTTCTAAAGATTGTACTAAACTAACCTCACCCTTACTACCTACATACATATTTTATACACACACACACACATATATATCAGGATGTTGCTTTTCTGACACAGTATCTCAATGAGCACACCCGGTGCATTAGTGACTTGACCTGCTGAATCAATAGGTTGTTTAAAATTAAACACTCTAAAATAATGGATTGTTTTAACAAATATATGGGTCAAATATGGACAAACCCAAACGTTGTGTTAAAAATGTAAAAATAAAAATTTAACCCAATGGCTGACCCAAAGTTGGGTTAAAACAACCCAGCATTTTTAGAGAGTCTATCTAATCCCTGTGGTGGGTGGGCTGTGGATCTGAGCCCATGGAAGCGATTGCAGTTTTGGCAGTGTCATAAGCTCAGTTACGCAGCAGTCCTGCCATTTCTACCATAATCAAATCCAACATGACAATTTTCCGTTTAGGAACATGTACTTTCTCCTGCTGCTCCATCTCTCTCTCTGTCTGTCTGTCGCTCCTGATCCTGCCCTTTTAATTAATAACAGATGTAGGTGCCTGAGAAAGGTCAGAGGTGAATGCTGCCATAGCAACCCTGAGGTGTGATGTATGTGAACCGGGTGGGGGTGGGCAGGAGAGAGCAGGGATCAAAGTGCAAAGGTCATGCTGCATATTGAAACAAAGAGCCAAAGAGATGCCCAACCTCCTCCAAAGCTCAGCACCTTCCGCTGGCCAATCGATGCCTCCCCCTCGGCTCGGCCGCAGGGACACACAAACGCACAGGAAGTCTTCATTTAAATCCCAAAATGGAAACGGTTTTATTTTTAGGTGACAGCGACTGAAGGATTGTGTAAATCATCAATGGAACATTGCTCAAATCATCTATTTATTCATTATATTTCAAATATTATTATCATACAACAAAGCGTTATTTTAAAGTCCACTAAAACAGCTTCAGAAGACTTGAATCATGTAAACTTTTATTTGCTTGTTTTGTTTGTTTATATTTTGTGAATAAGTCATCATACTACACTAATTAATTTATTTATTTATGTGAAAAGTAAATAAGTTGGGAATACGTTATCATACTAAACTCACATTTATTTTTATTTACTTTAATATTTTTTTAGTAAACCATATGGAACTCAAATGAATTTGATTATTTATTTTTTTATTAAGTGGCTCGTAAATAATTTAAGCAATCATACTTAACTAAACTGTTTATTTATTATTAATGTGAATTGTAAATAAGTTGTGAAATAAGGCCTCATACTAAACTCAAATTGATTTACTTTTATATTTTAAGTCAACCATATTAAACTGAACCGAATTTTATTTTATTTATTTATTAAGTGACTGAATTAGTCATGAAAAAGTTAGCATATTTAACTGATATGTATTTAATTGTTTTGTTTAAGTGAGTCGTAAATAGGTTGAGTAAGTTCTAAACTTGATACTTCTATTTATTTCTTAATAAGTGACTCATAAACAACACTTGATTTTAATTAATTCTTCAATTAATTAAGTCACTTAAATAAGACGTAAGCTTTCACACTAATCTCAAATTTATTTACTGTATATATTAATTATATTCAAGTAAATCGTCAACAAGATATACTCAAGTTGTTTATTTATTTTTAACCATCATCATCATCATCATCATCATCATCATCAATCATAAAAAGAATAACCATAAGTAGTCATAATCTTTTTTTTGGGATCTCAGTTGTATTCATCCCCATTCATCTTTATTGTTCACTTAATATACATAATATGCTTTATCTAATCAATAAAATTGTGGCAACATATTACAAGCAATATTATTTATTAAATTGTACAAATTAGAATGTTAATTTGATTAACTATTACTCAATTCTAATTTGTTCAATTTAATAAATAATATTGCTTGTAATCTGTTGCCACAATTTTATTGATTAGATAAAGTATATTCATTTTTAGTGTATTTGTTTTAATTTCTGCTGAAGGGGTTAATAAATCAGTCTTGGACTCTATGGTGCTGTAGATGCACACTGTAAAAATGAATATGCTTTATCTAATCAATAAAATTGTGGCAACAGATTACAAGCAATATTATTTATTAAATTGAACAAATTAGAATTGAGTAATAGTTAATCAAATTAACATTCTAATTAATTCTAATTTGTACAATTTAATTAATAATATTGCTTGTAATATGTTGCCACAATTTTATTGATTAGATAAGCATATTATTTTTTTAGTGTACACAAAACACTAACATTCTCCCTTTCTAAATAAGACATCTTAATAAGACATATGAAACATATCGCAAACTAACATCTTGAACTTTAAGAAAGTTGTGCATACTCGTCATGCAGTTCAGTTCGGTTAAGCAACAAGATGTCTGCCTCATAATCATTAACGCTTCACACATTCTAAATACTAATTGGCTCTCTTATTGTTCCTTGTCTACCCTGAATTGTTTCACAGTGGCTCTTGATTTCAAACATGTGACCGCCCTCTAGTGGTCTTAATGCGAATAACACCTTTGTTTTCCCGCTCCGTTCACAGATGCTTCAACTGTGGAGGGCCAAATCATCATGCCAAAGAATGCCAGCTACCACCTCAGCCCAAAAAGTGCCATTTTTGCCAAAGCATCGCCCACATGGTGGCCAACTGTCCAATCAAAGCACAGCAGTTGTCACCAGGATCTCAGGGAAAATCCACAACCTCAACTGGAGAAGATGACGACATGAGCCACACCCCCTTACCTCCCGAGACCTCTGATTAGTGATCAGGGAAACACGAGCACCAATCAAAACATGCCAAGCTGCTTTTGGAACTAACTCAGGTTTTTCTTTTTCAAACAGCAGAAATGAATGTCAGTCAGATTAAATTAATATAGAAAGTTATACTGAGAAATACGATTATATCCATCTTTATATGATAACATATCCGTACCTCATCTTTATACCACAGAACTGATTTGGGATGAATTCCAGATCTTTTAGATGGATGATGATGATATGCATGAATTCAGAGGGCAAATCTCACAAAAACATCTTCAAGTTAGACACTTATTCTGAATTTTAGGACCATTACTATCTTTTATAAATAATGTTTCCTTGTCCTTTTCTAAAGTTAATCCATATTTATATGCTGCGATTGTATTTTTAAGTAATGCAAGTTGGTTGTGAAATTGCAAAAAAAAACACTAATCTTTAATTATATTTTGCTTGACTGATAATCCCATTTTTTTAGGGTAAAATGTCTTTTACAGAACTAATGTACTTGCCAGGTTTTGTGAGATCTGCCCTGAAAGTGTTTGAGACAAAGATTTTCATTTTCTGCCTTAGCTATAGCGAAGTGTCTTAGATTTGTCCTGAAACAATCAAAATGCATCATGTTGACAAATTGCAATAAGCCTGGATAGTATGCATATCTGTCTTTGTGCTGAACTTCAAATGATCACTTCACTGTAAACCCGAATAAATTCCCACAACTCAAAAAATTTGAGCCAATCGATTGCCTCAAATTTAAGTTGATTAACTTAAGTCACAATTTTCCAGAACTTAAAAGGTTGGATTACCTGCTACAAAGACAGATAGTATCTGTCTCTGTGCTTAAGTACAAATGATCTCTTGCTTTCTAATGACAAAATTGGCATTGTCATTGTCATGAATTTCCTCTTTTCCCCGCTCTGTTGTTGTCTGACCCTCTTTGTGATCTAATCCACAGGCCAAATGAATGTTAAAAGCTGCTTTCGCGCAGATCATACATCCGTCCGTCTGTAGTACAACTGTTATATGTGAATGACACAGTGACTTTCTTAGATTGTTTAGTTTAATGCTGTGTAATTGTAATGTAAGGCTTGCTCTCATTTAAAAAAAAAAAAAAATCTGAAATTCAACACTGTAATTAAAATATTGTTGGTTTAACTTAAAGGGATACTCCACTTTTTTTGGAAATAGGCTCATTTTACAACTCCCCCAGAGTTAAACAGTTGAGTTTTACCGTTTTCTAATGTATTCAGCTGATTTTCTGTCTGGTTCCTGATATTCTTCTAAAGTACATTAGACAACGGTAAAACTGTTTAACTCTCAGGGAGTTGTAAAATGAGCCTATTTCCAAAAAAAAAAAAAAAAGTGGAGTATCCCTTTAAAGTAACCTGGTTGCCTTAAAATTTTAAGTTGATTGAACTGGAAAAATTGAGTTAAAACAATAAATAATTTAAGTTGATTTGACAAAAGAAAAAATGTGATTACTAATTTTTTTATTTTCAAGATTTGTTATCACAACATTTTTTTCATTTGTCAAATCAACTTAAATCATTTATTTAGTTAAGATAACTTATTATTCTGAGTTTTTGATGATTAAATCATTCTCCTTTATTGTATTAACTCACTTTTTCCACTTCAATCAACTTAAAATTCGAAGGCAACCAGGTTACTTAATTTAAGTTAAACCAACAATATTTTTTACAGTCTATAAAATGTCCTAAAGGAAATTGACCATATTCCCAAATGCTACTTGAAAAGACAATAGCACATGTTTTAAAAGCGATAATCTAAAAGGTTTGTCAAAGCTTATTCCAAGAGGAGATCCTGACTTCCTTGATCTCACTTTTTTATTGTATATAATAACTCCATTTTTTCCCCCCTAACCATTGTTATTTATTTGTAGCAACAAACTGACCTCAAACTATGGGACTCGGTTTGCTCTCAGTCACAACAAGAGCTCAATTCTTTTGCTATTATTTCATAATAATGTTTTTAACTGCAGTTGCACCATTATTCGCAGGCATCATTTTGTGATGCACTCATCTTTCTTGTTTTTTAAAGCGATTCTTGTTTTGACAGGGAGCAACTGAGTTGTCAAGATTTACTGTTTGAGGAATGAAAGCATAATGAATTTTAGCCTTTTAGCCTATATTTGACATAATCTTCAAACTTTCAGAAACTCAGTGGAAAACAACAACAACTAAACACATACTACCATTTAATTAATAATGCTTATTGCGGCAAACTTTCAAGTCAAATAAACCGACTTAGGAAAAATCTTCAATTTTAAACCAGATGCAATGGGAATGGTCATTTAAAATAATCAGTGCATGCATTGAACTCATGGTGTGATGTCACAAGCACGTCTCTTTCGGTTTCTGTATTTAATTGCATGAAGTAGGTGTTAGAGTAGTTTAGGATTGGGTGGATGTGTCTTGCCTACAACGACATGTTCTAGGCAACGGGTTGTGAAGGTTTCTTTCTGATTGAATCTTAGTTCATGCCATTTATTGTATATTACATTATCATTTCAATATTTTTATTGTATTGTTTTTTTTTAACCTTTATTTAAAGTGAGAACAAGACGTAACTTGTTTCAAATCTATACAAATCTACCTCAGGGTGTGTTGAAATGTATTAAATGGACATTGTTACTGGAACATTGTCTATTTAAGTGTGTGTGTGTGTTTGCGTGTGTGCTCTTTAGTTTTATTTTTCTAATGTATTTAATTTTGGAGATGTGAGTTTCAGTCAAAAGTGTTTGAATGTTTGGTTCAGACCAATTCACAAGAGAACTGCAACTAATATTGCTCAAGTAAAATCTTTTTTTTTAGATTGTCAACTCAGGAATATGTGTTAATTATTTCTTGTTTGTTTCTAATGAAGAGGATAATCAATGTTGGTGACCTTGATTTTTTGATTGTTATCATGATTATAATTATTACTGATGCTCAGGGTTCAATCCTGCACAGATACGAAGCCCTATACATGTCTAGTTCTCGTTGCAGGTGGTAGACTGTGGTTAAGACTGTGTGTTTGCCGTGCTTTTGATAAAGACTAATATGTTTTTGTTCCAGTGACCAAAGAATGTAGCCACATTGAATATGGCAAACGAATAGCGTGGAGCTCGGTTTATGGAGAGATCCATGTTAATTGGTTTCAGAGAGAACTATTTTATTTTCAATTTATCTTGACAAAGCATGCAAAGAATGTTGTGCCCCAAAAAATGTGTTTTCAGTGTTGACAACTGCTTTCTAGTGAATAAATATCTTTTTAAGGTTATGCTGGTATTTTGTTACTTTCACAAGCGGTTTGATGGTGTTGGATTTCAAAATCTAAGTTTGCCCCCCCCCCCCATCCTTAATAAAACCTTTATTTGTCCTATATATTTTTTTTTTATCATAACATCATTTTGGTAATTTAGGCACAATATGCCATCTGTCCATTCTAGAATTTTATTTAAACTGTCCTTTTAAACTTTTTGAGCTGACAAAGACAAAATTGTCAAAATAAGAAACCCGTCATATTTTGCCAAAGCATGTACATCCAACGCACATGGCACCCTTAGAATCAGCGCCAAATAAGATGCAGATATATATGGGCCAGAAGGCGCCTCCTAGTGGTCTAACCGTAACCCTACCCCAGACCTAAACCTACGCTAAAGGGTGCCATGTGCATTGGATGTTTATGCTTTGGCAAAAGCGTCAGTATATGACGCCTTGGGATGAGAATGCGTTGAAATACAATGTTTACAGAGCAGATGTTTATTGTTCTTCACTCTCAGAAAAAAAGGTACGAAAGCCATCACTGGGGCTGTACCTTTTCAAAAGGTACACTTTTGTCCATTTTAGGAACTAATATGTACATTTTATGTGCTAATATGTAAATGTTTGGTGTTAATATGTACATTCTAGGTGCTAATATGTACATTTTATGTGCTAATATGTACATTTCCGGTGCTAATATGTACATTTCAGGTGCTAATATGTACATTTCCGGTGCTAATATGTACATTTCAGGTACTAATATGTACATTTTAAGTGTTAATATGTTCATTTTAGGTGCTAATATGTACATTTTAAGTGTTGATATGTACATTTTAAGTGTTAATATGTTCATTTTAGGTGCTAATATGTACATTTTAAGTGTTGATATGTTCATTTTAGGTGCTAATATGTACATTTCAGGTACTAATATGTACATTTTAAGTGTTGATTTGTACATTCTAGGTGCTAATATGTACATTTTAGGTGATAATATACATTTCCGGTGCTAATATGTACATTTCAGGTACTAATATGTACATTTTAAGTGTCGATATGTACATTTTAGGTGCTAATATACCATTAAGGTACCAATATGAACTCTTAAGGTACAAAAGTGTACCTTTTGAAAAGGTACAGCCCCAGTGACAGCTTTTGTACCTTTTTTTCTGAGAGTGTTGGAGATTTGTTCTTGAACTTAAAAGTTTACAATATTAATTTTTACTCAGCTTTCTATGGGGCGCTATTGTGTCACATGTTTTGAAGGGGGACAAAATCATATCACATTTCATTTTTCTGTCTTTAAAGGAGTTTTAGATAATATTTAGCCTATGTGTGCCAATAGTCATTTTTTTTTTAATGATCCATATGTTGCTGTCTGTAAAAGTTGTCTCGTGTTATCCCCCTTGTTTTTATTAGATAGTTTTAGACCATCATCGAAACATTCTGAACATTATATTTTAGAGAGAGAGGGCGGTGTTTCTCCCTTTCGCTACACTGCCCAAATTTATAAGACAGGCAATTGGGTGCGCGCATGAGAAATCTTCGACGCGGGCGCTACATTGAGCGCGAGTGCGCTCACGGGCACGCGCTCACGGACATACACAAAAAAGAGAAAGGGAGAGAGAGTCGAGGAGTGTGTGCGGCGGTCAAGCGCTTATAATGGCTGCCAGGAAAAGCAGAGCTGAGGAAAATCAGTTACATTGGGAATAAGGTCGTGCACAGGTAAATGTTTCTTGTGTTCGTGTGTGTGTGTGTAGTAGGACTCTTTGTCTGAGCATGTGTGTTGGGCTGCTACGCAGGTGCATGTGCTGCTATTGGAAGGGTTTTGCATTGAAATACACCTTTGCTGTTACTGTCACAGCATCATATTAGCACCGTGCATATGTTGTCTCGTGTGACGGGCAGCTGCGGTGTGTAATAACACGCTAGACCGCGAGATCCAGCTGGAGAGGAAAAAACAGCGGCGCTGTGGCCGAAACAGACAAAACCGACAGGCCTGTTACCAAGCACATGACTGCATTACAAACACAACAAACGATTGTATTCTCAAGATTTCTGCTCATGTGCTTCACTGTCCTCGGTCAAATCGTGCAACAGGGAGTGCGTTGGCTTTGCCCTTTGATCGCTGTTTCCTCATGTCAAACTGCTTCCGCACACACACGCGCGCACACGTGTTGGCAGCGCTGTCGAGTCTGTTTACCACACACTAATGGCGTGTTTTTTAAATGTTTCTGGTCACTTCGATACTGTTCGTGAATTCGATTTAGAGAAACTGACATGCTAAAGATAAAACGTGTTATGAGCGATGGCTTAATTTGTGGAACTTGTATGTATTTTTAACTAACAAAAAAACAACCCCAGCTTTATAGAGTTTTAGGATAGTTCACTGTGAAATTAATTTTTGATATGTTTTATCTTACCTCAAGGGCATCCAAGTTGTAGGTGTCTTTGTTTCCACAGTATTTTTAATGTTGACATTTTTCAACCCGTTGTTGTCTATCAGTCATACACTGGGGGTCCACCAAAGAGAAGTCCAAATTAAACATGATTTAATGACTCGTAAATGTAAGTAACGTTACACATTGATGGCCTAAGACACGAAACGAGCGGTTTGTGTGAGAAAACCAACAGTATTTATATCGTTTTTACCTCTTGTGATCAAAGCCATGACAAAATGATCTGACGGCACGGGCGCTTCGGTCTGCGCATGTGCTGGAAGTTATCGCTTGCGCGCCTACGTCACTCTTTGTTTATACAGAAGTTCTACCTGTCACTAAACATATTTAGAAATACGGGAAACCGCAATGGAAGACGATTTCGGTATATCTAAGTATGTTTAGTAAAAGGTAAAACTTCCGAAATCTCCGTGTAAATATTGAGTGAGGTCACGCAAGCGATCACTTCCGGCGTAACATTGAACTGATTCAGTTCGGTTCAGTTGGACATTGAACAACTGATTCAGATCACTTGGATTACACGAGGTAAAAAAACGATATAAATACTGTTCGTTTTATCACACAAACTGCTTGTTTCGTGTCTTAGGCCATCAATGTGTACAGGCTTACAGTACAGGGTTGGAACAAAATGAGGGTGAGTAGATTGACTGAATCTTCATTTTTGGGTGAACTAACCCTTTATCTCCCGCTCCACTGTCGAATTTTAGTAAATGTCAACAACACAGAAAAGAAAATTGCACTTACACATTGATACACATATCTGTATTTTGTTTTATTTGAGAACGAAATGGCAAGTCTCTCCAAACATTTTAAACTTATAATACTATGTTGATTTATTTACCTTGTTACCATTTCCTGGCAATAAACAGTTTTTCTGGCTTTGTAATCTAGAGAAACTGTCATGTGGCAAATAAGTTTTGGTTCTTTCAGCATGAGATAAAGCCAACTGTTGTATTATCTTAAAGAGCCAGACTATTGACGAATATTTCATTATGTAGCTTCTGGCCAAACACCACCCAATTAACAGTAAGAAGCTGACATCTGAGTCTTAATATCTTACAAAAGTTAGGTTTGTCATTATTAGCGGCTTTAGCGTCTCCATTCATGGTATATTGTATGTTGTGGCTTTCTTCCACACAACACAGGTGAGGAAGAGGAGGATGGTGAGCAGTCAAGCCAAGTACGAGCTGATCCAGGAGGTGGGCAGGGGCAGTTACGGTGTGGTATACGAGGCAGCTGTACGGCAGACCGGCGCTCGTGTGGCTGTGAAGAAGATTCGCTGTCACTCCCCGGAGAACGTCGAGCTGGCCTTGAGGGAATTCTGGGCCCTGAGCAGCATCCAGAGCCAGCATCCCAACGTCATCCACCTGGAGGAATGCGTTCTCCAGAGAGACGGCCTCGCCCAGAGAATGAGTCACGGCTCCAGCTCCTCGCTCTATCTGGAGGTGTGTTTCCGACCTGCAAATCAATTTTAGGTTCATATTGTTTGCTATAGTAAAATTGAAAAACTTGATAATGCAAACCAGTTCATTTATATATTTAGTGCTAACTATTCATCATACCCGGCATTGATGGTACTCAATAAATGGGAACGATTACTGAAATTTTGATTAGACGTAAATCATTTATTATCTGTGTATTGCTGCTCAGTGCCCACAGTATCCTCTCAGGAAACAGGAAGTGGCTAATTCAGCTGAGCTGACTGTAGTTTTTGGTTTATTAAAACCGTCATATGACGGCGGTGTTAGAACACTATGTAAACATAAAACAATGTCTGCATTTGTGATTTCACAAAACCATTTTCAACTGAAAACGGAAAACTTTGTTTACATGACAGTGGCGTTTTGGAGGACTGTAGACGTAAACTTTTGAAAACTGCTTTCAAAGTGCAAGTTTTTTTGAAAACTATATCATTATCTCTGTGAATTAGTGCATGATGTCATGTGCATGCATATCACATGTTAAGTCTATAGGCACATAAGTTTTTCTTTACGAAGTGACATCGCCAACTACTGGCCCAACGGGGATCGTTTTTACAATGTTGTCTGTATGCCTGTATTTGTTTAAATAAATCACAGCCTTTTAGTTTTGCTAATCAGTTTAAATTAAATCGCAATATTGATTTTATTGCGATGCCATGCAGGCCAATTTTCTATGCTATTTATTAGGGATGGGCAACAATTAATCGCATCCAAAATAAAAGTTTGTGTTTACATAATATATGTGTTTGTAGTGTGTGTGTATAAGTAATAATTTCTATATATAAATACCCACACATGCCTGTATATATTTAAGAAAAATGTGTTAATAATATATCAAATATTTATATATATTATTAATTGTGAATAAATATAAATAAAATATATACATGCACATATTTCTTAAATAAAAATGTGTTATTAATATATCAAATATTTCTATATAATATTAATTGTGAATAATTATATATATAAATATATACATTGCACATATTTCTTAAATATATACATGCATGTGTGGGTATTTATATATACAAATTAATTATACACACTACACACACATATATTATGTAAACACAAACTTTTATTTTGGATGCGATTAATCCCTACTATTTATGAAGCGTGGCTATAATTAATGCTTGCCTCATTTATCATTGATTTATTGTACTTGTACTATACTTTTTTTGGTGTGACTAATACATTACCCGTCATTCTTTTTTCCATTATTATACAAATGCATAAAGCATCAATTAATAACTTTAATACGCATCATTTGCTCTTCACTATGTTATTTTAGTGCTAAAATTCCTGTTTGTCAGTAATTGAAAATGAGAAAACGAAACATGAAGTTGCCCCTTGCATCTATTTTATTCTGAAAATCACACGTAATTACTACTCCTGTAAGCAGGAAGTTCCCTAGAGGACTTGAAGGAGCATATCCCCTGTATAATTTAGTGTTTGTGATAGACACTGGCCAGACATGTTTCTTAAGATATGGACCGTAAGCGGAGCAATTGACACATTCAACAAATAAATAGCATTTCATAGTCTTCACTAACAATGCTGTACAGATCTTACTGTTCTGGTAGTACAGCATGCTAAAAGCTGGTAAAAAAAAGTTGTCTCCATCCTGCAAAAAAAAAAGGCCACAAAACTACCTCCCAGAGGATTATTTTGATGATGAATAATATGCAAAAGGAGCAGGAATGCAAACTACTTGGACTACTCTACAAAGGAGACAGCACTCTATAACACAAGTGGATGATTATAGTATCGTATGCCATTTTGTGTTGGGTCAAGTTGCATAAAGACGTGAGGATGTTGTGTCTGGGTGGAAATAAGCCAGAGTGCAGCTCAGTAAGAGGTTGTTATTGCTAGCCTTTGAGATGTGGTTGATTAGCACTCTTGCTGCTATAATTGTGAGCCTGCAGAGAGCCGTTTGTCTGCTGACCTCTGTTTGCACATCTTCTGACGATGGGGAAACGTGGTTCAGATAGACACAGAAATCCACAAAAAGTACTTCGATTATCGATATTATCGGCCGATATTAGACATTTTCCAAACTATCGGTATCGGCTGTTATAATTGCCGTTGGCCGATAAATGAATATTTCAGTGCATTTGTTTAGACTTAAACATTAGTGAATCTTCAGTAAGTCTGCAGTTTGATTAATGATTCTGCTTAATGTTAACTGAATTTAGTGTTGTGCTTCTGTAAAACAGAGCTAAAGTTAAAACACAAATCCAATGTGGAGTTTATCAGGGGAAGGATGTGGTTGAATTTACTATCACATGACTTGCATGGACAGAGCTGCTGTTTTTGTTCTTCAGATTGAAGATGTTCTCTGATTGGTTCCTTGTTGCAGACAGGTTCATCGGTTGGTGCACTGTTTTGCAATGCCCTGCAAGATGAAGAAAACAGCTGCCAAAGCTGGTTGTGTAATTGATCATCCAGTCATTATGAAACTACTGTGATGTCACTCTTGTTAAATATCTAATACAGCATATTTTTCTCGTTTTTGTGCAAGATGATGCATTATCTATGCAGATAAGTTATGAATAAACTTTCACTTTTAACTTCAGTACTGCAAAGGAATGTTATCGAATTTAAATATGATTAATGTGCTGTTTTTGTGCTTATCCTACATCCCATTCACTTGCAGTTTTTATCTTCCTCCGAAAAATCTAAAATATTTTTTTACAAAGATGCGATAATGTTGGATTGAAAATGATGTGCATGGACAGGACACTAATAAACATGTACTTTTAGTCAAATTAATTATTTCCACGTTCTAAAATGACCTCTTTAGTAACTGTTGGCAAAGACAAAGCGCAGTAAATGATTCTCTCTGTTGATAATTATACACTTGTGTGATAAACGCTAGCATTGCATAGCATAAATTGTCCTCCACTACTTGACAGGAGGCTGTCAAACATTAATAAAATAAATTTTTTTTTTTTTTCATACATCAACTTCAACACCAACATGATTCGGGTTGGAAGAAATATATTCTACATCTAAATTTGGATGGGACACGTCATTAGCATAACAACATGCTAGCATCAAACTCAATAGCAGCTCATTAAGTTTTGGATCAGAGCTTTTGTCTCTGTTGAAGTGTTTGTGTTTTGATGGATGTTGATGGATGGGATTTATATTCACTGTTGGAAAGCGAGTTGTTATTTAGCTTAAGATTTCATCCATGAAGTTTGGCTTCTTTGGCTCTAGTTTTATCCTACTAAACTTTGCCTTCAAGCAGACAATACTAGAACATGATGACTGGAAGTTTGATTAAGAAAAACAAAAAAACCTTATTCAACAACTTTTTTTTTTTTAAAGACATGAATGATTCCTCAAATCATGCGGCTAATTGTTGAGAGGTGTGCTATTACTTTTCTAATCAATTGAACTTATGATTTTCCCTTGGTGACAATAACAGGTGTGATCCTAATTTTTGTTTATTATAAATGTTATATCTCTGTCCTCAAAGTTTTGTCTATCTTTTTTTAAATTTGGGGATAGTTTTGAATTTATTTACTTCAAAAAGTGCCATATTTTCTATGTAAATTATGCTTATTTTTATGTTTTATTTTTTTAAATTGTTTTAACTACATTAAAATATCATTCCAATAAGTTCTTAGAGCTGAAACCTAAAGATGACGTGACTTTGCCGTCACCTGCTGTCTTATTTTGGCTTATTTTAGATTGCTCTAAATGACAGTTTTTCCCATTCATTTCTATGGGTGCCCATTTTTGACCCAAATACAAGATTAAGGAGTTTGTTTTTCACCCACTTAACATTGTAGAATTGAGTCAAAATAAAATTGAGTGTGTTCAGGAGGCAAACTTAGGAAAAGTAGCCAAGTCTTGCACCACTCAGATCAAGGGAAGTATTTTTTTTTTAAATAAATCAAAACTATTTTGCCAACATTTGTCCAGAATATATTTATTTTGTGAATTGAGCAACTATTCTGTACTATTATTATTTAATATTATTGACCATCAACCACACTACTTCATTGTCATTTAGTAGAACTGGCCGTTAAAAATTCAACCACAAGTGCCATTGGATTGCAAATATATACACAAAGTAAACCTTTACACCCTTCAACTCCAAAGAATTCTAAACTTAAAGGGTTAGTTCACCCAAAAATGAAAATTCTGTCAGTATTTACTCGCCCTCATGTTGTTCCAACCCCGTAAGACCTTCGTTCATCTTCGCAACACAAATTAAGATATTTAAGATATTAAGATCGCTCCATAGGCTTCTTGAGGGAACGACTCTCGCTGTCCTCGAAAAGTCATTAAAGACATCGTTAAAATAGTCCAAGTGACTACAGGGGCTCAATTTTTAAATCAAGCAACGATAACACTTTTTGTGCGCAAAAACAACAAAAATAGCGACTTTATTTCAACTATTCACTTCCTTCTCCATGAGCCTGTAGTCAGTTAACGTAGTGTGATTGCGTAAAGCTACGTCACACGTAGGCTCACTATTGGCCGGCGCTGGTCATGTGTGTGATGCGTGTGACGTACAATAACAGAAGCTTACGCTATTAAACTAGTAACCTGACTCGCGCACAGGGAGAAATAAACCAATAGTTGAAATAAAGTCGTTATTTTTGTTGTTTCTTGCGCACAAAAAGTGTTCTCGTCGTTTGATAAAGTTAAAATTGAGCCACTGTAGTCACTTGGACTATTTTAACGATGTCTTTAATGACTTTTCGAGTGTCATTCCCTCAAGAAGCCTGTGGACTAGTATGCAGGAGTGATCTTAATATCTTAAATATCTTAATTTGTGTTCTGAAGATGAACGAAGGTCTTACGGGGTTGGAACGACATGAGGGTGAGTAAATTTTTGGCTGAACTAACCCTTTAACAAGCTCATCCGCTTCTAGTTTACAGACAGGTGGGATAAACTGGGATACTAAAATCTGCAGAATAGAATTGAAGAGTCCCGTTTCACACAACTTTTGTATTTCTATTCATTCAGTTGGTGGAGACCTCCTTGAAAGGTGAGATCACGTTCGACCCCCGATGCGCCTACTACCTGTGGTTCGTCATGGACTTCTGCGACGGTGGAGACATGAACGCCTATCTACTGTCCCGCAAACCCAGCCGCAAGACCAACACCAGCTTCATGCTGCAACTGGGCAGCGCTCTGGCCTTCCTGCATCGCAACCAGATCATCCACCGAGACCTCAAACCGGACAACATCCTCATCTCGCAGGGCCGCACGCCGGCCGGATCCCCCGAACCCACCCTGAAGGTGGCCGACTTTGGCCTCAGCAAGGTCTGCTCCTGTTCGGGCCTGAACCCCGAGGAACCGGCCAGCGTCAACAAGTGTTTCTTGTCCACCGCTTGTGGAACGGACTTCTACATGGCCCCTGAGGTCTGGGAGGGCCACTACACCGCGAAGGCTGACATTTTTGCTTTGGGAGTGATCATATGGGCCATGGTGGAGCGGATAACGTTTGTGGACGTAGAGACTCAGAAGGAGCTTTTAGGGAGCTACGTCCAGCAGGGGGAGGACATCGTTCCCCTCGGGGAGGCTCTGCTGGAGAACCCCAAGATGGAGCTCTTGATCCCGGCCCGGAAGAAAAGCATGAACGCTGGCATGAAGCAGCTGATTCGGGAGATGCTGTCGGCCAATCCGCAGGAGCGACCCGACGCGGTTGAACTGGAGCTCAGGCTGGTTCGGATCGCATGCAGGGAGCTCGATTGGGATACGTGAAAGGAAAGCGTCTCGGACGTGGGGTAAACATGCTCTGAGCTTGGTGAACGTAAACACATGTTGTTTGGCCCTGTCCCAAATGGCACGCTGGGTGTTGTGGTCTACGCTCTGAAGTGTCCAGGGTGATACTCTAGGGTTTCCCAGTTGTCAATTCAGATTGTTGGTCCCAGATGTTGGTTAGCTCACAATGTTGTAGACGATTACCTGACATTATCCATGCTGCACAGAAATATCGGGCAGGGTGAGAGTGCCGTTTGGGACAGGATTGAGTCTTTAGGGGGCGATTGCACTGCTGGGCCTCCAGTACAACATTCATTGATGGAAAAACAGCCTTTACAATGTTCAATACTTATTACTGACTCATGTTCACAAGCACATTGGGACTTAGTCTTGATGGGTTTCATTAATGGAAAAACATCATAGATAAACACAGAATTCCCTGAACATTCCCAGGACTAAAACACCAGATTATGGCTGGGCGATATAAATTAGTTAAATATTTTGGCTTGATGAAATATTCAGTATCTTCCTTTTGATGGTTTTTGGTTTGTATTTTCTTTGGAAGTGGTTTACTGACTTGGTCATAAAGGGATACTCCACTTTTTTTGGGAAATAGGCTCATTTTTACCACTCCCCCAGAGTTAAAAAAGTTGAGTTTTACCGTTTTTTTAAAATCCAGTCAGCCGATTTTCTGATATTTAGAAGAATATCATTAACCAGACAGTTTCTGGTCCCATTGACTTCCATAGTAGGAAAAAATTATACTGCATTTGAAAACGGTAAAACTCAACACTTTAACTCTGGGGGAGTGGTAAAATGAGCTTATTTCCATTAAAAAAAAAAGTAGAGTCTCACTTTAAGGAATCGTAGTTGGATTAAAATTATGTTTGCTTATTTTGTCACCAACACCAAAATAGTGAACATTCAGTTATCGTCCAGCCCTATTGTAGATTTAATATAGCACAGCAAAAATACTCATTACTACTGGTGCTAATTCAACTCTTAATGCAAAGCGGAAAACATGCAGCAAATAACGGCTTCTTTAACGGCCATCTTGATTTTTTTTTTAAGTCAATTTAGCAGTGTTTTTTTTTTCTGTAATTCGCAAACAAAGGGACTTCAGGGAGTTGTATTTGTATCTTTTCTACAAAAAACAAAAAAACAAAAAACTTAAAAGGCAATAGTTTCAAAAGTAGTCTATCAAAAGACAAATTATTCTGTAGTATTATTAATCATCCTGCTGGAAATTTGAATAATCAGTTTTAATGAAAAACAAAAACAACGAACATCGAGTTGATATGAATATATACAGAGTGGAAACTAAACGATTTAAGAAAGCTCTGTACTCTATGTGTGAAGGATCTATTTCAGAAGAGCAGATGTGAAGTGGTTCGACACAATTTCTTGAATTGAGGATCCCTGGACTGTGGATCAGATTTAAAAAGGGGAACGCTGGCACTTTCCACACACGGTTATTAATGGGAAAGAATAATGGTCAGTGAAAAACATTAAATCAGCTTTTTGGAGGTTTTATTATTTATTTTTGCAGTCTCTGAGAGTTTGAATTTGAGTGATGATCATTAAATAAACTTAATTGAATGCATTATAATAAATAAATAAAAATACACCAGCAAAAAAAAAGTTTCACCAGCAGGCTCTAGTTGTCTAGTTTATTGTGTTCAATAACAGGGCCGAATGGTTGACCTTGACGAATACGCTAAAATTTGTGTAAAAATAGCATGAGATTTACGTCACCACACCAAGTCAAACTTAAGAGGATGTTTTTGATTCTAATCCTACATTAAATGATTTCCAATTTCTTTAAAGTAACACCATTTGTACCCTATTTGTGGAAATACCACCTGCTCTTTCAGTCAGAATGGATATAATTACTCTAGATCTGAGGATTCGCTTAAAGGGATAGTTCACTTTGAAAATAATGTTTGGTATGTTTTATCTTACCTCAAGGGCATCCAAGATGTAGATGGAGTATTTTCAATTTTGACATTTTTCAGTCAAACCGTTGTTGTCTATCAGTCATACACTGGAGGCTAAGGGGGTCCACCAAAGAGCAGCACAGAGAAGTCCAAATTAAACATGATTTAATGACTCGTAAATGTAAGTACACATTGATGGCCTAAGACACGAAACGAGCGGTTTGTGTGAGAAAACCAACAGTATTTATATCGTTTTACCTCGTGTAATCACAGTGATCTGAATCAGTTGTTCAATGTCCAACTGAACCGAACTGAATCAGTTCAATGTTACGCCGGAAGTGATCGCTCGCGTGTGACGTCACTCAATATTTACACGGAGATTTCGGAAGTTTTAACTTTTACTAAACATATTTAGATATACCGAAATCGTCTTACGTTGCGGTTTCCCGTATATCTAAATATGTTTAGTGAAAGGTAAAACTTCCCAAATCTCTGTATAAACAAAGAGTGACGTCGGCGCGCAAGCGATCACTTCTGCCGTTAGATCATTTTGTCATGGGGGTAAAAACAATATAAATACTGTTGGTTTTCTCACACAAACCGCTCGTTTCGTGTCTTAGGCCATCAATGTGTACTTACATGTACGAGTCATTAAATCATGTTTAATTTGGACTTCTCTGTGCTGCTCTTTGGTGGACCCCCTTAGCCTCCAGTGTATGACTGATAGACAACAACGGTTTGACTGAAAAATGTCAAAATTGAAAATACTCCATCTACATCTTGGATGCCCTTGAGGTAAGATAAAACATATCAAAAATTAATTTCAAAGTGAACTATCCCTTTAAGTAGAGATCCTTGATCAACAGTCTCGATTAAAAAAAAACAGAGAACCTCATGTATTCGCACGAGAGAGTTACGCATTACAACAACGCATGCAATTCCTCTCTCACCTTCAGGGAAATGCGTACAGGGAGTGTGAACGGATAAAAACGTTGATGCCAACACACACACACACACACACAACCATAAGCCTCTGTGAGTCGGGGATCTCACATCTTTGACGCATGATACCAGCGGGCTGAATTTGATCTCCACTTTACTGTGTCATTTCTGCCTGGATTCCCAGAGTGCCGAATCTTACCGGTAATCCCCTCCGCTACGCTCATGACAGACTAACGCTAAGCCTGTTACGTTTCCGAGGTATTACGCTAAGACGGCATTCTCTGGGACAGAAACTGCCATTCAGGTCAACATTTTGTACAATTTTACTGGCAATTCACACATGTCCTCTGTCCCTTTAAACACAACACATGTTTTTCCTCAGTGACCAAGTGTAGATCCATATTTTGTCCTTGTCAAAAGCGGCCATGATGTAAATGACAGAACCAGCTACATCATCCCTCTCAAAGTGTTTTCTTTTTCCTTTTGTGGAAGCTTCTCTTCCAACTGTGGTGTTACGCTATAATCCACATTATCACAAGAATAAAGGATAAAGGGATTATTTTCACAGAGCCGCTACTTCTTAATCACCCAAATATTGTTTAATATTCCTTTTTCTTGTAGATTAGCATAATTTATGCCTTATTTGTAAATCCTATTGCCCTTATGAGCACTTGATTCGGCCGTGTGATTCCTGGAGATCTTTTGAAGGACAGAGCGATGAGCCTGATGAGCACCTAGGCCTAGTTGTGTTGGTTTGAAACGAATCTTTGTCATGTTGAATTGAATCTTTATCATGTTGCTGTTTGTCAGTATCAATAAGAGTGATCAACTTGTCCAATGAAAGCGATGTGTTGTCAACTTAAAGGGATTGTTCACCCAAAAATGAAAAGTTGTTCCAAACCTGAATGAGTTTTTTTGTTGTTTTTTTTTTATTCTGTTGAACGCAAAAGAAGATATTTTAAACAATTTTGGTAACCAGACACTTATTGACTTCCATTGTAGGCAAATAATACTATGGAAGTCAATGGGTGCCGTCAACTGTCTGGTTAGCAACGCTCTTCATAATATCTTGGTTTGTGTTCAACAGAAGAACAACTTGTACAAGTAGGGTGAACTATCCCTTTAAACAAGAATTAAAGGAGCTGTAAAGCCGACATGCAGATGAATGTCACTGGAATGTAAACTCGTGGCCCGATAGGAACATTGTGGGAAAAGAGCAAAATAAATGTGTGGTGTTCTCTTATGCTATTTTCATGTGTCCCAAACCTGATTTGGATGAGTGTGAACAGCAGAAATCCCAATTTTCTTCCCTTTAATTATCTGAGCCACTTTTGTATTATTCATATATCGTTTTATTGACCTGTGTATGGTTCATCTTCTGGGAAAAAATACAATATTTTTTTTAATAAAAGCTTAGCCAGTTCTGTGCTCCATTGACAGCTACGCCACTTTAATACCTCAAATCTTTCACAAAGAGATATTAAACCCAAATAGCTACTATATCCAAATTGAGTGGTTAAACCCAAATTTCCAAGAGACACGATCCATTTATTTGATGATTGAATTCAGGCTTTTACCAACGTGCGGCATAACGTGAATAAATGCCTACATTTAAACTGTTCATCATATACAGTGATTGTGTTTCCTTGGAAAAATTGGACTACTCAATTCATTTGGATTAGTTTTACGGCCTATTTAACTTTTTGAAGCGGTCAGTGGATGGAGCGAAATCTCTCAGATTTCATTACACGAATCTTAATTTGTGTTTAGATTAACAAAAGAGTTTGGAACGACATGAGGGTGAGTAATTAATTAATTAACCCTTTTAAAATGTATTCATTTGACAAAATCTCAAATAATCGTGTGCCCTTAAATGCTGATTTCAGTTCTCTGAGCCATTTTTGTGACTTTTAAAATGACTTTTAATCAACTGGCAATTCAGGTGATTTTTTTTTAATGGGTATATTAACAAAGTTCTCCTATCCTAATCACAGCAACTGCTAGCATGTTTCACTAACGCTCGACTTTAAATGTGTTTCTGCACATTCATAAAGTCAGCCGACTTTCATTTATGGTTCAAAAGTTTGGGGCGTTAAGATTATCTTATTTGATCAAAAATTCTGTGAAAACAGTAATATTTTGAAATATTACAATTAAAAATAACTTTTCTGTTTTAATATTAATATGTAATTTATTCTATGAGACAGTAAGCTGCTTTGCTGCTCAAGAAACATTTCTTATCGATAATGAAATCAGTTGTTGATTAATGTTTATTAATGTCTCTCAGGATTTTTGATGGATAGAATATTTAACAGAACAACATTTTAAAAGTCTTTACTGTCACTAATGTTTAATAAAAAGGAAGAAAATCTTATGGACCCCAACTTTTGACCATAGTGGAATTTCATAAAAGAAAAGAATATGATGTTATAATCATAATGCCTGTTTTCCACACACAGGTCAATTTAAGATTAACGTGTGATATGGGACACATTTGGCAACAGCCCGATTGGATCAGAACTTTGATTTTGTGTGTTTTATCCTGCGGCGTGAACGGACTTGAAGACAATTAATCACCCCAAACGTGTTTCATGGATGTTACTTTAACCTGACATGAGTTTGTCTAATACAATATGACCCACAATAATTTTCACTTAAGTTTTTTTTCTCTCTCTCCTGTACATACTGTACATGAACGTCTTAGCCTGAAATGCACAGATAACTTCCTGATGGTTTTATGTGATTGAATGATTGGTGAGTTTATATTGTGGGCTGGGCTGTCCATCATTGGGTGTTACAAGTGATTTCATGCCCTTCTCTCTGTTTCTGGTTTTCTGTGCCGTTTCAGTGTGTCTATATGATCTGATATACTGATATATGAAGGGGTGAACGTCTTGTGTGTTAACTGGGAGCACAACTGTATTTAAATTTTGTAAAAAAAATAAAAAAAAATAAAAAATAAATAAAACTTGTTTCAAACAAGCACTACGAACTATTTCCCACAGTGCCCTGCTCACAAGCCTCCGACAGCCTGACCTGATTACGAACAACTACTGGGAACATGGTGGTGTTGCACTGTGACTTGAAAAGTGCTTTTATTTTCTTTCTTTTTTTTTTTTTCACAGACACTTTGTGTTCTTGTAAAGTATTTTGAGATAAAAAGAATTTCATGAGAGGGGATCTTCTAAGTGAATGTGTAATTTATTGTTGGGGTTGGCTTTATTAATAAAACTTTTACTTGAATCATGTTTTATTGAAGTATTTATTTATTGAGAAATGTGTTGGCCAAGATTAACGACCCGTTTATAAAGTGGACGGTCATTAGCTTTTTGCCAGCGAGTACTCACAGAAATTTACTATAGAAATTATATGTTCTAAAGCGTCTTTGGCATACAATATCACAGATAGCAGAAAATATAACAGAATATTAATATATAAATCATAATACGTGAAAAATTCTGGTAACACTTTAGGGTCAATTATCACTAGTTGTTTTTTAGCGCACATGCTATATAGGCTACATGTATATTACAAGGATATAATGCCTTATTCAGCACAACCAAATGACAAGAACACGAAAATACTCAATGTCGCCCTGCAGTAAAACAGTTAAGTCAATGATTACAATAAACTTCATTACACCATGTAAAGAAAACACACACCATAAGGTATCGAACGAACTACAAATCCCACAATCCTTAGCGACATCCTGTAATTACCCAGTATTCCCCGCGACTGTGCAAAATGGCGGTGAATGCAAGCACAAACACAGCTGCCTTTGACTGCCCGTCATGGTGAGATGAAAGACTAATTACATGATTATTGCAATTAAAACCAGTTGTTTGTGGAGCGGATGAGTAAATTTTGACTGCATAAATAAAAACAATGCAACTCATGATAATAGGCGCGGACAGTACCTCAATAAGTTACACAGCAGCATATCAAACCACTCAGCATGAATGACTATTAAAATATTTAAAATCTTTTATGTCTGATTTATGGTATATATAAATAAATTCAGGGATGTGATCTAGTGATGCATTGGCGGTTCCGGTGTTTAGTGTTGAATAAGTTCATAGGTCGCATCAAGCATTAATATTATATTAAATAATATAAATAATAATATTATATTAATATAACATCAAGCAAACTTTAATATTATAATATATTAAGATGTACAGTACATCAATCTTCCAAATAAATGGAGCATATGTAAGTTAAATGAAACTGTTAATATGAAAGTTCAAAGAGATTAGAGAATGAATGAATTTTGTCCCATTAATTGTTTATTAAACTAAATTTAACACCAGGGCAGGAAAACCTCCACCTGGACTCCATCTGGATGTGGTTAAAGGAGACAAATTAGTCGAGGTAAGTCTGAGTATTATGGAAATTATTATTATTGACGTGGTGGGCTTGTTTCCACATTATACATATGTATTCTGCTGATTTAGTACGTTTTGGAAAACAAGCGTCAAACACTTTTGAAAAAAAGTCAGGTGTTAAACTTCTGGTTAAAAGTTTAGTTCTTCCAAATATAAAAATTCTGTCATCATTTATTCTTTCGTGTTGTTTCAAAACTGTATATAACTCACTTTTCTTCTGTGAATCATGAAAGAAGACATTTTGAGAAAACTGTGTGGTTACCAACATGCTTCAAAATATCTTATTTTGTGTTCCACAGAAGAAAGTAAATAAATCTGGTTTGGAATGACAAGAAGGTGAGTAAATGATGACAGATTTTATATATACATTTTTGAAATTGGCAATCTGAACTTTTATTTGAAGATAAATGAAGGTCGACCCCATAATTTTGTGTCAAACCCATTTGAATATTGTTGGTGTCTTAATAACCCAGACTATACGTCCTTCTTGTCATCTGCAGAAGTTGATTATTGACGAGAAAAAGTTTTATCTGTTTGGGAGGAACCCAGACCAATGTGATTTTACGATAGACCACCAGTCATGCTCACGTGTCCATGCTGCGCTGGTCTACCACAGACACCTGAAGAGGGTCTTTCTCATCGACCTTGGCAGCAGTGAGTGCAGAAGACACACATGCAACACATTATCAACAGAATTGTTTCGTTTTCATTGTATCTTGATTGATCCTTTTTAGCCCATGGCACATTTCTGGGCAGAATTCGCCTTGAGCCCAACAAACCTCAGCAGGTGCCCATCGACTCCACCATGTCGTTTGGGGCGTCCACGCGAGTTTACACCCTGAGAGAGAAGCCTCAGACACAGAGCAGCTCGACCGCTGGAGACAGTAAAGGAGTGGAGGACGAGGAGCTGAAGGGATTGCTGGGACTGCCAGAGGAAGAGACAGAGCTCGAGGTGTGTGTGTGTGTGTGTCAGCTGACCTCATGGTAAATGATGCTCTTTAGTGGTCAGACTGTTATTAGGTCTGTGTTCAGGTTTTCACTGGAACTGTGGCGCGATTCAAAACTCAGGCGCATATTTGTTAAAAAAAATAGTATTTTTAGGGCTGTCAAACGATTAAACGTGATTAATCGCATCCAAAATAAAAGTTTGTGTTCACATAATAAATGTGGGTGCACTGTGTGTAAATGCTTGCATATATTTAATATATTATTTAAAAATATATTATTTATTATTAAATATTTAAATATATTATTTATTATTTTTATTTTATATATGCATGCTTGTATATATTTAAGAAATATTTTCATGTATATAGATTTATATATAATTTATAAATTATATTATATATAAATAATATTTTTTTCTTAAATATACATGCATGTGTGTGTATTTATATATATATGAAGAGTTCAGATGCAAGTGCCATTTGAAATTTTATTATAAAATGATCATTTTTATCAAGCTTGTATATTTAAGTTCAGTAATTTCACTTAAATGGCAATGAAGATTACCTATTAATTGTCATTTAAGTGAAATTACTGAACTTAAATATTCAAGCTTGATAAAAATGGTCATTTTAGAAGAAAATTTCAAATGGCATTTAGAGGCTTTTGCATCTGAACTCTTCATATATATATATATATATATAATAATTATACACACAGCGCACCCACATGTATTATGTAAACACAAACTTTTATTTTGGATGTGATTAATTGTTTGACAGCCCTAGTTATTTTTCATATGCATATAATTACATATATCGCTTGTTTCTGCGTCTTCCTCGCACGTGTTTTGATCATGAGTACTCTTTCTGATGACGTGTAATAGCACCCCCTATATGTGACAGGGAAAACACAGAAAGCTGGAAAATTCCATCAATATCGGGAAAGAGTTATATATAGATTTTAAATAAAATGTTTTGTTGTCTGTTCAGAATTGGGATTTCTATTTAAAAAGAAAATTGTTATTCTCGATGTTTTTTCAGAATCATGCAGGTCTAATGTATGGATTGTAAATTCAAAGTACAACATGTCTATACTGATGTGTTGCATGCAAATGAAGATCAAACGGCGTGTCAGTTTAATCAGATATTGTCATGCATGTTAAATATGCTTACACGAAATCCCGCATCTTTCACGTTTGATGCGAAATACAGAAGTGTCACTGGAGTTTCATGTGGTTAATTCCTAGTTTTCTGAATGTTTTTTCCCTCCAGAACCTGACTGAATTCAACACGGCTCATAACAAACGCATTTCTACACTCACCATCGAGGAAGGAAACCTGGAGATCCAGAGACCCAAGAGGAAAAGGAGAAGCTCAAGAGTGTCTTTTAGTGAAGAAGAGGAGATCATAAACCCAGGTACACAAGCAACTTCCCATCGATCGTAAATATAAATGTAATTGTTATTCAAAAGAAAATGTAACTTGCATTCGCAGCCTGACTCGTATGAGTATTCAATGTGCGGCGGCTCGCTGACAGCAACGGTTGGCATTTTGAGGGAATCATTTTGTATCCAATCATTTGGCCGGATCCCATGATTTCCTCAGAAATAAAGCTGGCTACATCCAGTCTGAAAAGTGTTTTTTGCCTGTAATTATGGTGCAGTATATTTAGTAAAATCCTTAGACAAATGGTAATGCCATGTTAAACTTCTTTTGAAGACTTTATTCTCAAAATATTATGACTTTAATGTTTAAATTAAATGATTTTAATTTGTTTTTGAAATGACTTTCCAGTCTTTATATGCTCTCATATATTTCTCATTCTTCGTTCACGTTGGGACTTTTGTTAAAAAGCTCTTCTCTTTGCACAGAGGATGTGGACCCGTCTGTAGGACGCTTCAGAAACATGGTGCAGACAGCTGTCGTTCCCATGAAGGTACGATCACTGACCCTCGTGTTTTAGCTTGTCATCATTGTTTTTAATGGATTTGCGAACAGCCGTTCTCTCAATTCAATTAATGTTGTTTGTTGCATGGCTCACAATCTTGGCTATAATGGCTTCTAAAAGCCTTCCTCATAGTCTGACTCTTCATATCTGACTCCTAATGTAAAGACCTCGGATGCCTTTAGGCCTTTGTCTTTCTCGTGTAGTCCCTACTAGCCGTTTGTTGTAGTTCTTAAAAAGCGTTTTCTGTAAAAGAAAATATCTCCCTTTCCTTTGAGCGTCCTAACTTTGCAGATGTTGTTTATGCTCAAACAGCAACATTACACACTAGCTGAAGTTAACCATCGGTCTTCATTTCCTGTTTACACTTCTGGGTCTATACGACCCCAACAATTCATTGAGTAATTGTACAAAAAATATCAATTTTTAATCATACAAATAATTTATCATTGTGTTTGTTTACTTCTCATCTATTCATTAACCCTCGGATGGTCTTCAAAAAAAGTCACAATTTTGGTCTTCGGGGTCTATTGGACCCCAGACAATAAGATTTAATTTTGTAACAGAATATATATATTTTTTTTTATCTCTTTTATTTTATTTTACAAATGATAAGAGAACAGTTTTTAGAGTCTGTATGTATTCCTGTATATTGTATTCCTCCATATGTGTGTGTGTGTGTGTGTGTGTGCACGTGTGTGAGCATGATCATTTTGGATTGTGGAAGTTTTTTACATTTCATTTCTGTCTGTGTTCTGCGTTATTTCTGATTTTGATGATGAATTTTGTCTATTTTGAGTCCAATGATAAATATTTATTTATTTATTTATAGATATTTAAAAGATATCATAAATCCTCCAAAAACTGCACAAATGTTGAGTAAAAACATTAATAAACAGTAAAATAATATTTGTAAAAAAAATAAAAAACAACAACTTTTGTTCTGTTACAAAATTAAATGTTATTTTTTGGGATCCAATGGACCCCGAAGACCATGACTATTTTTGTCACGCCTACATAAAAACAGATAATATTCCATTTAAAAAATTTTTTTTTGTAGATCTAGAAAGTGTTGAGACCCATAGGAAGTTTCATACCATTTGGAGAAAGAGAACATTTTTTTAATTCAAGCAAAAGTCATTTGGGGTCCAGTAGACCCCGAAGACCATGCTGTGTTTTTGGAGACTTTTGTATCCATATACCACACAATTCCTCAACTAATAAAAAATTAGCTTGCATATGAAATATTATTGTTTTTTATGATACATTGCATTTATGCTCTAGTACTAGGCCTTCATTTCTGTGTAAAAAATTTCAGATTTATGCCGGATTTTTATTTATTTATTTATTTTTTTGACACATGAAGAAAATATATTTAGGTTTTTTTTTCACATTTTCCATTCATTTCAATGTGGGGTCAAATTGACCCCGAAGACCATAAGTGTAAACATTTATTTTACATACCTTCAGAACAACCGAATCAAGCCAAGGGAACCTTTTTTTTATTAAGTAAAAGTCGATTGGGGTCGTATACACCCCATGACCCGATTGAGGGTTAAAAAAAAGTGAAATCAGAATCTTTAAAGATTTATTTCTTCTGCACCACAGAAAAAGAAACTGGAAAGCCACAGCACGCTGGGATTGGACGAAAGCGTAGCACGTCGGTTACAGAACTTCCCCCTCAGTGCTGGTCTCTACGGCGACCTGCCGCCCACCAGTCACGAGCCAGGCGGACAAGGGGGCGGAGGTCAGGGAGGAGGGGCTTCTGCCATCATGGGCGGGATGCCTCTGCCCTTCCCCAACCCCGCGCCGGAGGTGGATCTCTCGCCCACCACAGTGCAGCCTCCCGCCATGTTGAACCCCACCCCTGCTCCTGGACCCTATTCGGCCGAGCCACTCAACGAGCCTCGCAAGAAAAAATATGCCAAGGAGGCGTGGCCTGGCAAAAAGCCCACCCCCTCCCTGCTGATTTAAACACAAACCACATATGACAGAACTTTATACTTGCAACATTTCTGAGGCATACTTCAAATACATAATTCTGTTAGCAGACTAAAGTTGACACTATAAACTCTGATTGCATCTGTCGGGGAGAGGGGATATCACAAAGAAATATTTATGATTCTGCCCCATAATTGAAAGGAAAACAAATCCATATTGCATAATTATGACAATTAAATACGTTTTTTTTTTTTTTGCATTATGACATTTTCTTCAGAATAACATTTGTCTTCCCAAATTCACATGAATTAAAATCATCATGTCTGAAATTATTATTATTTAATTATTTAATATAATTTATCAAATGGAAGTACAACAACTTTTTCACATTAGTGAGAAAATGTTCAATTATGGAAGGTCATAATGCAAAGAAATCTTGCTATTTACTTCATGCTAAATCTAATAACCCGGACATGTTTTTTTTTTTTTAAGGCTTCATGAGGTTTACCTGGCCAACATGTACAACACAACCAGTCAAAAGTTTGGAAAGATTACGTTTGCTTTATTTCTTTTGAAAGAAGTCTCTTACCAAGGCTGTATTTATTTGATCAAAAACACATCGAAAGTAGTAACAGTACTGTGAAATATAACAATTAAAACTACGTTTAGTGTATTTGATTAATTAAATTTAGCGTCTTGCTGAGCATTATACATTTCTTTCAAAATATTTCAATTTCTTCCAAACTCACTGGTTGATTGTTTCAGGCTTTCCTGAGATAAATGTCGACCGACTACCATAGGAAAGCTAGGACCGGATTCAGTAGATGTGGGTATCACTGCGTTTTAACAACAACATGTATTTATTACATACACTCTAAAAATGCTGGGTTGTTTTAACCCAACTTTGGGTCAAATATGGACGAACCCCAAACGTTGGGTTAAAAATGTAATTAAAAAATGTAACCCAATGGCTGGGTTTGTCCATATTAAAACAACCCAGCATTTTTAGTGTAGAATTTGTTTTAAAGCCCTCTGCAAACGTGCCACAGAATTTGCTACTGAACTTTCATGTAAGTTTGCTATTAAAAAGACGTTTTCATATTACGTATTTGAAGTACAAACCAAATGTTACATTAAAACGTTAAGCTATAGGAATTAAGTCCGTTTGAGCACAGTGTTTAATCTATTTCACTGATTGTATTACAACATTTTTTATGAAATGGTTCAGAATACTGAGGCTGTGTATTCAGTGGCTTATAAATACAAAAAGATGAAGACAGAACAATTTGTGTCTAAACGCTGGGAGTTGCCTTGTAATGTGAACTGTTTTGTTAAATGTTTTATATATATTTTTTATATCTGAATGTGATGGACTTGAGTGAAAAGCACAGATGAAAAAGACTAAACATGGAATTCCTGTTATTGTTGGATTATTTGTCTAATAAACAGTATTCCTTGCCCTTAGCATGATAGGTTTTTATTATTTTTTTTTATTATTGTTCAAGGGCCACTATGCAGAATTCAGAAACACTTTTTGTCTATGATTACCAAATAATAGTTATTCATTGGGCAATCAATCCTACTTTTTAATATCAAATTAGACCAATCATTTTTAAGTAACTGACTTAACCCTCTGATGGTCTTCGTTTAGGAGGCTTTCCCGGTCAGAAGTGATCAGACACCTAAAAGTAAAACTTCCTCCATCCCAGTAAAAACCAATACAATTTATTTTTGTTCTATAATATTTATTCTTTTTAATTTAGTATTTTGAGACAATTTGATTGAATTTATTAATATTTATGGTCTATTTTTGCCATGAATATATATATATATATATATATATATATATTTTTTTTTTCTATATATATTATTATTATTATTATTTTTTTTAGTTTAATATAGAGTCTAGGCCTTCAGAAAAAAAAAGAAGAAAATTAGCACCATCTGGTTACAGTATAGAGAAAAAGTGTAGAACCATAGTGTAACCACTAGATGGCATGTACAGCTCTCTGTGAATTCCCCAGCTGTTTATGAACACATTTACTTTTTGTGTGTGTGTGTGTGTATTTGAATATATATTCGAAACAATCTCAAAAACGATTTCTTATTAAGTTTTACATTTTTTATTTTTATTTTTTTTAGAAATAGTGATAAAAAGTTTAATTCCTAATGGGGTTATTTTTGACCGAAAACCAAAATTGTGACTAATTTTTTTTACAACCACTTAGCATGCTCAGAACAAACCAAAAAAAACCCCCAAAAAACAATTAATACATGAAAATCTAGAGGCTATAGCACCTTTAAGAAATTCACCAACATTGTACAGTGGGCATGGTGTAGAAAACTGTCCCAAGTCAAATGATTCTGTCTGTATATTCTGATTAGAAATATCTAATCTGATGGTTGATTTTTTTCCTGATTAATTGCAGACTTTAACAAGCTTCCAGGTATTAAATAGCCTACTTTTCAATTTTTGCAAATTATTGAGTAATTTGACACTGCATGATGACATTTATGAATAATGAGTGATGAGTTTTCCATTATTTGAAAACCACAAAAGCCTTCAATGTAGAGAGGATGAGTAATGAAGTTTGTCCACTAGAGGGTAATGTGTGACAAAGCTGTCTATGGGCTTCATATTCAACACACAAATGCATGTAGGCTACAGCCAATGCCAAGATGTGAGAAAGAGCTGTAATAGGGTCTTTTCGGGTATTTTGGCCAAATAAATCCATTCATTCAAACTGCAATTTTCCTGTAATATTAACAAACATAAAAAGAAAAAAAGAAGTAGAATATAATTAATGAACAAAAAAAGAGTCATATGCACTCTAGGTTCTTCATATGCAAAAATTTATTTTATTGCTAAATTCGCACACAATTTCTCTCATTTAGTTCCCGCGTTCAAGGTCTCAGCTGCCCTGTCATTGTGTTTTTGTGTCCCACTAGGGGTCTCGCGCGCTCCTCTATGACTGTGACTGTCTCACTGGCGCGGATAAATGGCACCTCATTAATCAAATGTGCATGAGTGCGCTCAGGTTGCCATGGCAATAATTATCAGAGCTGCCTAATTAACTTTCTCAATTGCTTAATGATATACGACCCTATGAACTCCCCTCTGTTTCTTTCCTCTCTATAATTCGTGCTGGGTTTTTTTTTTTCCTCTTCATTTTTTTCCCTTTCCATTCTCGCTGTTAACCCGTGACCACCATTTTATGAGAATAAAACAGGAACAGATTGCCAGTAACACTGATGTTAAAGCTGAGTCCACTTTCAGCTCTGACTTTAGGTATATCTCTCACTACTGAGACAACAGGTGGGAGAAATACTGCTGTAGGCTACTGTTAAATTACATATTGTGTGATGGAGAAATCCCGCTAATGTGGTTTTGGTACAGATATATGCATCATGTAGCCTACATCTGTTGATTTACAGAAAATAATAGTAATTTAAACTTGTCCCTCGGTGTGTAGATCATGAAAGAAAAATGTAATGTGATGGAATATTTAAAAGAGTCACTACAAGAACTTGTTACTTGTCTAAGTGTGGACTACTTTGCATGAAGAAACTGGTTATTATGGGACACATGCTTCATTCACGTTATTCGGCTGTAAAATTAAGAAATAAAAAATAAAAAAAATAAATAATTCACCCCAAAATAAAAAAAATCTGTCATCATTTAACCACCCGCATCACGTTGCTCCAAACCTGTGTGTACATTTCTTTGTCTTGAAGAATGTTTTTAATCAACAGTTGTGGGGCACCACTATGGGAGATATGGTGCCCCACAACTGTTAGGTTAGAAACATTCTTCAAAATTTCTTCCTTTGTGTTCAGCAAGACAAAGAAATGTACATGTTTGGAGCAACGTTATGCGGGGGGTGGTTAAATGTTATTTTTGGGTGAACTATCCCTTTAAAAGTTTGATTCTCAATGATTAGGCAATAGAGTTGTAATAGAGTTCTAATACGATAGAATTCAACCAATTACCAATACCAATTACACTTTTTATGATTAAACAAATTAGCTTGGCTCTATGCACATCACGATCGCTTCCGGGTTTGTCTCTGCACGCGCACGCGCAGTTACATCCGGTGCTGCGGTGTCAATTTCAAATACACTCGCTGTTTACAGAAACTTTCTGCGGTGAACGTGAACACTGTGAGGCAGTTAGCGGTCACACATTAGAGTAAAAAAGAAAAGGGCTTTAGATTATATATTTCGTGCTACATCAACAACGTTGAGGGTGAGTATTCGAGTGTTCTCTCATTTCGTGCGAAATCCGACTAGCGAATCAGTTTCTAAAATCGTTATCTCCATTTCTGAGAAAATTAATTTTATAAATTAAAGTTTAAATAAATTAAAGTTTTGCCGCTATATACTTTGCCTGCAGAACGCGCTAGCGGAAGTAAAGAAGCTGGCTGAGATTCTATCGGACATACGTCAGCAGGGTTGCATAGAGCGTGAACTGGGAAACCCTGCAAACCAGTGAGTGTCAACTTTATTGTCAATTCTACTACAATACAGAGCATTAAATACCATTTTCCTCAGTTCCGTGGTGTAAAAACCAACATAAAACAAGTATTAAAATAAATAAGATACAACATGTACAATAAAATCATCTTGGCACATGATAGGCTAATGTAAATATGTTTACAATGTAGTGCAAACAGTGTGCAAAAGAGAGAGCAGCAGTTTTAAAAGTGTCTTTAGGTCTCTGTATGTGTATGTGTGTGTGTTAGGGGGTGGGAAATACTGTAAACTCTATTACTGTATAGTTGCTTGCTTTAAAACAATCAATTGTATAAGTGCTATATACATAAACATAACTTGATTGCAGAGCTCGTGTAAATATCCACATGATCAGATGCTTTCTTAACTGCCGTTTTCTCAC
Organism: Pimephales promelas; assembly: GCF_016745375.1. Next base: position 9,156,496 of record NW_024121654.1, read on the forward strand.
AGTCACTTTTGTTGTTTATTGTGTTATTGAGTGGAACGCTCGCAAAACTATATTCACATATTAACTAATCGACGCTCCAATCAGAGTGTGAAGCGTAATTATATGAAATAGATTGTTTAAATTCATACGAATTAGCCACCAGTTTGGCGAAATGTATGTTGCGTTAAAAATAGGTGGGCAGAGAAAAGATACGCTGTCAATTTAATTAATAGTTTCCAGATATTATTTTAATTATTGCATTGACATTCACTACTGCAACAATATCAAATCAAATTATTTTAATTTGCAAATAAGTGACTCTAAAATCTAAAACACCCAGTAATGTGTAATTTATTTGCATCTCCTTTCGAACACAACATTCAAATTACTAGACAAAAAATTGTATCCTGAGAAAAGTGGATTTTGAGGGGATTTTGAAAATAAGTAAGTTATATAGTTGAAAACTGTGCTATGCAAAGTAGTTGACTTACTGCATTGCTCTGATTGGTTGTATGTCTACCAACTATCCAATTGAATGCAGAGGTTTGTTTCTTGGTTCGCTTCTTAATCTAAGCCCCGTGGAGCAGTTTCAGACTCATATTCTCATTAGAATATTAGTATGAATAAGTCAGACTAGTGGTTGTGTCCACACAGTGCAAAGACACATTTATATGCAAACCATTTAAAAAAAGTTAATTTTGCATCCGATTATCCCTTTAACACACTTGAGTTTTTAGATTAAAAAAAAAACAAAACTTAATTTTAGATTAAAGTATATAGCACTCCTTACAAGGGGATCACAATATTTTGGGTTCATCAAAAGTTTGAAAAGTCCTGTTTTGGACTAAATCAGTTGCAACGTTGATTCAGGTTAAAAAAACTTTGAAATATTTCTACTTTTGTAACAGATTTCACACACCTGCCATCCAAATGATCGTTTGTGGTAGTCGGCATTGTTCCAACATTGAAACAACCCTTTAAGTAGTCCTTGTGCGATCAGTGATATCTGGAATCTCGACGAATCTCTGTAAGTATGTGTGTATGAGTGATGAGCGCCCGGGGCTGCAGGTGACCTCGCGTGACAGGTTGAGTGAAGGGGCCGGTGAGGGCCTGTCATCTCCTGTTCACTCACTCAGTGTCTGAAGCAGCCAGGCAGAACTCGGCACAACACCTGCTGACACTCACGCTGGCCCCGTGCCTTCATGTCATACACACTACCGTCAGCATGCACTCGTAAGGTCACACGCCTCTTATATATGAGCCCGCTGCCATCATGTCACACACAGTATCTCTCTGAACATCTTCTCAGAACTCCAACTAACTATAATGTTCGTTTACATAAATTTATTTAATTTTATTTTTATTATTATGATTTTTTTTTTATTCTAAACCGTTTTAATTATTCTGATTTCTTTTGATTATTTTAATTTCTTCCATGTAAAGCACTTTGAATTGCCACTGTATATGAAATGTGCTATAGAAATAAGCTAAAGATTTAAAAAGGGGAACGCTGGCACTTTCCACAAACGGTTATAAATGGGAAAGAATAATGGTCAGTGAAAAACATTGAATTAGCTTTTTGGAGGTTTTATTTTTTATTTTTTTGCAGCCATGTCATCTCTGAGAGTTTGAATTTGAGTAATCATTAAATAAACTTAATGCAATTATAATTGAATGCATTATAATAAATAAATAAAAATACACCAGATAAAAAAATAGTTTATCATTCAAAAACATGCAGGGCCGAAGGCTTGACGAATACTCTACAATTTGTGTAAAAATAGAATAAGGTTTACGTCACCACACCAAGTCAAACTTAAAGGGATAGTTCACTTTGAAATTAATTTTTGATATGTTTTATCTTACCTCAAGGGCATCCAAGATGTAGATGGAGTATTTTCAATTTTGACATTTTTCAAAGAGCAGCACAGAGAAGTCCAAATTAAACATGATTTAATGACTCGTAAATGTAAGTACACACTGATGGCCTAAGACACGAAACGAGCGGTTTGTGTGAGAAAACCAACAGTATTTATATTGTTTTTACCTCTTGTAATCATAGCCATGACAAAATGATCTGACGGCAGAAGTGATGGCTTGCGCGTCTATAGGTCACTCTTTGTTTATACAGAGATTTCGGAAGTTTTACCTTTCACTAAACATATTTAGATATACGGGAAACCGCAACGGAAGACGATTTCGGTATATCTAAATATGTTTAGTAAAAGGTAAAACTTCCGAAATCTCCGTGTAAATATTGAGCGACGTCACACGAAAGCGATCACTTCCGGCGTAACATTGAACTGATTCAGTTCGGTTCAGTTGGACATTGAACAACTGATTCAGATCACTGTGATTACACGAGGTAAAAGCGATATAAATACTGTTGGTTTTCTCACACAAACCGCTCGTTTCGTGTCTTAGGCCATCAGTGTGTACTTACATTTACGAGTCATTAAATCATGTTTAATTTGGACTTCTCTGTGCTGCTCTTTGGTGGACCCCCTTAGCCTCCAGTGTGTGACTGATAGACAACAACGGTTTGACTGAAAAATGTCAAAATCTACACCTACATCTTGGATGCCCTTGAGGTAAGATAAAACATATCAAAAATTAATTTCAAAGTGAACTATCCCTTTAAGAGGATGTTTTAGGATGATTTCCAATTTCTTTAAATAAACTCTTTCACCCAGTTGTCTGTCTTTTAGATTCCCGTTTAGATTTGTGAATCATGGTGACACCCACCGAGCTGGACTTGTAGGGGATGTGCCCTTACATCCCACTTAATCGAAGTCTCTTCCGCAGCTGAGTGTTCGATTTTGTGCATTAAATCACTCTTTTAGCCAGCGAGATCTCCACAATCTTATCACATCATTCCTCTTATTCGAGTTCACGGACAGATTTAAATCCTATAAAGTTGGAGGCCATATTCCAGTGTAGTTTCCACATCTAGAGAACGAAAAAAGAGAATTGGGACTCGACTCACGCATCCAAAGCAGGAAGTATCAGTCAAAGTGCCGTGTGTTGCCAACCCAGAGGGAGTGAGCCCCGGCACTCTTTCTTTGGACAGGCTCCCGTAGCCCCGAGCCAAACGCTTTCCCTCCCTCCTCTCTTCCTCACATGCGGTGACATTGGGAGGCCACATTGTTGGCGGTGTCCCAGGTGTGAGGAGGAGACGCATTCCTGGGATGGCCATCGGCTCTGCCGGGGCAGGAACGCCCAACCGCCCCCCTCTCCCGCCCCACTCAGACTAACAGTCGAAAAACTGGGACTTGTGTAACGAAACACCGGCCAGCTGAGAGAGAGAGAGAGAGAGAGAGAGAGGAAGGAGGATTTGTTGAAATTAAAAATGTCTATCAGTGATGAGGGAAACTTGAGGACATATCATGAAGGAAGAGAAAAAACAACAACTATGCTAAACACTTGCTTCAAGACTAAGATTTCTCTTATCCCAGCTCAATATGCACAGATAACTAGAAGCAATAAATTGTAGGTTTATTTCACTGATGAGTGTGAACACCGCATCTCTGTTCGGGAATCCTGACCATATTGCAGCATTGGGTCGTGTTTTTGTGTTTGTTTTCTAAACTTCTTTAGAAAAAGTCTATATTTATGCAATTCCAATTGGTGATAATGGTAGAAAACAGGCACGTACGTTACACTTTATGTTAATGTTCATGGCGTTATTAGCAAAACCCACAAAGACACCCTCATGGTTTTAGCGTACCAAAAGATTGTGAAAGCTTAAAGGAGTAGTTCACTTTTGAAAAATCTTTTTCTGATAATTTACTCGCCCCCATGTCATCCAAGATTTCCATGTCTTTCATTCTTCAGTCGAAAAGAAATTAAGGTTTTTGATGAAAACATTCCAGGACTTTCTCCATATAATGGACTTCAATGGGAACCAAACGGTCCAAGGTCCAAAAGACAGTTAATAACAGTTTCAGATGCAGCTTCAAATGTCTTTAAACGACACCAGACGATGAATAAGGGTCTTATCATGCGAAACGAGCGGTTATTTCAAAACTGTAACTTTTCTAAGGACAAATGCTAGCCTTGCTCTATTCTGAGAGGCGCGTTTGTAACGTCACGTAATACGTAATTACGTTCAAAAGGTCACGGGCGACGTAGCCGGAAGTACAGAATCAAAATCGTCCGACATCGTTGTTTTACCTTTTAATTCCTTTTTTTGTAAACGGCGTTTGAGTTAGTTTGCACGTTCAACCTATGCGTTCAACTTGTAAACACTGACTCTGTTCTTCCGGCTACATCACCCGTGACCTTTTGAACGTAATTACGTATTACGTGACGTTACAAACGCGCCTCACAGAATAGAGCAAGGCTAGCATTTGTCCTTAGAAAAGTTACAGTTTTGAAATAACCGCTCGTTTCACATGATAAGACCCTTATTCATCGTCTGGTGTCGTTTAAAGACATTTGAAGCTGCATCTGAAACTGTTATAACTGTCGTTTGGTTCCCATTGAAGTCCATTATATGGAGAAAAATCCTGGAATGTTTTCATCAAAAACCGTAATTTCTTTTCGACTGAGGAAAGAAAGACATGGACATCTTGGATGACACGGGGGTGAGTAAATTATCAGCAAAAGTATTTTCAAAAGTGAACTACTCCTTTAAACGATTCCAGACGATGAATAAGGGTCTTATCAAGCGAAACGATCGCTCATTTAATAAATAAATAACAAAGTTTAAGTTTTATAAGCTCAAATGGTCGCCTTGCTCTGTTCTGTGACACACGTTCGTGACTCTCCTGTTCGAACTCGTTTATCAAAATGAACAAATCTTTTCCCGAGTCAAATCGTTTGTTTTGTTTTGAATGAACCAAATGACATGAAAAAGATTTGTTTATTTTTATAACATAACATATGAAATATGCTTTTCAAAAGGCAGGTTGCAGTCTAATGTAACACCCAGGTCTTTTACTGTAGCGGATAAAGTAACAGGACATCCTAATATGTTAAAGTCATTGTGCATTTTTTTAAATTTTTTTTTAGAACCGATTAATATTACCTCTGTCTTGTCTAGATTTAATAAAAGAAAATAACGCGTCATCCAAAACACACACAGAAGGGACCAAAGGTTTGTTCAAATGACTAATCCAAAGAATGAGCAATAGAAGTACTGATGCTTGCCCCAGCAAACCGCAATTAGAAAAGTACAAAAGGGAATGTGACAGATACACAAATACAGATAGACAACAGAAAGGGATCTAGCTGTAAATGATTTTAGGGACATTTATTTGATACCCTAGTTTTGCTTGCCTATGACAGACCCTTAGTGTTCAGCTCAGTGTCAGAGCTCTGATGTGAACGCTTGAGGCCCGATTCAAACCCAACAGCAATTGCATGTTTACTTCCTTTAATTTGCTGTCAAAGAGATTCTCTATCACCTCAGCGAGTGTGTGTGTGTGTGCAAGTGTCAGTACAGTGAGATAGAAACTAAACAGTTGAGAAGAGCCATATGATGAAAGATCTGGTATGCAGATATACATGTATCACATGTACAAGTCTACAGGTTTCAACTTTTTAGCTTAAGAAAGTTTTTTTTCTTAGTTTATACATCTTAGTTTATAAATATATTTCAGTCCTGGGACTGTAGCCTGATTGGTTTGTTCGCTGAAGAATTCGGCCTCAGGGCAAACCGTTCCAATCTCATGTATCTTTCGACGGTCCCTTGCATAATTATTCAAATATTTCACCAGTCGTATATCTTCAATGTTGACAGAAACAGGATCATGTCAAGAAGAAAGGAATTACACGTAAGCCTGATTTGAACTTCACTAACATTATGAAAGTAAGAACATAGGGGAGGATCTCTTATTATCAGTGATATCAGCGGTTTTTCAAATGCACATTGTACTTTTATTATGTATTTCTATGTAGTATTCTACGTAAAAAAAAGAAGCAACCAAATACAAATTATTTAACACTCAGGACTAGCTGGAATTCACAGATGCAAAATTCAGATTTGGGGTGGCAATATGCAAATGTTCTTAAAATTTACTATTAATCCACTAATCCAATGAATTTGAATTATTATTTTTGTTTTTGCAGTGCTTTGAACAGTTACTTATAGTTGTCTCTCCATGTCAAGAAAGCTATCAATCGTTGAAAATCGTCAGTGTGTCAAACCGAGCTGAGAGTAGGCTACTATATGCTCTAATTGTGCAGTTTTGTACTAAAAGAGGGGTTTTGCAGGACTTTGTGAATGGTGTTCCTCTTTTTGCAGAGCTTTACCGTGCACTTCTGCAGGTGTAGATTCGGTGTGGGCCTGCTAATAAGCTTAGTTCAATTGTAGTGAGGGAGGATCAAGTCTAAGCTTCTTTACCACACGAAAAAAGGGAGTTTAACACTTAAGTAACTAAATCACAATTACAAATGAAGCTGCGAAGGTGGGTCACATTAGATTAGCCACCTTAGCCAATTAGCAATATGCGTCAGCTACAAAATATATGTCTGACGTGTTCCAGAGAGGCCAGATTGAACGTCAAAATTAGTATTAAAAAAAGTCTTCTTTACAGAGACATTGGAGAGGGATGCTTACGAGAGATTAAAGATTGAAGGGATGGTTCACACACACACACACACACACACAAAAAACGTGTTTCGTTCCCAACACGTTTATTATGGTGTTTTACGCAGCACGTTTGAGCTTTAATCTCTCCATCATATAAAGCAATCAAGTCTTTTCAGAAAATTTTGACAAAACCACTCAATTGATTTGTTTTATAAACTCATTATGAACATTTTGAAGCATCAAAACGTCAGTTTTGAGTGATTAACCATTTAAAGGGATACGGTATACTGTCCTTGTCCAGAAAGGAAATAAAGACATCATCAAAGTAGTCCATGTGACATCAGTGGGTTAGTTACTATGTTTTGAAGCATCAGAAATAACAAAAACTACGACTTTATTCAGCATTGTATTCTCTCCCGAGTCTGTTGTCAATCCACTTCAGTGACGCTGATGACGACATTGTAATCCGGTGTAATCTAGTAACCTAGTAATTCGGGTTCAAATAAATATGGCTGGGCAAAAAAATACAAGTGTTCCTCTGTGTGGAAATCCTTAGACATGTTTGTGAAGATTGTTTTGTACAGCGTGTTTCCCTCAGACTGTAACCGAAGCTCAGCCGCGGCACTGAACCGAACAGAACCGGAAGAGAATACAATGCTGAATAAAGTCAAATTTTTTGTTATTTTTTGGCCAAAATGCATTTTCGATGCTTTAAAACATTCGAACTAACCCACTGATGTCACATGGACTACTTTGATGATGTCTTTATTTCCTTTCTGGACAAGGACAGTATACCGTACACACATTTCCAATGGAGGGACAGAAAGCTCTCAGACTAAATCTTAAATATCTTAAACTGTTCTGAAGATGAACGGAGGTCTTACTGGCTTGGAACGACATGAGGGAGTCATAAATGACATAATTTTCACTTTTGGGTGAACTAACCCTTTAAGCCTTGAACCATTGAACATTTCCATCATTACTGGCCTGGAAAAAAAGAAGAAAAAATGACAATTAATTTATCACCAATCTATAGTTATCCCTTGTGAAAACTTGTGAAAGCCCAAATAACTGTTAAAAAAGTTAAAAATGTATTGACATTTATGAAATTTGCCCTTATCCTGAGAAAACAGGCTTTTTTAAATATTGATTGTAAAGTTGGCTTTTCCTGAATTATATATATATATATATATATATATATATAAAAATAATAGAATGAACAGAATTTACACATTGTAATTAATTTTTAGGTGTTTTAAATGTACACACAAAACCACAGCCAGATAAAACTGACATTTGTGTAATTGGAAGGTGAACAGTAAATCTTGTGACAACTAGCCCCGGTCTCCTGTAGGTCACAGCATATGGTCTTATGTTTTTGCCCCGCAGGCTCTCTCACAGTAAAGACAAATACACTATTAAATCTGTTAAACTGGCTCAAGCTCAGTGTTTTCATTCCATACTGTAGGAGTCACTCCACATTCCTGTTACAACTTCATTGTGGTGCATAAAAATCTCCTTTCCAAAACCACAGACCCATGTGTTATGAATTAAACCTCTGTTTGTTCTCATTTACAACATTTCTCTCCCTTATCCCTATACCTTCCTTTGCATGTACCTCTCGCTCACGCTCTCTTTTCCACATTTTGTGTTGTAAAAGCAGCGTTTAATCACGATGAAAGCATTCCACTACAAAGCATTGGAGGATTAGGTTGCCATTGACGACCAGCTGTCAATGGTCCACCGTTACGTCACCGTTGGGGGATTTTCCACCCGAAAAGGGGGTTACGGCTTTTATACGTGCAGATAGTTACCGCCCACTTGTGGCACAGGGCACCCAATGAACTTAAAGCAGCGTCTGGAGGCGGGCGGTGATTGGTCTAGCGCGTCTGTGAGCCCCTCCCTCCTGTCAGGTTCAATAGAATCTGATACGCGCGCTCTGGCTCGCGGCGTGGGCGGAATCCCCTCGGTCAATTTATCAGCGATTCACACACGAACTGTAACACTGAATGTCACACTCACGCGTGTCCCGCCCACCGCGTTTGCTCATAGACAAGAAAAACGCCTGCCAAGAACCATCATATCCAAAAGAAATACATCCCTCCTCAATTTTTTTTTTTGGCGCTTCAGTGTCTCTCATGGATAATATGATGTAGGGGTGGAGATTATCTACCGACATGCGATCATGAATAGCTGCTCCCAACTGTTTTTCATGGGAACCCATCATGTGGGCAGTAATGCACGCACGGTCAGTGCAGGTCTCGCGCATGGCAGTGTGCGCGCGGGGGTTTCACGCACTCTGGTCACATCCCTCCGCCTGTCAAAGCAACAGGTTGCATTGGTATATACGAAAATGAACACTGAGGAAAAGAATACAGACAAATAAATGCAATTATAAATAAATTCCAGTCCAAATGCATTGCTATTTCGTTTTTTCTTCTTCTTAAAACATCCTTCAATCTTTTGAGATACTGTATAAGCAGCTTTAACATTATTAAGCTATAGTATAGCATGTTCCCTTTCTAGTTCACGAGTGACTATTGCATTGTTCTGACAAATTACTTTTTTCTTTTTTTCTTTTTTTTGCCCACTGATATCTTTGACAAAGTTATCCATATAATTCAACTATTCACTTTTCAACTTTTATTTGTTATTTGTTAGATTTAATACTATTGAGTTATCCTTGTTTATTTATTCTAATGTCCCCATTTGTATTGTTTTTAGGGTTAACTGCCTTAAAAATAGTTGAATATTATATGACATAGAAAACTTTAATTTAAGCAATGTAGAAATATATGTTGCATAACTTATTAATCATTCATATCATATAATTTTTACAGTGCATAACTGATAGACAGTAATGTGTCTTTGGGTCTATCAACATTTTTGTCAATCTTGTAAGATTTGTAATGTAATTATAAGCTATTGAATTAAAAATGCACGTATAATATAGCCTAATTAGTTGAAACAAAAGTCGTTTCTTTTAAAGTATATAAACTGGATGTGTCACTTGCTATAAGAGATGGTCGTGCGCATGTAAATCTTTCTAAAGAGGCATGCATGTCGTACGGTTGAAGATGCGCGTCCTCCGGATAAACCTGTTCTGGAGGGAGTGACTTGATTCAAGCGCCGTCCAATTATCTGATAGCAGCATTTATCCGCCGCTACAGCCCCGTCTAGTCATCCGAAAACAGGCGTGAACCGATGTGGAAGGAATGCTCGTCTGAATGTTGTATCTAACGAAAAGGAAAGAAAAAAGAAAACGTGTGGAGAAATTTGTTATCGCGGCTGAATTGTGGCGCTCCATCCACGCGACGCGACCCTATTTTTAGGGCGCTCTCGCCGTGTCTACTATCAGTAATAGTGACTGCGCTCGCGTGAGAGACCGCTCACAAATCTGCAGAGAGAGAGAGAGAAAAGGGGGACGGGAGAGCTCCAGACAAACGGAAACTGTGGCCAGACTCCAGAGGAAGTCAATTGATTTCGCCCTTCTTGATGAGATAGATTTACAAGCTTTGCCCAGCGTGTCTGTCAGACCGTCTGTCAAAGCAATCAACAGTTGGTGCGAGCGCGCGCGCGATTAAAGGGACTTTGCATGCACGAGACGCTTCAGTGATGGGTGTGTGATTTCAGCACCTCAGTCATATGGACACCCGCTTGCGTGTGACTGAATCGTTCAGTAATATGGAAGACAGATTGTTGCATATCGTGATGCATTGGATGCTTTTGCGTGTTTAGTACATTACAGCAGACAAGAATGAGCAGTCTATTCGCGGCTCCCGGTGCTTTTGCTTTTGTTCACGTATTGCATTTCGTGTGAGAGAAAAAAGAAAAGACTACAGACAGAGAGATCACACACAGTCCATCTTTACTGGATTTAAGGGTGCATTGTTGTTTTCCCTTGACCTTGCCTTTCGAGGCGCGCAAGAAGCATGTTAATGATGGAGAGCAGCGGGATAGACGCGCATCAGGTTGAACTGGACGCCGACTATGAGCCGCACTGCCGCCCGAGGTCGTGCACCTGGCCACTGCCGTGTCCGGAGGAGGAGAGCCGAGCGCTGCCGGTGAAAGTGGAGCCGCGCAACGTGCCGGCGTGCCGGAGCGGAGGGGCGCCGACGGAGTTCAAGCATCCAGCCGGCGCCCCTGCCCCAATCGCGGCCGCCCCTGCGTGCATGTCCGGCGCCGCGCTGGATGTGGCCGGCCAGCTGCGCAAATCCAAGTCGTCGCGACGGAACGCATGGGGCAACCAGTCATACGCGGATCTGATCACGCGTGCCATTGAGAGCACCCCCGAGAAAAGGCTCACCTTATCGCAAATCTATGACTGGATGGTGCGATTTGTGCCCTATTTCAAGGATAAAGGAGACAGCAATAGCTCAGCCGGCTGGAAGGTAACGTTACACTTCCCACCTGATCATGCATGTTCTGCGCTCGTTATGTAGTTATTTCGCATTTATATACAAAAGGCTGTTCGCTTATGTCAGGTTTGACACGGAAATATCTGCTTCTTTTGTAACAACAATCATGCATTTAAACGTTTTTCTGAGGAATGGGGAGGTGAGCAGACGGAGTTCAATGAGTTCACAATATTTAAATCTAACATTTTGACTATTTATGACGAAACAATGCCGTTTGTGACGCATTAAGTTTGATTGTGACACCGTCCACGGTATGAGCTGGAGTGCGCGGGCCGCGCTCGTAAGCCGGGCAGGTCACCTGGGGGACACGCACGGGTCCGGTCAGCTTCCTCGCGCGTCGGCCACGCATGCACGCAAGCACGCCTGTCTGTCTGCTCTGAGATCTCCAGCACGCACCCTCCTCTCCTCCTCCTCCTCCTCTTCACCCCCTCCCTCTGCTGTCTCTTCTTCAGCCCTGACATCCATCCAAAAGACTATGGGAAATAAAATAGGCGGTGTAAAATTGTAATTAAAACATTACATAATCGAAAAGGGTTATTTAGTGAAGCAAATGCAACCGCATAATTGCACCACATTGGTTGGCAAAAGAATAAACCATCCTGAATATTTCAGCTGTTCATTTTTTTGTCATAGTGTCAAAGGTTTTAATTAGATCAGATTGGATATTTTGAAGTATGCGCATGCTCTCACTGTGTACATGCTTCATGCAGAACCCAAGGGACCTCTGTGTGTGTGTGTGTCTGTCTCTCTTTTTCCCTCAGCACCAACATCTAACTTTGAAAATGATAGTCAGACACAGCTGAATTTGAATTCGGTTTCTGCCTGTGGTTTGTGGCTTTCTGGTAAACATTTTAGATCACGAGATCATATCACAAAACATCCAAAGGCAAGTGACTTTTTATTGTAGATTTGGACCTTTCCTTTGAGTATGGCTTTTCATATATAAAAAAACCCTGGAAGGTTCACAGAATGCAAAAAATACAACATACAAAACCAGAAGAATTTTCATAAATTTAAAAAATATTTTAGAATTTTCAAAAAATATATATATATATATATATATATATATATATATATATGAAGACTTCAGATGTAAAAGCCTCTATACCATCTGAAATTTTATTCTAGAATGATAATTTTTATCAAGCTTGTATGTTTATGTTCATTTTTTTTTTCAAATAATGGCAATGACAATTACATATTAATTGTCATTAAAGTGAAATTACTGAACTTATAGAAATAGAAGAAAATTTCAGATGGCACTTAGAGGCTTTTGTATCTGAACTCTTCATATATATATATATAGCATATATATATATATATATATATATATATATATATATATATATATATATGAAGAGTTCAGATGCAAAAGCCTCTAAGTGCCATTTGAAATTTTCTTCTAGAATGATCATTTTTATCAAACTTGTATATTTAAGTTCAGTGATTTCACTTAAATGGCAATGATAATTACCTATTAATTGTTATTTAAGTGAAATTACTGAAAGTTTGATAAAAATCATCATTAAAGAAGAACATTTCAAATGGCATTTAGAGGCTTTTGCATCTGAACTCTTCATATATATATATATATATATATATATATATATATATATACATATATACATATATACATATATATACTTTGTACATATATATATATATATATATATATATATAATTGCTCAATTTATTCATGGTTTAGGAGGATGGCATGCATTTATTTGAGTTCCTCTCAATGTTTTTGTTTTTCAAAGTCTGTGCAATAGTTGATACACACAGGCCTTTTATTACATCATCAAAACAACAGTCTTTAATATCTCTAAATGCGATATTTATCTCACGCTAGATCCTTGTTTTCTCATTGGATACAGAGGGACAAAGAGATGGGCTAAACTAATCTTAAGCCTGTAGTTTTTAAACTGAAATTAAATCTGGTTTAATTCCTTTACGTCTTGTTTGTGCTGCCCAGGGATGCACAGCTGTATAACGTTCATATGTTCCCATAAGGCGAGAGATTTGATTGGCCGACGGGAGATCAAAATGGAGAAAAACAACTTGATTCAATCAAAATAAGGTTGTGGAAAACAGACCATGCTCACACATGTTGGCCCCATAACAGTTGGCGTCGGATTTTAATGCGCATTTAATTCTGACACATGCGGACCGTACGCTCACACAAACAATAAACACAAATAGGTATAAAACATGAAAACAGATATTTAGAATGTAAAGCACTCTCTCTCTCTCTATAGATGTGATAGATGGTGTTGATAATGGGACTAAATGTGGTTTGGAGCATAGAAAGGTCACATACAGTGGTTGACATTAAGAGCATTGATAGCTATTGTGTAATCCTGCATGTCTACACTGTGGCAGACACTTTCACGTCTCTGGCTTGGCCGTTTTTTGGCATCAATTAGCTGCTATTATTAGATCTGGGTTTCCTGTGACGGGTGGGATTATGGCTGTTGTGCGGTGGAGAACACGCATGGCTCATTTCAGTGACCGTTCCTGCAGGGATGCCTTGTTGGAGTGTTTCTCTTTTATGTTCACATTCTTTTAAAGTGTGTCTATGTGTCTGTGGTACAACATGAGGTTTTCAGATGAGCGTCTTGTGTAATAGTATACGGTAAGAGTGTGTCACGTCCTGTTACTGACTGTTGAGATGCTGAAAATCACTAATCAGATTTTCTCAATCCTTCCAAGTATTTATTGCGTTTATCTGAGATTTAATGTGATGGGAGCTCGTGTGTCTGCAGCAGTTTATAGGTTTTTCCAGACACAGTTCATATTTTGAAGATGTTGTCTGTATTTATATCAATACCAAGAGTTCAATTTTATAGCTCAGTTCTTGCTTTTTCAAAGGTCAGGAGACTTAACGAGATGAGTATCAATTTGTCAATTTGTATCAATTTGAACTGGAAAAAAAACCCCAATTGTTGACACACAGTGAGAGGTAAAGTGAATAGTGGCTCAGATCATTCAGAATGGGGAGATATTGATGAGAAACTTGAGATTAGTTGGAGCCTTTATTGAAAAGCAGGAGAAGAAGAACGGTAAAAGTCTCAATTTGATTCAATTTTCAAAAGACTCAATTTTCTCGATCTTTTCTTGGAGAATCAATTGAAGATATTAAGGAAGTCTCATTTTGTGATCGATCTATCTATCTATCTATCTATCTATCTATCTATCTATCTATCTATCTATCTATCTATCTATCTATCTATCTATCTATCTATCTATCTATCTATCTATCTATCTATCTATCTATCTATCTATCTATCTATCTATCTATCTATCTATCTATCTATCTATCTATCTATCTATCTATCTATCTATCTATCTATCTATCTCATCATCATGCATCCATCATCTGTCTGTGTCCATCCATCCAACCATCCATCTATCTATCTATCTGTCTGTCTGTATGTCCATCCATCCGTCTATCTGTCTGTCTATTTATCTGCCGTCTGTCTGTCCGTCCGTCCATCTATCTATCTATCTATCTATCTATCTATCTATCTATCTATCTATCTATCTATCTATCTATCTATCTATCTATCTGTCTGTCTGTCTGTCTGTCTGTCTGTCTGTCTGTCTGTCTGTCTGTCTGTCTGTCTGTCTGTCTGTCTGTCTGTCTGTCCGTCCGTCCGTCCGTCCGTCCGTCCGTCCATCCATCCATCCATCCATCCATCCATCCATTTGTCCGTCTATCTGTCTGTCTATTTATCTGTCCGTCTGTCCGTCCGTCCGTCCGTCTGTCTGTCTGTCTGTCTGTCTGTCTGTCTGTCTGTCTATCTATCTATCCATCTATCTATCCATCTATCTATCTGTCTGTCTGTCCATCCATCCATCCATCCGTCTATCTGTCTGTCTATTTATCTGTCCGTCCGTCCGTCTGTCTATCTATCTATCCATCTATCCATCCATCCATCCATCCATCCATCCATCTATCCATCTATATATCCATGTGTGTGTGAGTGTGTGAATGAAGGGACAGGGGAAAAAAAAGGAATAGAAGTTATATTTCTAAGTTAAAAGTAAAAAAAGTATCTTTTATCTGAAGTTTGTATTATATCTCTTGTATTATATCTCGAGAGGAATAGGCATGGGAACTGTAGAAGAGGTAGTGAGCACACACAGAAAAGAAAGAGTGAGAAAGAGACGGAGAGACATGAGCAACAGTGACAGTAATTTAGTAATAGTTGAAGGGCTCCGTGAGCACCCCAGCTGTGGCGGCGCTGGCCAGACTGGCATCCACGCAGGGCAGATCTCAGTGCCAGGCTGTTTGGCCAGAGCTGAAGTCTAGTTGAATGCCCTCAGCTCTGGAGAAACACTGTCATTGTTACTCCCACAAAAACTGTGCAGACGAAGTGACAGTAACACACTTTTACCAGACTAGCATCCAGAGGATGATTTGAGGAGTGTGGAAGAGTAAAAACTCCACATTTACTGTGTGAAAGATGGACTTCCTTTACAACTACACTAATGAGGACACAGCTGAAACATGACATATTGGAAAAAATATACATATATTAGCTATTAATACAGAGACAAGATCAGTATTGTCAGGTCGAGGTACAGTATGTGGGAAAAAAAAATCATAGTGACTAATCTTATCCTCAGAAGGCACACCTGATGCATATCACACACACACACACACGTGTAAAAGTATTGACCATAGCCATGATATGCAAAAAAATAAATACTTCCAACCGGATCACACTAAATGTGTCTTTATAGCACACATGTGTATTGTCGTGTAATTTATACACTAAAGTGAGTTTTTACGTGCATATGCATTGGTTGGTTAGGGTAAGTTTAGGTGTGGGGTGGTGTGTGTGTGTATTACATGCAAATGAATTGTGAATCAAATGCACTCAAAAAACTGCGTCTCATATGCACATTAAAACTCATTTTCGTGTATAAATTACACGACAATACACGATGCGTGTTATAGAGACGCATTTACGTGTGCAATATCGTAAATAATTAAGTTTTGACATTATTTTGCACCATTATTTGAACAGGCTGCCACTGAGTTCTGCTTCAGTCTAATGTTGTGTTTGTACACTGTAAAAAATATTTTCAAGATTTGTTATCACAACATATTTTCTTTTGTCAAATCAACTTTATTTAGTTGAGATAACTTATTATTTTGAGTTTCTGATGATTAAATTAATATACTTCATTGTATTAACTCACTTTTTCCAGTTCAATCAACTTAAAATTTTAAGGCTTACTTACTTTTTTAAGTTAAACCATCAATATTTTTTTTTACAGTGTATGACTTCCATCAAATTCACACACTTCTGCACATTACAACCACAACTGTGGCTGATTGTTTTACATGTTTGTTCTAGGCCAATAGTCAAACATAATCACAAATCATTTTAGTCAGTGAAAAGATCCTGTTATCTGCAAGGACTTGAATCACCTGGCAATATCATGCGTTGTGGTGGAAATTAAATTTGAAATATGACTAAGGATGTTCTGATAAGTATTGGTTGGGCGAGCCAAGAAAATTAAAACAAAATTGGTTGCTCTGTTGTTTTGATGTTTTTATAAATTGTCATACATCTTTAACCCTTATGCTGCATTAGGGACATTTTTGGTCTTTTGCAGTTTAATTTCTTTGACCATTTTGGCTGTTTTAATGCAAATGGTATGAAATTTGGCAAAATTGTGACTTTTTGGATACATGTAAAAAATGTGATCCCATTTTGCAAAATATGTATAACACACACTGTGTAGATCAAATAGTAACACTCAGCACCATAAAGACCAAAAATGGCCCATTGAAACCCATTAAAACATTGTTTAAATCTGAGGCTGTCAGTAATACATGAAACATGATTTTTGCACAAACATCCTTTCATTTTGAAGCAAAAGCATTATATTTGCATTATATAGTGTTTTCCACCAGATGACGTCACTACATATTTATTCCCTATGAGTGGAAATGCACCTTATTTTAGGCAATAGGCAATAGGTGGCCATTTTTGGTCTCTAACGCGCTAAGTGGGATTTTTTGCAAAGTGGGACTGTGATAATCCAAATCTAAAGTTTTCTCTTTGCATTTAGTTTATTGAAAATAATTGAATTTTTGTGTTTTTTCCTCTTATACAAATCGATGGTTTCGCCAACAAAACTGGTAATTAAAGGGTTAAAATCCTGAAATTGAATACATTTTTGGTAGTTATGATGAGGACTGATGCTGGTTAAAAGATTTAACTTGGTAAAAGTGGAAAATAATAATAATATATAATATTTTAGGCAATGTTTAATATGTGGCCATTTTTGGTCCTTAATGCACTCAACGGTGTTAAAAATCTAATGCAGCACAAGGATTAAAATTGACATTTCTCTTCAAGAAAAATGTACCACAGCGTCTATGGTGAATGCAAATCTTCCAGTAAATCCAGTAACATGCTCTATAGGACAAGACTGTCTTTGCATGAATGTTTTGCCAATTATTATTACATATTCAGGTCATCTAACATGGATGAATCTCGACCTGTTGTGATAATATCAAACTGTCCTGATATTAGAGTAACAACTACAGAATAATCAAATAAAGCATGTTTCGTGACCTTTTGGATCAGTTTGAGCAGATGTTATACCTCTTTTTCCAGCTCTTTTCCCAGTACATTCAGCATCAGGCTCATATTCGCAATATTCGAATTATAGAATTATGATGTCTGTCATAATATATGTATATGTAGGTGTATAAAAGGTAACTGTTTGATGGTCCATACATATTATATGTGTGATGTCTTACTACAAGTGTGCATGTTCTGGAATTGTTTATTTGCGTGTGTGAGAGACAGTCTGACGGGATTTCACGTCCAGGTGGGTGCAGCTCTCGTTAATAATTCAGATGAGGCTCGTTATCACGGCAGCACAGATCCTGCTCTGATTCCACCTTAATTAAAGCCATGAAGCTCTGCTCACACACACACACATCCTCGAGTGTCACGTGGCTGCTCGCGCCTGTGCTTTCAGAAAAATGCTACTGTGCAGACCTGATTGTGTTGCTGCCCATAGTGGTCCAGACAGGCACCTTCCTGACCTCTGACCCTGACCACAGTCTATTAGATAACTTCATAGAGCCTGTACACATTAAAGACAATTGACTCTGAAGCCTGGCATGTGCTGCTATTAGCAGGTGCTTACATATTTAATCAGATCTTCATAAGATTCCCCCCCACCGGAGCACTGGGCAAACGGAGATTGATGAGCTGTAATGGGCGAGAGGAGAGCAGCCATGATTAATGCATGCGCAGGGCAAAGCCAGCCAGTGCGTCTCCAACACTCCAACATCCACTCGGACACTTTCAAGTGAATGAGTGACTTAAACTTTGACTATCGACATCAACCACAGCTTTTAGATTTGGCAAAATAAGACATTTGCAGAAATGTGTGTCGACAGAAAAACTGAACTATTTTACAAGGTGGCAATTTCGCATGAATTTGTACGATGTGTACGAAAAGCAGATGATTTATTATTTTCAGGAAAACTGCTTTTAGTCAATCTGCCTTCTCTATTAAAGCCTCAAAAGAATGGAATGACATCGCGACGTCTGTTAGAGAATTAAATAGTTATAATGAATTTCGTTCTTCTTTTAAAACTTGGCTTTTTAGCATGCAAATATGTCAACATTGATTTTTTATTTTATTGTTTTTTGTGTGTGTGTGTTTGTTGTAGTTTGTTATGTTTTAATTATATTTGTTGTATTTACATTGGATTTTTAGGTTGCCTATTGTACACCTATAGGACTGCAGATTTGACTTGTCATGTTAATTTGCACTGTCCTTGTAATAAATAAATAAATAAATAAATAAATGAGAATTCAATTCTATGAATTAGCCAATAGGGCTGGGTAATAAATATCGATTTCTCGATATTAATCGATTAGTCATCCTGTTTCATTTGAATGAATGGATCATTGTATCGCGGCTGCGCGCATCCCAAAAATAATCTTTGTCCTTTGTTACTATTGATATGAAACAAAGTCTCAATTTTCAAATTACGTCCGTTTTCTTTAGAAACTCAAAAACATAAATAACGTTTTGGCGCTGTGGCGTGAGATCGCTCTGGCGAAGCTCAAGGGTTGATTATATATTTGATGTTTATATTAACAAGTCTAAATGTTTATATTTCACATAATATTATTATAAAAATAAATAAAAGTGTAATTTAAGCGTTTGTATAGCTACAAAACAGTTCATTATTACCTTCATATTAGGCTAATGAAGCCTATAGGCTACAACTAGACTCCCATAGTTTACAGCATTAGTTCAGAGATTTGATTCCCTTGAGAAAAATTGCCATTTATTGTAACTGATATTCAAAATAATCAATATTGAATCAAATCGAATTGGAATCGAAATCGAATCAAATTGGAAGCTTGTGAATCGAAATCGAATCGAATTGTGAAATTTGTGTCAATACCCAGCCCTATTAGCCATCAATTCGGCCATAACATTTTTACAACAAAATATAACCATCACTGAACTTTCTTAAGCTGGACTGTGACACTATTTTCTTCTAGAGCTGGTGTACAGCTGAAATCTTATTGTAAAAAACAATCTTTATTGTAAAAAGCTCTATATAAATAAAGGTGACTTGACCAGTTTTTATTTTAAAATAGTAATGAATTGC
Organism: Pimephales promelas; assembly: GCF_016745375.1. The sequence continues at coordinate 9,176,096 of NW_024121654.1, forward strand.
TATGAGAGTATTTTGTGTAGACTTACTGTTCTTTTCCAAGTATAATATAATACTTCTATAAACCGATTGGGTAAAGCCATGTTCACACCAAGAAAAATGCGAAACTTTTGCGGGATAAACAGTTAAATTGAAACTTCAGACTGACTCTGACATTTACATGCCGTCAATGCAATATACTGTAGTAGAGCCTGACCGATAAAGGATTTTGAAATCCGATATTCCGATATATCGGCCGATATTTTCTATTTTATTTTATTTTTTCTGAAACGTGCAACAAAATTTTAACAGATTTCCCTAACTTCCATAGTTTTAACTAAAATAATAAGATAAAGCATTTTAAAAAGAAACTTGTTTCTTTTATTGTCACAACAGAACAGAGGAACATCAAAATATACTAAAGTTCTGATAAATAAAATAATAATTGCCTTACAAGCTACCTTATAATTAGCCTACAATGTCCGCTTGCTTATCCCTTTATCTGCACTTTTTACATTCTTTTCATCAAGCTACATCAGTTGCTCCTGCCTTATTTAGCAAACTATTATTATTAACAAACTATTATTTACAAGCTATTTAGCGACTGTAAATCCATTACAGAACGATAGTCCGTAATGCACACTTGGCATTGTTGGATTTCACACACGTGTAAAAGAAAAGCTAACTTTTATGCACAAAAACGTTTGATACTTTTTCTCAATGTCTAAATGTTCACTCCATTTTACAATGCAGGGACTGTAACTAGAGATATGCTAGTTATAAATACAGGAATCATTACTTTATTTAGGCAGAAAAAGTTAGCCTGCTTTGTGGTTAGCTAGTCTATGATGAGCCAACACTCATGACATGGTTGAAGTGTGTTTCGTCCGTTTTTATTTTATTTTTGAAATATTAATTTGTCGGACATTATAACTGCCGATAGCGATATTTTGAAAAATGCCTAATATCGGCCTACCGATAATATCGGTCTGGCTCTACAATATAATATCATTTTTTAATTTTTTTTTTTTTTTTTTTTTATGGAGCGGTGTTTTGATATATTTCTATCCCACTGCAAAGAAAGTTGGCCAATCAGAAATATGTCCAGAGCCTGTGCTGTTGCGCAACACTACCCCTTGGGGGTGGTAACAAACAAAGTATTTTGCTAAGCGGCAGTGAATAGCAGAAGAAGAATTTGCAACCGAAATGTCTTTGTACTTGTCTCTGTGACCAATGGGTGTCAGAAAGGGTTATTTTTGAGGCATTTATTTCTGCTTTACTAAAAAAGAATTTGCATGTTCATTTACGTTTTCTGCATATTTTTTTTTTTTTACACATTGATCTGAACAGACAAATGCATTGCGAAAATCGGTGTGAACAGACCTAAGGTCTATACAAATTTTCTTCATAATTGTGAAAACATAATTGCTTATAAAAATATTTTTCTGAGCCAAATTAGATAAACAAGGAGTGCACTCTCAGAAAAAAAGGTACAAAAGCTGTCACTGGGGCTGTACCTTTTCAAAAGGTAAACTTTTGTCCATTTTAGGTGCTAATAGGTACATTTTATGTAATATGTAAAATTTAGATGCTAATATTTTAAGTGTTAATATGTACATTTTATGTGCTAATATGTCCATTTCATGAGCTAATATGTAGATTTTAGCTGTTAATTTAGGTGCTAATATGTCAATTTCAGGAGCTAATATGTCCATTTTAGGTGTTAATATGTACATTTTAGATACTAATATGTACATTTTAGGTGTCAATATGTACATTTTAGGTGTACATAAGGTACCAAGGTACCAATATGCAGCCTTTGGGTACAAAAATGTACCTTTTGAAAAGGTACAGTCCCAGTGACAGCTTTTGTACCTTTTTTTCTGAGAGTGTGTGAGGAAAGTTGTGCTAAACCTAAAGCTTAGCATCAGGGTTTTGTTCAAATGAACAATCATGCAATTGTTTGCTTAATCAAATGTTAGATCCTGCCAGACAAACCAAGAAGTTGGATGTCTCTTTACCAGATCCTGTCAGAAGATATCCGTTTTGTCTGGTATCCAAACACGGTTAACATAGAGAGGGGAAGAGCAGCATTTATTGAATAGGCCTAATCTTAGTTATGTAGCCTATTTATCGATGTTTCAGAATTGGAAAGTTTGTTCAGAGCAAAAATGGCTTGAGATTGGGAATGGTTTCTCCAAGGTATTTCTTGCAAACTGTTTCTTTCTCCACAATATTCACTTTCTGGCTCATATATTTTATGTGCATAACTAAATGGTAGATAAGCGTGTGCGTCTGTGTGCGGAGGAATATTTTTATGAAGCAGACAGAGTGTGGATTTTGTTTGTCAGTTTGATGAAAATGGGTCAGGATGCAGGCCCAAGCGTTTAATATGCTGCCCATGTCACGGCTAACTCTCAGACACGGCACATAGCCTGGAATGAACCCTCGTAGCACGCCTCGCTCGCTGCTCGACAGTCTCATCCTCTATCAATGTCTCTCTGGATTTTGGGGTTTCTCTGTCTTTTACACGCTTTTAATGATCTTTTATAATTTGTCTTTCTTTCTCAAAAAATTTAAGCATTATTTGGAACAAGTCCTAAAGGATTCTATAAGAACTGAACAATTGAAAATTCCAATTATTTTATTTTCAGAATTTCTGTTTTTCTAGACTTTTGACTGTCGCAATTTGTGTAAATCTACTTACGGTTTAGAGTATTTATTTTTTCCCGCATTCATTTCCCACATGTCTTGTACAATTATGTGGTTTTGTTTTATTAATACAGTGTATACTCTTTTCTTGAAATGTGACAACATGCCCCATAGGTGGGGTACATTGTAACATCACCATATAACAGCTTAAAATGCTATCTGATCTAATCAAAAAAATATATATACAAGTCAAACCAATATATTTTCTTAATAAAATACAATTATTAACTTTTTCATATAAAATAATGGCATTTTTTAATAATTAAAAATAAACCAATTTTTGAGTTTGCCAACAAACACACCGGAAAACACATCTATACCAGCCTGATCTCACGGGAATTCGTACGAATTTTACGAGGCGGCTAATTCGTAACAATTCATACGACCTCACTCGTACGAATTAGTACGATTTTGCTAAATCGTACATATTTTACGAATTGGCCAATTCGTATGAATTCGTATGAATGACCTACGCCCCTAAAACCTCAATCACATGGGTTTAGACAAATCGTACGAATTCGTACGAGTGAGGTCGTACGAATTAGCCACTTTTTAATCATTCGTCGAATTCGTACGAATTGGTCGTGAGATAGGGTAGGCTATACAGCATAGTTCAAAACAAAATAATAATCAATAATTTCTGAACATTGACTCTCACTCTTTATTTCCATGTTTCTCATGTTTTCTCAATAGAATCCATTAAAGTATAGAGTATAATAGCATATTTCCAATGTAACGCAGTGTGACAACATGCCCCAACTGCACAACTGGGGTTTAAACCCAAGAACTATAGCATTAAAGAACTATATCAACTGTTAAACAACAGATTGGAGATTAAAATAATATTAGATTTATCTAATTTTAAATAAACACAATTAATAGAGATGAAATTAACGTAAGTAAGAAATGGACTTTAGCTATTGTTAAATAAATATTCAGTGATATCTTACAAAAATTTCGGTATTTTGACGCAATTTTTTCTGTATATAGTGTTAAAATGGCAACTAGTAAATACACCAAGTTTCGTAATGCTAGCATGTGTGGAAGTATTTAAAACAAGCGTGTTTCAGCTAGCCCCGCGTTACGTTGTGCCCTGCGCGATATTTTTTTGTGTGTAATATACAACAGAGCACAGTATGCGAAATACTGGATCCACAATGGTAAAATCCACTATTCTTTCTCTTGTTTTTGACTGTCAGACAGCGTCAAATATGAAGATGTGTTTTTATACGATGATTGTTTGGTAAATCGTGACCAAAGTCTTTTGTAAACCGTACAGATCACCTTGGCTTTTACCCAAGATTTTACTGGGATTATATCCTTCTGATAAGAAACAATTGTACACGACTGAAAAAATTGAACAGGATGCTTTAGGATTAGTTTCAAATTATGATTAAGCTTGAGCATTTCACTTAAAGGGATAGTTTATGCAAAAATGAAAATGACCTCCTTTCTTCTCACAGATATTTTGAAGAATGAGACTGTTTCGGTGACCACAGACATCCATTATGTAAAAAAAAAAAAATTCAAAAGACATTTCTAAAAATATCTTCGTTTATGTTTCACAGAAGAAAGAAAGTCACACAGTGTTCAAACGAAAGGAACGTGAGGAAATGATTTTTGGGTGAATTCATTTATTTATTTATTTTACTTCGGAATGGAGTGTTCATCATTTTCTCATTCTCTAAACTATAAGTTTGAATGAAATATTTATTTATGTTTCTTTCAAGCACTCAAACGTACATATTCACACACTTTTTTTATCATCCCTATTGATTTATAGCTTCATCCCAAATTTTGACTGCATCAAATCCTGGATTCCATTAGGCATCTTTATTGTTTTTGATGGCTTGCCATCGGACTCCATCAGTGTGTTAATAGTGACATTAATCTGCGTATTAACTAGTGCCAAGGAAAGAAGGATGGGAGAGAAGACCATGAGGGAATTAAAACCAGGGAAAAGGCTGTTGGAAGAGGGGTGGTAGAATTGAAATGAGACAGACATGTACTTGAAACAGTCCTTTTTACTGTTCGAAATGATTTAAATCGATGTCAAAATCAGACAGATTTAGGAGCCTCGTTTCTCCAGTGACTCCATTTCAACTGTGAATACCAAACTATTTCAATTCAGAACATCACTTTATGACTTTTTTTTTACAAAAAGAAAGTATACTCACCAAATACTGCCATGAAACATAAACAATAGAGATTCACACTCAGCTAAGCGGCAATATAAACAATACTGAACAGCATAATCCAATTCACACATTTTTCTTTTTTGTATAAATGGTAGTGCATTTAAAAAAAAATATATATTTTCAAGATTTGTTATCACAACATTTTTTCTTTTGTCAAATCAACTTAGTTTAGGTAACTTATTATTTTGAGTTTCTTATGATTAAATCAATCTCCATTTTATTAACTCACTTTTTCCAGTCCAATCAACTTAAATTTGCAGTTTCTTAAGTTTTTAAGTTAAACCAACAATATTTTTTACAGTTTGTTGTTCGTTTTTTTTTTGTTTTTGTTTTTTTTACAGTGTGGTTTTGTTCTTATAATAATAGTATTTTATTTAAAAATATGAGAAGTCTTGAAATGATGTTGATCAAAAATACAGCAAAAACAGTAATATTGTCAAACAATTTAAAATAACAGTCTTCCAATCAAATATATTTAAAATCTAGTTTATTCCTGTGATGGTAAATCTAAATTTTTAGCATCACTACTCCAGTGCTCAGTGTCACATGATCCTTCAGAAAACATTTCTTATTATCATCAGTGTTGTGCTTCTTGCAAATGCTAATAATTATTATTATTTTTATACAAGCATTTATTGAAATAGATATTTTTTTGTGGCAATGTATGTTGCTTTTAATCATTTTAACGTGCCCCTGCTAAATAAAAGTATTCATCCCTTATTATACCGAAATAAACATAGAAAATTCACATGCACAATATTGCACATTGAAGCAACACTAAGATGTTAGTATGCTATTCGTAATGTAGCCAGTGAGAGATATACAGAGCAAAAGATGGAGAAACATTAAACCCTTAAAAACTGTGATTGAGAGACACTCAGAGACATAAATTGAAATGAGTTTGAGAATTGGATGGATATGTGGAGAGACGTCTGCTGTAATAGCGTGACTGTGAACAGTGAGTTGGCCAGCAAGACAGATAATGAGAAGCCCAAAGCCAATGTTCAGAATGACACACTATTTCCGCTCCTATACAGTATATACCCGCATGACCTACTTCATTTACCAAAATGTGCATTATATAAATATGCAAGACAATATTCAGATTATCCTACTGTACGTGTGACCGATGTGTTTGGTGAACCAGAAGTAACACAACAGCTGTGATCATACAACAAAAATTAATAATTATTACAAAAAGCTAATGCAATTTTTTAAATGTTTATGGCTGTATAGTGTGTATCGTTTCATAGAATATCTAAATATTTGGAATGTTAAGTGTATACTATGTAGTAAGCAGTATGCTAGTGTTCCCGTCTCTGTTAATGATCTGCTCGGCCTGCAGAGCCGAATCTGAGCGATGCCCACCGACAGCGCCACTCAGGCGGAAAGACACACACACACACACACTCACACAAAGACATATAGAAGAGAGGAGTAACGCAGTCAACATTTATCTAGAATATATGAATAAACCCACACTGACACGTAATCTCTCAGCACATGTAGAGTTCAGACTCTCAGTGCATGCTAATGCTGCTAACACACTCGCATCATCCACAAATATAAGCAGTGTGAAGCCGTAAAACACACTGATAATCCACAAATGCTCATACACAGTGTTGTTCCTGAGTGTTCTCACTGAAATAAGTGGAGTAGGTCAAAAGCGAGCTCATAGTTTGTGTATTATTTCATACGGTCCACCCCGCTTGCTATCGCTTTGCTAGACTGCTTGAGAAAATGTCATTATTATCATGAGGTTTTAGAAGCTTTAGATTTAGAAAAGAACCGTCATGTACTCACTATCATCATAATTTCAAACGCATATGATTGGTTTCTTCTGTAAAAGACTTATAAAATATGTATGTAAAAGACATAATACGTTTATGTTCTTGCAATGAATTGATTGAATGGGTTCATGTCTCATTTGTGATTTTGCATATTCAAATTTTGGTAACACCTTATTTTACAATGTCCTCGTTACACATAGTGCATGTAGTCACTGTAATAGCTATAAATTATGCATAGTTACATGCAAGTAACCCCAAACCAAACCCTAATCCTATCATTAACCCTAGTAGTTAATTAATATTACTCAAACCAGGACACCTTAAAATGAAGTGTAACCCAAATTTTAATGCTTCACAAGGTTATTTTTCTTTCTTTCATTGTAACATATTCCAAAGAAACATCCCAGTCAATCGCAACACCCATTACACAAAAAAATAAAGATACATTTGGATGATTTATTGAGTGTATATAGGTGACGTGTAATGTCAAAGATTTTGAATTCAATTTTAAAAATTTCATCATTATACATTCTCAGAAAAAAAAGGTACAAAAGCTGTCACTGGGGCTGTACCTTTTCAAAAGGTACACTTTTATGGTACATACTGTATTAGCACCTAAAATGAACATATCAACACTTAAAATGTACATATTAGTACCTGAAATGTACATATTAGCACATAAAATGTATATATTAGCACATAAAATGTACATATTAACACCTAAAATGTACATATTAACACCTAAAATGTACATATCAACACTTAAAATGTACATATTAGTACCTGAAATGTACATATTAGCACCTATTTACACCTAAAATGTACATATCAACACTTAAAATGTACATATTAGTACCTGATGAAATGTACATATTAGCACCAAAAATGTACATATTAGCACATAAAATGTATATATTAGCACATAAAATGTACATGTTAACACCTAAAATGGACATATCAACACTTAAAATGTACATATTAGCACCAAAAATGTACATATTAGCACATAAAATGTATATATTAGCACATAAAGCGTACAATTAGTAACTAAAATGGCCAAAAGTGTACCTTTTGAAAAGGTACAGCCCCAGTGACAGCTTTCGTACCTTTTTTCTGAGAGTGTAGTCTATGTATGGCAATTCTGAGAGTATATGTTTCATACACTGTTTGGTGACAAGAAATATTTCACCTATAGGTCTTTAGGAGGCGTATATGATATGCGAGTGCATGTGAGGGTATTGAATATTCTCAGTGTGTGTGTGTGTGTGTGTGTGTGTGTGTGAATAGACTTCAGCTTTTAATGAAGTTCTCCGTTAAGTCTCCCAAAGACTTCACATTCCTCATACCCCCCATACACACCCCCGAGCACACACACAACCAAATGACCCCCCCCCCCCCTCGTCGCAACACACACGCTCACGCACACAAACACTTAAAACACACATTCCAAGCATCCTCATTAGCAATTCATGAGCTGAGTCTCATTAGACACTAAGTTTTAGCGCGGGCCTCTGAAGTCGATGGCTAGAGCTGTTATTAATATTTCATATGTCTTCCCATTGAGGAGCTAAAAAAAAGAGAAGTTGCTTCACTTCGGCTACAAAGTCGCTCAAGCTCTCCTCTTTTACCCCTCTTCCTCTATTTTCCCTCCTTTTTCCCCTTCGTTAGACTGCTTTTATGGACTGCCTCTTTCTTCGCCGCTCCATATCTCCGCCCCTCTCTTCAGCCCACAGACCCTAACTCAAACTGACTTAATTGGGCTGTCTTTGTTCGAAGAAATGTGGACCTACCTTACGTTTTCCCATAGATTCAGACCAAAGAAAGAGACGAAACCCATAGGAAAGATATTAGATCATAAATGTGATCTCTTTAATATCTCAAAAGTCATTTTAGATGTTGTCTTTCAGAAGAGATCTCTAAAAGGTCCCAAAATCTGAAATCGAAACTTCTATTCAAATTCATTGTATAGCTCTATATTTTTAGTTAGTGTCAGAAAATATCTCATCAGTGTCTATGAGACTTGAACTTGTAAATTAAAGATATCTGAGAACTGAAGTGTGTTTTTGGATAAGCATTGACAACTTTATGGTTGAATGATTTTCCTCAAAATAGCTGGTAGTGGAGCATTCAAAACATCGCTCGGGGGTGCGTTTCCCGAAAGCATCGTTAGCCAACTATGGTCGCAAGTTCCGTCGTTATCTGCATAGTTTAACGAGTCGGTGTTTCCCGAAACCATCGTTCCAACGAACATTCGCAAACAGCGTCGCAAAGTTGTGTGGTTTGAACGACAGCTCTCGACCTGTGGTTAGAGGCATCGTTTCTATATTGCATCACATTTGGACGTAATAAATCCTGATCTTGAGCAAAATAAGCAAGCTGACATTCAGTACGACCGATGTCTTGTTTAGAATAAATGTAATTTACGTCTTTTAGATTTAAAGTACCGATTTTGAAGAGTGCGCATGTGCGAACGTGCTCTACTATGTAAGAACGAGCCAAATATTGAGTCTGGTAATAAAGCAGAACAACTGAGAACAATTAGAAATAGTCCTCAGATGACATGTCTGTAATTTATATAAAACAAATCTAGTTTCATTAAAAGTAGTTCTTACTCCCTCACGTGCGAAGCCAACGTGATTAAACGATATTCAGTCGCGACTAGCTAGTTTGATTTCTCCAACGATGCATCGTACTATGGTAGTGAAGCAGCGAAGTACGTCGTTGTACGGGAAACGCAGCCCTGTTTGTTTGCATTTCCAAGCCGAAGCATTGTAAAGCCAAAGTTGATCGTAGAAACCATTGGTAGAGTTTTCGGTTGATGTTTTTGGGAATGTAGCCTCGACACAAAAACAACATTGGCTCAACCAATCGTGGACTACGCAATCTGCTGCGCAACTACAAAAAAAGGTACAAAAGCTGTCACTGGGGCTGTACCTTTTCAAAAGGTACACTTTTGTCCCTTTTAGGTGCTAATATGTCGATTTTAGGTGGTATTATGTACATTTTAGGTGATTATATGTACATTTTAGGTGGTAATATGTCCATTTCATGAGCTAATATATCCATTTTAGGTGTTAATATGTACATTTCATGAGCTAATATATCCATTTTAGGTGTTAATATGTACATTTTAGGTGATTATATGTCCATTTTAGGTGGTAATATGTCCATTTCATGAGCTAATATATCCATTTTAGGTGTTAATATGTACATTTCATGAGCTAATATATCCATTTTAGGTGGTAATATGTCAATTTTAGGTGTTAATATGTACATTTTAGGTGCTAATATGTACATTTTAGGTGCTAATATGTCCATTTCATGAGCTAATATATCCATTTTAGGTGTTAATATGTACATTTTAGGTGGCAATGTGTACATTTTAGGTGATAATATGTACATTTCATGAGCTAATATGTACATTTTAGGTGATAATATGTACACTTTAGGTGCTAATATGTCCATTTCATGAGCTAATATTTACATTTTAGGTAATACTATGTACATTTTAGGTGGTAATATGTCAATTTTAGGTGTTAATATGTACATTTTAGGTGGTAATATGTACATTTTAGGTGATAATATGTACATTTCATGAGCTAATATGTACATTTTAGGTGATAATATGTACACTTTAGGTGCTAATATGTCCATTTAATGAGCTAATATTTACATTTTAGGTAATACTATGTACATTTTAGGTGGTAATATGTCAATTTTAGGTGTTAATATGTACATTTTAGGTGCTAATGTCCATTTCATGAGCTAATATGTACCACTAAGATACCAATATGTAGCCTTTGGATACAAAAGTGTACCTTTTGAAAAGGTACAGCCCCAGTCACAGCTTTTTTACCTTTTTTTTCTGAGAGTGTAATGTATTTGAAAACAATCGTTATTTTTGCATTCGGTGAAATGAATGAAGATGGATTGATGAAAAACTAATTGGACGAAGTAATAAGCATCTGTGTGGACACGGTAATAATAAAAAAGATATGAGATATAACTTGAAAGTGCATTTTTTTCATCTTTATAAGAAGTAATAAGCAGACATTCGGGTGTAATGATACATGTATTCGAATTGAACCGTTCGGTACGAGGCTTTCGGTTCGGTTTTCGGTACGCATTTTTTAACGGTCTCGATAAGTCGATCCCCGAACGCCGTTCATACAGTTCAGACGTTCGTGGTTCGACTAGAGAGAACGGTTGACTAGGTACCGATGTTTTATTAGACCAAATGTTCATTTCGCACCTTAAATCTGAACGTTTATAACTACGACAATATTTCATTTTGTCCAAGGAGCTGTTTTGTTTTAAATGCTCCTAAGAAAAGTCAAGTAAGTATAGCTCAAAGTTAAAAAATATCAGACTTTATGATGTTAGTTTTAATAAAAAAATAAATTAAAAAAATTATATTTTTATTTTTATATTTATATATTTTTTTTAATTTACCATTTAAATGAAATTTATATTTATATATATATATTTTTTTTCATTTACCATTTTACCAAAAATATAAGAAAAAAAAAAATCAAGGAAATTTCTCTGGCATTTCTTTCTTTTTGAACCGTATCTTATCGAACCGAACCGAGAGTTTTATGAACCGTTACACATACAGCAAAGTGCTCTTCATGTAGAATTAGAGAGACGGCTAATACGGGAGAATCCCAAGTGAATCCTTTGACCCCTATAAAGAGGTTGGGGGAACAGAGGGGATCAGGCTTGGCAGACACGCTGTGCTCTGGAAATAAATGCATGCATGAACAAGTCAATAATGGCTGTGTCTCGAAAATGTGTGCATAAACAAATTAACGAATATGTGTGTGTGTGTGTCCATGTGGAAGGCCAGACTCCCGTTCTCGACAGACGCCACATTCCTCGTGAATGAGAAACAGACCCGGACAGAGGGATGAGAGTCGGAGAGATGTCTTTAACAGCCTGACTCGACCGTCTCTTCCCCAAACCAACTTTATTCCCACTTTATCTGAGCCAATGCTCCTCTGTCTCTCATTTAAACAGCGGAGCCGTAATCGAACCAAAAAACCCCACGAAGGAAGTATGGAACCAATTGTGATCTAACAAAAAAATTCAGATTCAACTTTGTGTCCTCATATGACCCTCTTCCCCAAAGTTTGATCAGTTATCATCTCTTCGTCTTCCCACGTCGTCTAGTTTCAGGATGTTGTCTCCACAGCAGCAACCGTTGCGTTTTACAGAGGTCGTTGCGACGCTGTTCCTTGCGTCTCCCCTGAATATGTAGTTTAATGAATCTTTTGCGCAGTGCAGCATAATTAATTTGTATTCTTTCTGTAAGTCTTTTATCAGACACACCTGTTATGACACATCGCTTATATCAGGAGATTTGATGAAAGGGAGCTGTGATGTGCGGTAGCATTTAATGAGGAAAGTTCCCAAAAGCCAGGCGAGTTTTACGGTACACTGTAAAAAAATAACCGTGATTTTAACAGTAAAAAGCTGTAAAAATACTACAGTGCAAAACTGTTAATTGGTAAACAGAAAGTTTCCGTACTATACACGGTAAATAACTGTGATATAATTTTACAGTAAAATACCGTTAAATTTACAGTTTTTGAACGTGAAAAAGAACAACTCATTGTATAATTTACAGTGAAAAACCGTAAATTGACATTCCCACAATTCCCAAAAAGTGTGACACTTCACATTTGATGTATTTTTGTTGAAATAACTATGGTTCATCGTAGTTTTATTGTTTTTTTTTCTAATCAGTTATGTACATTAGGGTTTTATGTTACATTTGATGTTGTTAAATTAATGTTTAGTGCATTTTTGTGTGTTTGTGTGAATGACATTGTGCATTGTATTGCTTTATACAAGTGTTCACTTGTTGTGATGAGCTGTGATTGCTCATGTAACTCATCACTGCTGTGATTGTTGGTTGTCAGTGTATTACAATGATCTAAAACAGATATCAATACATCAATAAGTTGGTAAATCCACATTTTATCAGAAAATAAAACACGATTTATTACTGTAAATTTTAAGTTAAGTCTGTAAAACCATTAACGTTCCTACCGTATATTTTTAACGGTAAAGTTCTGGCAACCACAGCTGCCGATTTTTTACCGTCAAATTTACGGTTTATATTTTACAGTGAACGAGCGAGCGAGGCCAGGTCGCTTGATGACACAGTGCATGCTGGGAGGTGGAGTGTTCGCTTTGAACAGTTAGAGGTAGTTTTGCGGCCATCTTGTGCAGTCGCCGGCGGACCGGCACAATAGGACGCGGTGCGGTAAGCCGGCGAGCCGTTTCATGGGAAAGAGCGCCTGAAAATGGCGCTCCGGAAGGCGTCCTCGCTCAGTCTCTTTACAAGCGCCTCTTTTATTTTCCCTCTTTCGAACTCTATCAATTTTCCCAGCACATTCTGTCCTCTGGTTTTGTGGTTTGTCTGCCACCCCTCCTCCATTGCTACCCTGCTTGCTGTGCTCTTTATAAAGTCTTTCTCTTTCAACATCATACCCATAACCCCTTTTACACCCCCAACACACCCTCACACGCACTCCGGCTCTCCTACATTCAATTCCCTGTCTTCCTTTCTTTCTTTCTCTGCCTACTATGGTCAGGTCTCATGGGGAAAGACAGTTGGCAGGAAGCAGGCTTGCTGCCATAGCAACAGGATCACTCCCTCTCCCACAGGTCTCCTTAGCAACCGGTAGCTTGGCATTGTTGTAATGAGCGGACCCTATGTGCCAGGCTAACAGAGCACAAGTGTGTGTGTGTGTGTGTGTGTGTGTAACTGAGCGCGTATTTATGTGCTATGTCCCCAAGATGTTTTTGAGCAGTTACAAAATCTGTTTTGTGTATTTGTTTCCTTTGACACGAAATTTCGTATTAGAGGATATATCTTGAAAGCATTAATGTAGCAGGTTTTAATTAACAATCATGTGACCAGGTGCTTCCCAATCTGTTTGGGGTTTGATTAAAGCGATCAGCTCATTCCACGCCCTGCAACCGAAATAATCGATGCGTGACTTAATTAATGATTTACTAATTAATTGTGCATGCTCTGCCTGGAACAGAGGATGACTTTGTGCTGGATGATAAAGTCAGTCATAGTTGTTCATGCCTGTGTTTTTGCTTGCGGAGAAGACGACAACACAAAAGACTTCGAGAAAATGTGAATCAGTAGCCTACCCCCCTCCCCATACGACGTTCACTCACTGTTATTTACCTTCATAGTCGAGTCAAAAAATTATTTATTTATTTTATTATTTATTTATTTATATATAATTATTTATTTTATAATTTATTTATTTATTTATTATTATTATTTGTATAATTTATTATTATTTATAACCGCAAATGTAGTTATTTTACTTATGTTCAAATCTGCATTTTATCTTATATTTTCAGAAAAAAATCTTTTAATAAAATACAGTTACCAGATTATAATATTAATACGCTCATTTTTCTAACTTTTAAAAAAATGTAGATTTTAAGTTTTAAATTAGGGCTGTCAAACGATTAATCGTGATTAATCGCATCCAAAATAAAAGTCTGTGTTTACATAATATATGTGGGTGCACTGTGTATTTAAGAAATATTTTCATGTATATAGATAATTTATATTATATATAAATATAAACATATTATATATAAATAACATTTTTTTCTTAAATATATATGCATGTGTGTGTGTATATATATATATATATATGAAGAGTTCAGATGTAAAAGCCTCTAAGTGCCATTTGAAATTTTCTTCAAGAATGATCATTTCTATCAAGCTTATATATTCAAGTTCAGTAATTTCACTTAAATGACAATTAATAGGTCATCTTCATTGCAATTTAAGTGAAATTACTGAACTTAAACATCATTCTAGAAGAAAATTTCAAATGGCACTTAGAGGCTTTTGCATCTGAACTCTTCATATATATATATATAATTATACACAGTGCACCCACATATATTATGTAAACACAAACTTTGGTTTGATCAATCGTTGATCAATCGATTAATCGTTTGCCAGCCCTGTTTTAGCCCTACTTTCATGTGCTTGAAACAAGAAAGAAAAAACATTGCCAATGGGGTAAGCAAAATAAGTCTTAAAATCTTATGCAATTTTTTCTCCTCCTGTGAATTTATCTTGCTTTAAGGATCATTTTAATGGAAAACAAGACACAAATACTAACTAATAAAATAACTCAATATAGTCTCCAAATGATTTCATGTTGTTTTCATCTGAGCAAAGCTTATATCGCAACAATAAGTGTGCATCTGTGCATAAGACCCAGGTGTAAGACGGTTGTTGTGATCTCCCACAGGTGTCTGTACTCTCCACCTGTTGTGTGAAAGCTTAGCTAGGGACCGTCATCGTGTCAGGCTGACGCTGCTGTTAGCGCTGCCCCAGTCTGGGCCGAGTGCCACGCGACGACCGGGCAAACGTATGCCAGGGGGCGGCTGTGCTATGCCGTTCCCCTGCTACGCAATGCCGAAGAACTGGCTTTTGTGCCCTGAAGGTCTGGTCAGCTCTGGCACGCAGGGCGGATTTTCCGATCCCCTGCACCGCTCTCAGATGCTCCTTAATCTGCCTGCTCTATTTTTAAACATCCCTCCCCTCTTTTTGCTCTATCTGTCCATCCTTCACTTCCTCCTACTCTCCCTCCCTCCCTCAGGCTCTCCCCGTTCCCAGGGAACTTGGCCCGGCTCGCCCAGCAGCTCCAATTAGAGCTCGGTCCAAGGGGATGGAGCACACTAGCTGGCTGCTCCCACCTACAGGGCCCCAGGGGCCCCGGCTCATTTTTCCGTGCCCAGTCTACCTCTCTCAGGTTAGGCTAAATCTCCAGACGCAGCCCCTCCCTCCCGGTCCCTCTGGAGGGTGGGCTTTCCACCGGGACGCAGGCGGTGAGAGAGGCCTTCTGTCGCATAAGCGTTGGCTGTAATGATGACTTTGCTCTGTTTTTTAGGATTTGATGCTGGGCTTCCATCATTAACAATGTCTAATTTAGGTAATTTGTTGATTTGAAGACAAAACACTAAATGTTCAGCCAAAAAAATCTAATTCTGTTATTTACTCACTCTTATGCTATCTGTTTTTCCATGGACCACCAACGGAGGATTGTTAACTTACAATGCTCTTTTCCATTGTGTACACTCTAAAGAAAAAGCTGGCTTGTTTTAACCCAATTTTGGGTCAAATATGGTCACACCTACATGTTGGATTAAAAATGTAATAAAGAAAAAATACAGTTGAAACTAAGTGAAAGTTGAAGTTTGGTTAAAATTAAATTTTTGTATTTTCAACCCAACATTTGGGTTTGTCCATATTTGACCCAAATTTGGGTTAAAACAACCCAGCGTTGATTGCAGTGTAGAAAATAGTGATCGTGTTGGAAAAACTTCAAGTAGCGTGCAACTTTCCACATATTTAAACTTTCACTTTCAGTTATGACATGCAAAGATATATATACATTATATACAGGGTTTGAAATTAACACCCGCAGATTTAGCGCAAATACTCGACTCGTGAGTCATCGTGATACGTTAAATATAGCGTATTGCACAGAATCTGCGCATATATCACTCACTTAAATACACACGTCACTGCAGAAAAAATAATAGCACGCTTGTTCATTTTCATTGAAGCAGTAGTGAAGATAAAATAGCATTTGGTTAACAGAAAGACATTGTTATTTGTTAACATTCTATATTTTTTATGTTCTTTGTACTGTATTGAGCTGTCCACCTAAAATCAATATTTGGTGATAAGGATGAAAGAGGAAGGGAGGAGATGGCTAAATGACAGCATTTTGTTGAGAAAAAAAGAAATGTGTATATATATATATATATATATTAGAGCTGTCAAACAATAATTATTTTGTGTGTATATATATATATATATATATATATATAAGTACACACACATGGATGTATATTTAAGAACAAAGAATGTTATTTATATATAAAATATTTATATTTATATTTATATATATATAAATCTATATACAGTATGTACATGAAAATAATTAAATATATACAAACATGTGTGTGTATTTCTATATATAAAGAGTTCAGATGCGAAAGCCTCTAAGTGCCATTTGAAATTTTATTCTAAAATTATCATTTTTATCAAGCTTGTATATTTAAGTTCAGTAATTTCACTTAAATGGCAATGAAGATTACCTATGAATTGTCATTTAAGTGAAATTACTGAACTTGAATACACAAGCTTGATAAAAACGGTCATTCTAGAACAAAATTTCAAATGGCACTTAGAGGCTTTTGCATCTGAACTCTTCATATATATATATAAATATATAAAATAATTATATGTAAACACAAACATTTATTTTGGATGCGATTAATCGCGATTAATCGTTTAGGGCTGGTAGAAGTTCTGAATGGCCAGTAACTTTAATATTTAGTAGCCATATTGGCCAGTGAGTGAAAAAGTTAGGGTATATATCAGAAGAATGTAAATATTGCATGCCAGTCGTATTTTTGGTGAACTAAGAGAACACTACAAAATGTTTAACTGAGCAAATTAAAACATAAAAAACATTCTGTATAAACCAGATCTGTATTAGCATCATTTCCATATATTTAGGACTGTTATCAGTCACATTACACACACCTTTCTCTGCTCTTCACCATTCCCATTAATCGCCTGTGAGTTCTTTCTTTTCCCCCAAACAGCCTAGCGCCGCCCGTGACATCACTCACAGGAAGTGCATCTTTAGCGTTGGCTAATTTCCATCGATTGCCTCCAGACAGGCTTAGCAGACGCACCCTGTTCCCACACAGAACTCTCATTTTAAGTCTCCTCGCCTGCAGGAGTCCTCTCTCGCTCTCTCCTGCTCGCACAATGAACGCAGTCAGCGCTTTTATCTCCTACCCCACTTGTGCTTATTATCAAATAAATGCGAGGCAGAGAGATACCCATTGACAGTAGCATGCATAATGACTGCTGGCTGTGTGAAATGGATTAATAAATAATGGGTGAACGCGGCTGAAAACAGCTTTTCCAGTCCTGCGAGCGCACAAGAATGCTCGACAGAACAATCCCCCAACACACGAGCCGTGCGTCCCGAACCGCGTCGGAGAGAACACTGGGCAGAATGTAAAACAGAAGACTCGGAGGAGTCTGCTCAGTAAATTAAAATGGGAAACAGATCGCTTGGCAAATGCTAGATGGGATAGTTCGCTAAAACTTTGAGGAAGATAACATTGTCTTGTCTTTCTACTGAAATGGGGGCACTGCCATACCTGTGGCCTTTTGTTCTGCTCAGAAATTGAATGAAATCTCAGGCACTTTGTGATTTATCCGACCTTGCTTGAAAAATTACTTCTAAATCTCATTCAATGCCCGATGTGAAGGTGAACCAAGGGCCCTAATCCAAAGCATACAGTACATCAATGAATAGTGAACTATATTTGGATATACTTTGAATGGATCATACCTTGGGTATTCATCACTACGTTTACATGCAGCCAATAACCTGTTCAGAATCAGGATATTCAACCCGATCTCGCGGGAATTCGTACGAATTTTACGAGGTGGCTAATTCGTAACAATTCGTACGACCTCACTCGTTTTTGCTAAATCATACATATTTTACGAATTAGCCAATTCGTATGAATTCGTACGAATGACCTACCCCTGACCCCGCCCCTAAACATAACCGTCACGTGGGTTTAGACAAATCGTACAAATTCGTACGAGTGAGGTCGTATGAATTAGTACGAATTAGCCACTTTTGAATCACTCGTACGAATTCGTACGAATTGGTCGTGAGATTGGGTAGGGATATATAGCAATAACCCGGTCGCGAACGGCCATGTAAACACCAGCAAAAACGCAAATATGCTCATATCTCGGAATATCCCGAATTTTTGGTCATGCAAACGCGTATCGGCATATCCCCATAGCGATTTGTGTTCTGCGCATGTTCTATTCGCAAGGAATCTTGGTCTTTTGAGTAGAGAAACTTTTCGGCGCACACAAAAATAGTAGTAAACATGGCGAGACCAGTCGAGACACAGCACAGCGTACTTTTGGAGCGAGGTCAGTAACGTTACCAGCATCAAAGTGCAAACAAATGCGATCGCTATCTGCCCCGAACTATTCATTATCCGCGTGCTGCTGTTGTTGTCTTTGGATACAGGAATAAGAATCGGAAATGACGCGTATTGCGTTTTAAGGTCGTCCGTACAGTACGTTTAGACGCTAACCGTTTACATCGGGATAGGATATCACACGAAATACGTTCTGAGGAAACTATTTTGCAAATTGCAATTACGTTACATTCCAATATATAAGCAGTGCTGTTACGTTGGTCCTAAACCTAATATAATGTTTGGAATCTATTGCATTCAACTGTCTTATCAATTAAGTTTTCAGTTGCATTTATTAATATATTAGGCCAACGTTACTCATAAATATTAACATTTCGCTCTGTTCATGCATTCTGCAGCAAAGTCGTTTCGGAAGATTAGCCTGCGTGGTGTTAAAAAGGAATACACTTTTAACCTTAAAAATACCTTGTTTAATCGTTTAACCATTCTGTAGTATTTAGTGTATTTACACAAAAAAAATTTCTCCAATAAAACACAACATACTGATACATTCACAAAAGATATACATTTTATTAGCTTGATGTAAACCAAATCCTAGAATCCATACGTTATTTGCAAGAAACAGATCCAAATTTAGCCTTTTATCCAGTGATCTTCATCTTCATTTCTCAGTAGCGACCGCTAACGTCAAATCTGCGCTGGTGAGGAATTCAAATTCAAAAAATGCGCCTTCAAGAAGCGTTACGACATGTTTTACGGCCGTGATATCGAACGCTCACAGATTGCGACATGCCGTATTTCAGTCGGTGAAGTACATTTGAAATGGAGAAGAGCGCGCGCCTTTAGAGAGCGATTCGAAATCAGATTAACATTTTCATGGATTAACGTTAATAACTTAAATTCTGATCTGTACCTCATACACAACTACTATAATACTGCCAGAGGACTGCGATGTGAACGACTTTTGGTAATGTTAACGTTGCCGGTTTTGACATTGTCGCAATAAATAAATTATTGTGAAATTTATACTTGTTTTTTTTTCTTCATAATTGTGTTAGCCTACGTAGTTTTAAGGAATGGTTATGGGTAGAAGTAGGACTATATTTTAATGCTAAAAGTCATTTACCTACACATCTCTGTCCATTACGTTTTATCCTTATTATATTCTGTATAAAATTAATATGTTTAGGTTTTGGGAGTAGGATTAAGGGATCTGGTTACCTTTATCTTTAAAAGTGAAAGTATACAGATATCGTTATGATATGAAATATACGTAAATATTTAACGTTTTTATATGTTGGCATGCAACGTAATTGCGATTTGCAAAATAGTTTCCTCAGAACGTATTTCGTGTGATACAGGGTTGGGATATTGCAAACTCTCTCTGCTCACACATGTAAACGGGTTATTCCGAATGTTTCAGAAACCCGAATAGTGACCTTAACCCGACCATAACCCGAAAATTGGCTGCATGTAAACATAGTCAGTGAGTGCCTTTGGGAGATTATCTGACTAGGGATCTGACATTTTCAGATTTGTTTATGAACCCTTTAAAACTTGTTATTTTTGGCTTTACGTACATTTTTCTCTCTGAATACAAACACAGCTTCATCTCCAATTTTTTCCAAGGCTTTCCATTTGTGTGTAAATCCGACCACTAACAAACCACTGTGTTAATGTTAAGTGTTGAAACCATCTCTTTCTCGCTGTATGATATTTTGTTTTTGGTGTGTCAGGGCTGAACTTTCCATGTAAAAGCTGCATTTTTTTATGACTTGTCGTGGGCAGATGTGCCTAACACGAAAACAAGAGGGCAGAGGCGACCAATGGCGCCAGGCGGTCAAATAGGTAATGATCTCGCCTCGTAAAAATCTTAAATTGTGAACAATGTCAATTAGTTGCCCCTTTCTAAAAATAGGGTACAAAGTAATGCTTGAAAAACTATTAAAAATGTAGTCAGTTGGCAGCATTTTCGCTGGATCTTTTAATCCTGATTATTAACACAAATAAAAGTAGCCTCTTTTAATGAATGACCTTTTTGATTTTGTTGAATTGCCAATTTGATCTCAATGCCAATTATTCCACCGCTCATCACTCTTTCTCTACACACCTCCAACATATGATCCCATCAATCCCTGTTACTTTGTTGCGCTCCAGCTAAGGGGCCGCCAGATTTAACCAGGATTAGCCCTAGATTTCTCTGGATTATGCAGGCTGGAGTGGGATTAAACCTGATTGCCAGACTTTTCCGGTTGCCGGGCATATTTGAAAGTGTCCGTATATCATGTTATAATTGAATGTATAGTGAGTTTGTGTTTGAACGTTTAATCCACCAAGTTCTACTAGGAAGCTCAGCCTTCATGTGTGGATGTGACTAGTTAAAAATGCATGTGATTAAAATCATGACGCTAGTAGACGTAACTTTGGTTTACAATGTGTGGCATCGCCAACATGTTAGTTTATACCACTAACAAGACTTAAAATAGCCCCACACTAACACAGTAACATAATGAGGCTCCGTACATACAAAACAAAGCATTGAGAACTTTGCGACCGTTTAATAAGAAGATGCTTTATAAAGACAGTTCACTTTGTGTATACAGGCGGCACCATCTTTGGAAATATGTTTTTATCCTGTTTATACGCTAAACAGTTTTTAGAGATAAAACTCTTTACATTCGATTAGACAAAAGGTTTTATTAGAAAGGTTCAGTT
This sequence comes from Pimephales promelas, assembly GCF_016745375.1. The sequence goes on from NW_024121654.1 coordinate 9,197,544, forward strand.
TTCCTTTAATAAGTGTGAACCAGAATACTCAAATGATGTTGAGGCATCACTAACCAGTTTATACTGGTATTACCTCATGTTTCGTAGAGGGGTCGTCATTTCTGTAAGTAGAATAGTTGCAGAGAGTGTGTTTGTGCGTCTCGGCTACTTGGCTGGCCGAGAGGAGCTTGAAGGTATCCGGGGCAAATTCCCGACCACAGACCTGCTATTTATAATGCTCACCACAGGCCACACTACCACAGTAATTGCGACTTCATGACTTTCATCAAACACCCGGTGCTCTACTAAGGGCAAAGAGTGGATGGTTTTACAGACTAAACGACAACGCTTGGCCTTTCAAGTGTGAGAGTTGTCATGTTTTTAAAACGCAAGCTGATGTGTTTGGTGAGCCGATCTGTGGAGTGGCGGGGTGCTGGTAGCTACTGTGAAGTCATGCAGCCTATAGTTGACTTGCTAATCACTGTTCCTCTGAGACAGCTCAAGCGACGGCGTGACTGCTCATGATTGAAGCTCTCTCGCGAGTTGGGCGAGTCGTCTGACTGTCAGAGATGAAAGGCTGTTTGCAGTTTACCTGCAGCATCAAACGGCATCTCCTCGCACACAGCTCTCCTCTCTTCCCGTTTCCACGGTCGTCATGGTTACCCCCGCGACAGAGCGTGCTCTGCCGAGGCTGTCAGGGGCGTCGCGCTCAGATCACCTCGCGCAGGTCGTTCCGGCGCTCGCGACACCGCGCTTCAATTTGGCTTTGATTAAGTCGGCCCGGAAAGCATCTGGCTCTCTCACCGACACGGGGGGCTGGTGTAATTTGGCAGAATAACCGGTGGAGGATAAAGCCCCTTCCTGGGGGGGCGAGGGGACGTAAATGCATCTTGCTTATCCAATTTCTCACCGCTCTGAATGGGAGCGGCGCAAAAAGCAGCAAATCTGCTCGCGGTGTTGGGAGAAGAATTAGCCCCTCAGGTGTGAGGTGACACTGAAACAGCACGCGCTCCAAGATTAGACTGCTTTACAGTCGATATCCAGCTGTAGTGTAAATTTTGCCAAGGTAATTGGCTCTTTTCAGCGACTGATATCTGACCACTCATGTGAGCGGTAATGGTTCTCAGAATCACCACGGAAAACAAGAGGCTGCTTTCCGTAAGGGGGATTATGGAGTATAGATGGGCTGATAGACGCACTTGAAGCGTAATTGCATTGTGGATGATTGAGGGACAGGAAGTAGATTTGTTTTGTCTTATTCTTCAGTCAGAGCAGGTGAATGAAATTAGTGGTGTGATTTGTTGTGGAATGGAGAGCGAGTGAAAAGAGAGTGTGAGAACGAGGGAATCCGAGTGAAGTTGGGTGTGAACGTGTTGCTTTAAGAGGAAGATGCGGTGAGTGAAGCCGAAGTCGTGTACACGTCAACCAGGGGCGGAGTGGGACCAAAAAATCCACCGGGAAATTTCGTACGATTTTAATTTTTACTTTAAAGGAACTTTGTTGGAGTGAAGTTCATAAATGGTCGTTCTTTCCCATAGTAATGTCTAAAACTATGTTGGGTGGACTCGGGTTGGGTTCTCCCCCGCAAGAAAATTTTGGACATTTTAAGGTTAAATGCATCAATCTCGTGCTCTCTGAGAGATCACAATTAAGAGCTTCAACCCCATGAGCTGCTCGTTGAACAAAGAAAAAGTATTCATTTGTACCAGGACAATAAAGAGGGCTCAAACATCTTTTTAGTTATGAGAGTCTCAGTCTGCATTACTGTACATTATCAATGGTGTTTTACGATACCAAACATTTATTATAACAATGTAATAATGATTTATAATTATTCCTATGACGTACTGTAAAATTCATTTAGCCTATAAATGTGCTATGTAAATGAAAGTGAGTATTTAACCTACATTATAGGAAAATTACAATACTTTTGTCCTAATTTCTTCACTTGCAAGAAATAAACCCTTGAGCTTTTATTTAGGAGAAAACACGAAACACGATCGCATGAGCAAGTAATCACACAGCACAAACTGGATGCTTTCTAATGTCAGTTATTAAAATGGCGTAACGCCATATCATGGTTTCAACTTTAGTTCGTTGGCAAAATATGACGCTAGAGATCTTAATGTTAGGTTTTACATTTTACATCTTTACATATGTGTTGGGAAAAGGGTGAAGAGAGAGATCGGCAAAAGGCGGATTCGAACTCGCGTTCAGCGCATAAAAAAGCTGCTTTCAAGCACTTCACGCCCTACGACCTACGCCACTGAAGCTGTTTCAAGACGGGCGTCTTTTTGTTGTAAAGACAGGCACTTAGTGCAAATATATGAAGAGTTCAGATGCAAAAGCCTCTAAATGCCATTTGAAATTTTCTTCTAGAATGATCATTTTTATCAAGCTTGTATATTTAAGTTCAGTGATTTCACTTAAATGATAATTAATAGGTAATCTTCATTGCCATTTAAATGAAATTACTGAACTTAAATATACAAGCTTGATAAAAAGAAAATTTCAAATGGCACTTAGAGGCTTTTGCATCTGAACTCTTCATATGCTCCGTTATAGAAAATGTTAAAAAAAAAATTAAAAAAATGTTTTCTTCCCTTAGCTTGAGCACCAAGTGCGTGCACATGGCGAACTTCTAATAAATACATTTTATCAGACCGGCCCTCGCGGCCTCGAAACACCACCGGCCCACCGGGAAAACTCCCGACTCTCCCGATTGCCACTCCGCTACTGACGTCAACACATTACGTGGATAATGTTGAGAATTTGATGGACAGATTATGGGTTTCCTGCTGAAGAAAGAGAAACTGAGCACTGAGTTCTTTGAATGATGGACATGGATTGGACAACTAGGAAGATAAGATTCACTGGATCTTGGGAAAGGGGGTCAACCATAAATATTGTCCCAGGTCCCATGAATTTTAGGCCTGATCATGGTGTGAACACAAGAGCATCCAACATGGAGAAGCAGAACGAGGGATCTTTGAATATCGATGCTTTACTGTCTCAGAGTTGCTGGCCTCATTCTTTTTGTCTGTCCTTCTTACTTATCAAAAATAAGCTATTTTCAAAGGAATCCATTCCAACCTCAATAAAAACGTTTGATTGCAACACATTTTTTTAACATGTAAACATCATTTAATAAATATATTTGAATGCTGCTATTCATGTGTAAAGGATAACATAATATTGACACTGAGTGACTCTTTAAACTTTACTCTGAAATGATGAAGCTATAATGTATGGGAGACCTTGCTATGTTGTGAATATATGAAATGCATTAATAGACAGAAATGCTTTGAGAAAAGAAAAGAAATGCACAGCCTTGAGCATCTTATTGGTTTATAAAATGAAGTCCACATAATTTCATTAAAATTGTATTTATTAAATCCAGAAGACATATGTGAAATAACTGAGATGAATAATGGGCTTCTGTAAGTTCTGTGGAGGTGTTTCATCACAGTTGCGTTATTGCACTGCTGGAACAATGTATTGACCAATTCACATCCGAGACAGTAACTATCATTAATATTCTTGACTCCACTGTTGTTGTACACCAAATAAAAAGATGCATTTCTCTGCTGCATCTGTATCACTAAAGTCTTTCTCTCTGGTTTTTGTTTCCTTTGTCTGGTGCTTCTCCAGGATCGCTAGCGTGCCAAAATCACGCCTCGCTCTCGCTTTCTCGTCTCACTCTCTGGCTTTCCCTCATATTTCCCCAAGACTGCAATCGATAGAGGCGTCTGTGATCAGGTTGCCACGTGTGATTCATTTGGGTAACCTTGACTACGGTTTGATGTGCGTGTGGACTTGGCTTGGCTAGCTGCAGCGTGAGTCAGAGAAAGCGTGTGCCGTGCAGGAGCTGGTCTGCTTGCAGAATTGATTTGCCTGAGCAGCCAAGAGGGGTTTCACCTCGTCCTGCAACGAACTGAGTTTTTTATACAGGAATTTGCATAATTCTTGTGAGATTACCTGTTGATTTGAACAATGCACCTTTAAAAACAAATAATTTCTTAGAGTGATATTTTTAAAACACTTCAGGGCTCTTCCGCAGTGGGGTTTTCCAATTACTGTTTAATTTGTGCAAAAATATGTGTACATTGAAAATGACTGCTTTGGCTCTGCAATGCACGTATCATAATAAATAGGGACGCACCACTTTTTCCAGATCGAGGTAGAGACCGATACTTTCATTTTTGCTACTCATGTATTTTCACTGCATTTGGGATTTTTTCCAATGCATTAGCAAAATATGAATTATGTTTGCTGATTTAATTTGTTTACCAAAAATATATTTCCTTCAGTTATTTTCATGCTTAATTATGCATTGTACAATTGTACATTAACCCTTTATGACCGAATGCATGGATCCAATATACTGTTACATATGCGTTTTATTTCTGTTCACATTCACTTAAAACATAACAATGAAATTGAAACACCTGGTTTTACGACACAATAATTTGTTAGAATGGTGAGGGCCTCATTTTGCATCCAAATACAGCACCAATTGACAGATAGAAGTCCTTCACAGTGACCAGAGGGATTATGAGCCGTTCCTCTTCCAGAACAGTGTCCAGGTCACTATATGATGCTGGTGGACTCGCTCCTCCAAAACACCTCAATAATATTCAGATCTGGTGACTTTGCATGTTCAACGTCACTTTCATCTTCATCAAACCCTTCTGTCACAAGTCTTGCTGTGTGTGTTGGTGCATGATCATGCTGATACACGGTTTGAGCATCAAGTGCTCATGATCCTCCAGAAGGGTTTGGTAGTCCTCGGCAGTGTCGTGTCCATCAAATACAATCAGGATTGTCATGATATTGGAGCTCAAACCACCCGTGCTTCACTCTGTAGATTGGCCGCCAGGCATATAGATGTGAAACCTCCAACATTGGCCAGTGTTTCAGTTTCATTGTCCAACCCCTGTATGTTTACTAGGATACTCGCTAAGACAGGCATTATTACCATAATATTGTGTGAATTCTTCAGTTCAAGCGTAAGTGCAACATAAGCTCTTTTTAACGTTAGTTAACCTTCTTTTTTATTGACATATCTGTGCATTCCTGTAAAAAAGTATGCAAATATATGGTGCAGTAGCATGTTATCATAGGTCAGGCCTAAAATGTAACTCTACAGTCTTGTTTCTCAATCTTGTTTCTTCCTGCCTGTTTTCTCTCTGCAGAACTCCATCAGACACAACCTCTCCCTACACACTCGCTTCATCCGTGTTCAAAATGAGGGAACGGGAAAGAGTTCCTGGTGGATGCTTAACCCAGAGGGTGGAAAAATGGGCAAAGGACCCCGCAGACGAGCTGTTTCCATGGACAACGGGACTAAGTACCTGAAGAGCCGAGGCCGAGTCAGCAAGAAGAGAGCGGGAGCTGTGGGAATGGGCAGAGAGCTCGCAGGACCTGGAATACAAGGGTCGCCGGAACATGGAAGCCCAGCGGGTAAGGGAGTAATGGGAGTTGGGGGTGAAGAGTTTGACGCCTGGACGGACCTCCACTCCAGAACAAGTTCTTCTGCTTCGACATTAAGCGGATGCCTGTCTCCTATTCTGGCTGAGACAGAACCCGACGAGCCAGAGGAAGGAGGACTGTCCTGCTCTGCCTCGCCACGACTCTACCCTAGCCCGACCAGCACAAGATCTCCAGCCCTGGGAACGGGCGGGCATTGTCCATCCGTCGAGCTCCCGCACCTAGCCGATCTAACCGGAGCCATCAGCTTGGACGAGGGCTACTCTCAGCCTCTGCCGCTTAAGCGAAACGGCTATCACTATGGCCCTGGACCAAAAGGAGAGACCTCCTACTGTGGAACAGTCTATGGCCAACCATCCATGGGCATGCTTAGGCATCACACGCCTATGCAGACGATTCAGGAAAACAAGCCTACCAGCTTCCAGCGTGCCCTCAGGGCATACTCGGAGAACAATGCCCTTGAAAGTCTCCTCGCTGGAGGGCCACAATACTGTGGTAAGGACATGGTTGTGGGGCAAGGAGGAGCACTTATGTCACAATCTAACAGTGCCGTGCACTCTCACGGCCACAATCACAATCATAATTCGGAGCATGGGCACAATCGCAATTCCACCCAAAGCCTACACAATAGCCACGGAGTAACTCACGAGCAAAACCCGAGCCATCATCACAATCCCAATCAAGCTCATAATAAGCATCACCCAGGTCTTGACTACAATCCCCACAAACACCACCGCGGCCACGACTATGTTCAATCTCATGAGCACAAACTCAATGCTAGTCCCAATCCCAATCCCAACCACATGCACAATCACCTGCAACACAGCAACTCCAGACAACCAGAGCTTTCCCCCAGGGTGAGCAATGACATGTTGCAACCCTACAACCACAAATCGCCTAGCCTTTACGGGTCACGCGCTCACCTCCCTTCCACGTCCCTACCGCCTAACCCCGCCAGTGTCTTGGATGTACCCCAAGATCCCTGTCGCTTGGCTTCAGCCCCCCATCCTCGCCATCAGTCCTACCCAGGTTCCCACCTCCATCAGGGCATGACGGAACCCTGGCAGGGGTATTACCACCACACTTCACAGAATCCTAATTACCATGGAAACCAGCACGCTAACCATCACCAGGATCCTCACAACCGGTTGCAGTCTGAGCTGGAAATGGATGTGCACCACAGCAGTCTGGATTGCGATGTTGAATCCATCCTCCTGAATGACTTCATGGACTCGACAGAGGGCATGGACTTTAACTTTGATGGCTCGCTATCACAGGGCGTTGGCATGGGAATGGGTTTGGGGATGGGGATGGGAATGGGGGTTTTTGCCGGACCTCAGCAATCACACAACAGCCAGAGTTGGGTGCCTGGGTGAACATTGAGAACTTTAGGCAAACATTCAACCGTACAGCCTTCTGAAGGGCAGCAGGTCAAGTTGGGAGCTCAAATGGACAAATTGACCGAGATACCCTTTTGGTGATGTCAGATTCTGGAATTATCCCCCCCACACCCCCTTCAATTCCATTTATCCCGCTGTGGAGTAATGTCATAGCACCCTAACAGTCCTTTCTGTGGTTCATGTCCTTCAGTTTGTGCTCAATCCATCACTTTGAAGCACTTTACATCGCCATCCATTCCAATGCTGTAACGACCACCCCGCGACCTGGGAGGAATCACATTGTCCGCTGGCCTGGGTTTAATGTATGCAAACGACTTTGTTATCCTTCCCGAACAAAAAAGTAAATAAATAATTAAGCGTCCGTGTTGTTTTACTAAACATGAGTGCAGGATTGAGCAGTTGCTATAGCTGTCTGAGTGTCTGTGCTGTCATTTGTGCATTCGTCAATGTGTGCGTGTGAGTGTGGAGCAGCTTTGCATTGGTAAACGTACGCACCTCCTCCCAACCAAGGAGGTCTATTGGATGTCCCTTTATTGTGGACCAGGACAGTCATCCATCAGACACACTCTATTGATATTCAGCATATCCTTTTTAATCTCCAAAGTAATGCACCAGCTATGCATCATTGTTGCAAATAGAATGTGATGCTTGGAGTGCGCAGGGCTGTTTTTCCCCCGGACACACGACGGCTTAATGTGTTTTGGCGAAAGTGATGATTAAAGTCACTCGGCAGTAAGTGGGGGCGGGGGGAGTGGGTATAGGCAGGCCAGAGAGATAGAGAGATAACGGGGGGGAAAAGGAGAAATGCAAATATTATCACTACTATGCCCCCTTCCTCTCCATTCTGTCAATTTATAAAGCTTTCCCTGTAATGAAATAAGAAACGATCCAACACTACCGCACATCCTGTGCACATCCTCTCTCCTGGTTTACCTCGGCCGAGCTACTCTGTGGCACTGGCTTGGCTACGTCTTCATTATCTACGCTAGGTGATCAGTGATGATTGATCAGAATTGAATCTTTAACTGTGTTCATTTTAACGAATGAAAGCTTGCCTCTAACTTGACTAAGTAACTGTTTGATGGGAGCGCTACCTCAAGGTTGCAGAGGTCATAACTTTACAGAACGACAATTCCACCATCTTCCAGAGCTTTTGTGTCCTATCCTACACTAGTGAACTGCATGCTGATTAATTCAGTCAGTGAAGCCAAAAATGGGTGCTATCTTCTCCTTGCAGACTTCCTCTATCTCATATCATATGTCCTTATCCGGTGATCTCCAGACTCGAGTAATTAAGTGCAAGGGTGTATTTTCTCATTCTGAATGTAATGTTCAAAACACTTCAAGGATTCATAGGAAAAGATTCTAATGGGCTGTGTGGCGTAAGGATGCTCGATAACTTCCGCCGATCGTAGAGTCAGTCCCTCCAGAAAATCGCTGAATTCAATGCAAAATCAGCCAAAGTCCGCATATTTATGCGGGGGCCGCATTTTTTCAAATACGCCGCACTTTCGCCGCATAAATTGCCGATTTCCGTGCAAAATATGCGGGGTTTGCATAATTTCATAATCCTCGCATTTTCGTTGCAAAAAAAGTCACACGTATCTTAGCAGAAAGTTGAAAAATGTTGCGTTTGCTTCACACAAGAGCAGCCATTTCCCCCTGTTTCCATGGGAACGTTATGAAGTGACGCAATTACGCGACGCCAGACAGACTCACGGACAGACAATCGAACTCGTATAACTGTTTGTCACACGTTCTACCGTCACATCGTTACTTAATAAACAACATAAGATAAAAGAAGTAGCATCAAACAGAAATTACCCGCACACATGGGGTGTTCGAGGCGCACCAACACTATCTCACGACCAATTCGTACGAATTCGACGCATGATTAAAAAGTGTCTAATTCGTACTAATTCATACGACCTCACTCGTACTAATTCGTACGAATTGGCCAATTCGTATAATATGTACGATTTAGCAAAATCGTATTGATTCGTACGAGTGAGGTCGTATGAATTGTTACGAATTAGACACTTTTTAATCATTCGTCGAATTCGTACGACTTGGTCGTGAGATCGGGTTGGGCGCACATATAACACTGCAGAGAGTTCAACAGGGAGCGCGCAGCTCTTAAAGGGGCCACACTTTATTAACACTCGTTACAGTCTGAAATAAAACAAGATGAGACATTAAATATTCCCAGCACTTTCTATGATGTAGTATGCTTGCTTATCAAAGGAAGTAATAAGAAATGACTCTTACATTAGCCTAGTGAGAACAGGATATTGGGGGAATCACTTTTTTTCTCTTTTTCATCAAACCGCAATTTTTGCAAGTTCCCTCAATTTCATTGCATAAAATTGCATAAATATCCCGCATATTCCATCGCATTTTTAAAGAAAAACGGGCTGCGTAATCAATCAATTTTTTCCCGCAACAATCACAAAAAAACTCTGCGTTTTTCTGTAACGACTGAATACTATTATGGTAAATGTTATATATAAATCACACATTTTTTCACAAATTTTTGGAAATTACCACCACAAAATCAGTCATTTTGATCGCAAAAATCACAAAAAAAAATCGTGAAATCCTGGAGGGACTGTAGAGTCCAATGCAATACCGAGAATTTATATTGAATTTTATACTCCATGGTTATACTAAAGAAACGTTAGTCACAAAAACAGATAAAACAGACACCCCTCGTTGTGTTTATGCTTCTTTTTAAAATTATATTAAATAAACATAACTATATATAAAATTAGATCTAAACGTACAAACGTTTCGTTTCAAAGACGGGAGGACAGTAAATTTTGAAGACTCTGCCATAATCGGATTGGTTTTCCTACGCTTTAATCTCCACAACCGGAAATGGACGAGCATCCTTGCGTCAAATGCGGAAGTTATGCGTGCATATAGCCCATTATGTCGTGGTTTGGTGAGGTTGAAGGAAACATATGGCACGTTCATACACACATTGGAGATCCGAGTTCTAATCTCCTAATATGGCCACTAGATAACGATAACGTAATGGAAACCAGCATGAATATAGCTACTCTATTGATTTGATTGCCAATGACAAAACATGTCAGGTATAAAAGAGGTCTGACAGTTTACACTTTGATATGAGACGTTTACTAACAGGCTTTCAAAGCTGAGTAGTCAGTACGTAAATTGCTGATGCATTCATGTCAAAAATTATTCTGTTTTGTCAAGGGAGTCAGGATCAAAACTAATTATAGCATATGCCAAACTGCATTCACAAAGACAAACAGAGGTCACCAGTCAGAGCTTTCTGCACTCTAAATGCTGGGTTGTTTTAATCCAACTTTGGGTCAAACATGGACAAACCCAGCCACTGGGTTAAATACTTTCATCACATTTTTAACCCAACACTGAAAAAAATGTGGAGTAGGATTTACTTAAAAAAAGCTTTTTCCACTCAGAAAATGCTAGTAAATTTACAAAGATTTGCCAAGTAAAAACTCAAACATATTTATCAGTAGCTTTAATTAGAAGTCTTAAGTCAAAATTTACTTGGAATATGGAATTAAGTAAACTTTACTTTAGTTAAATAAAAGTAACTTGGCTAGTAAAAGGTTGATTAATGTCGATTTAGTTGTAATTTCCTTTGCATTACATTTCACTCAAACAATTTTATTGAATTATACCAGTCATTTATAGTATGCGTTTTACTAAGCCTATCTAAGTAATTTATACTTCATCATGTCAGATGTTAAGCATGATGTGAATGCAAAGAGCTCAATACTTGGTAAACAATGACGGTATCATTTAATGGATCGTTTTTGTGTTTGAATGTGTCATTTTGAGCAGAAAATTTCCTCAAAATGTCACAAAATGGCAACTTACTAATCCTGACAACAAAAGCAATGATAAAACAGTGTAAATACAGCTGGAAACCAGTGAAAAAATGAACCTCATTAATTATTCAAGGTCCAGTGCATGATTAGAAAAGTTGAGTAATTTTTACTTTATTTTATTGAGTTCATATTTATGCTTTCATTTCTACTCGCTTGAACTAAGTACTGATATTGAATTTACTTCTTGCCTGAACTAACTTTTTCTTGTAAATTACATTGGGGTTTTTTCAGTAGTATTTACCTTACCAAAAAATCATTTTTTTTTCAGTGCAACATTTGGGTTTGTTCATATTTGACCCATAAAACAATCCAGCATTTTTAGAGTGTGAGGATAGAAAATGTATAAAGTACAGCATCACAAATTGAAACAGCACCTCTCTCGAATTAGACTCTAAGCACTGATCACATTGCAGTTTTTCATAATTACGGGATTATAATTGCTCCATGCACACTAGCATACTAAACAAATTCAAGAGTGCTGTCAAGTCCCTCTCCATGGCCGATTCGCAAAGTTCTGGATCTCCTTCATTATTAAATAATTGGAGTAAAAGTAAAAGTCTGTTCCTTCAGAACTCCAACAATTGCTGTTTTGTGGAAGGACTCTTATTAGGTCTTTGATATTTCTATTGTGTTTCTATTTAGTGTTTCAGGTTATTTTTTCCACTCTTTATTTGCTTTTGTCTACCATTATTGATATTGCGTATCCTGCCAGGTGCTTTCTCCACAGATTCATGACTTTTTGTTCTGCTTAAATTTTGATGAGGAAAAACATACAGTACGTGGAGAGAGAAATAGAGAGGGCGGTTAAAAAAGATAAAGGAAGCTGACACAGAGTGAGTTGAAAAAGACGGCACTGGTTGCTTGAAAGAAAAAGGTAGAGATGGTGTGTGTGTGTGTGTGTGTGAGAGCTGTTTGAATCAGGCCAAATGTCAAGTGGCTCTCTACAGTGTTTCTCACACAGCCGATCAGATAGCCATCCCTCTTTCTCACTGTCTCTCTTTTCAGCCAAGGACAATGGGTCCTGTCTTCATCCGGTTTCATTCCCATCTTTATGTTCTTTTCGAGGTGGCCAGGAATCTGTTGTTATCCAACTGTGATTTTGATTGCTGTCCACGTCTGCTTCAATGCTCAGCTTCATACGTGTGTGTGAGTGTGTGTGTGTGTGTGTGTGGAGCACAGTGACGTACCTGATATGATCTGAAAATGAATTGAAATTGTGCCCTGGTATTTACAATGCCTGGCTATTCGTAATATAATATGCACAGTTTATATTTATTGGATATAAAGTTGGGCTCGTGGATGACGGTATGGAGCTCCTGTATCTCGTTCATCTATATTACTAGATCATGATTCTAATACAGTTCATTTCTGTTTCATGCTGTACAAAAATCTGTATTGAGAAAATTGTATAATATTTTTTGACAAGCAAATATCAGTTTTATTTCTTTTTTTTTTTTTTTAAATGATGTATCTGCTCATCTTGTGGCCTGTAAAATAAAACAAAAGAGAACTTGGAAAAAAAAAAAAAAAAACTTGAACGCCTTTTTCTGCCTGAATGTGCAAAGAATTCATTTTTTTTTTCATTCATTTATTCGGTTTGGTCATTTACAGATCATTCAATCAATCAATCAAATCATCAAAACATTCGAAACATAATGACCAGGTGCAGGCGGAAGCTAAAGCTTATTATGCCTGCCCTTAACTTTAGAATCAAATGTAACTCATTAATGACAACATCTGTTCATAAAATTAACATTAACACATTAGTGCACCATTGAATTCAAAATTCATTTTTATTCTATGGTATATTTTTCCAATGTTATTCTCTTGTAAATTTTTTTAAACTGAAAAATAGACGTGGCTTGTTTTAACTTATTACAACAACTATTCCACATGAATGGAATAGTTGTTTCATTCCATGAGAATCATGAATAAGAAAAGAAAAATCACAAATGAGAAATCTCTAATGTCTCAGTTGTTTATTTTAGACAATTATGCATTTAAAGTCTGTGAACTGATGACTTTACACTGTTGAGACATTTTCGAGTGAGGGTCATTGAGAATTTTGCTCATTCTGCGTATCCATGTGGGTCATGGGAATTTAATACGGTTACAACACAAAATGTAATTCAGAATCAGAATCAGCTAAACCGGTACCTGCTGCCCACATAGGCAGCTGTCTTTTAAGGTCACATGACCCATTTGAAACACTGTAAACAGGCAGCAACTCCATACAAAAATGGCTTCTCACACAAATCATATTGATTTCAGTAGTTTGACATTAGCATGTTGCTAAGCTAACAGCACTATTCTGTTATTAGCATGTGTACATAATAAATGCATAAAACACAATGTGAAAAAAAAACTTAATTACTCATAATTGTTTGTATTGATACTTTTCAGTACAGAATAAAATATACATTTATTTAGAATTGACATTGTTTATAACTATGCCCTCATAAAATGTATAGTTGCAGGATTGCCTTCTCCACAAATAAGGCTAAAATGACATGGGCCTAATCATGCAGCCTTCATATTGGACTCAGTGAGCACATTTATGATGTAGGCAGTTCACTAGGATTTGGAACAGAATGTGTATGCCATAATGTAAAAGTACATTAATTAGTATGCTTGTGTGTGTGTGTGTGTGTGTGTGTGTGTGTGATAAGGCTCGTTAACACCCCTGATGCTATTCCACAGCTGTCCTTGTCCCTATGGAAGCATTCTCACTGAGGGAATGCCAGCATCTGCAGTGCCATACTGTTCCACATCTTTCTCTGAGATTCACACACACACACACACACACACACACACATTGCTGCTCGTCTAATTGACTCCGCTCATCTCTGGCTCTGCCTCGCCTCCACAGGCGACCGTGCATGAGCGAGAAACGGACAGCTGAGTCGTGAGAGAAAAAGAGAGAAAAGAGAGAGGGAAACGGTACTGGAAACACATGCTCTCTCTGACTCCTCCCCTCTGTCATTGGAAAATTAGAACCATATATATATATATATATATATATATATATATGAAGAGTTCAGATGCAAAAGCCTCTAAATGCCATTTGAAATTTTCTTCTTTAATGATGATTTTTATCAAACTTGGATATTTAAGTTCAGTAATTTCACTTAAATAACAATTAATAGGTAATTATCATTGCCATTAAAGTGAAATTACTGAACTTAAATATACAACCTTGATAAAAATTATCATTCTAGAAGAAAATTTCAAATGGCACTTAGAGGCTTTTGCATCTGAACTCTTCATATATATATATATATATATATATATATACATCATTTATTGTTTGTTTTTTTATTTAACTTCAAAGGAATAGTTTACCCATGAAAATTCTGTCATTATTTATTTAGATCATGTTTCAAACCTTCAAAGAAAGCAGGCTATTATCACTCATACTATACTCTACCATCTATAGTGTATAAATGTTGTAAGGTTATTTTGTCATAAAAGCAGTGACATTTGACAGCATGACATGTCCACCATTCCACACTTTATTTTTCGGTTAATTAAGTGCATCATCTTGGTGTTTATTACAGTGGCAGAGAGAGCTCAACATGCTACAACGGAAGAAAACATGCGAATAGAGAGAGAAAAAAGTTTTTCAAAACACATGTGTGCTCCAAATACTCACAACACAAAAGTTCACAACACAACCAAACACAGAAACGCGCCACAAATAGCACAGACCACAATGGAAATTGTTCCAGGTGACCCCAATAAGTGAAGAACATGGCTACTTTATTTTATTTAATTTCCTTGCATTTCATTATCACATTTCATTTCAATTTTTTTGCTAAACATATAGAGATGACATGTTTATGACATAAAACTTTGTATACAATATGGCAATGTCATCTTTATTTGTAGGCTATAGCACTATTAAAACAACACAAGTTGACCGATGTGCTTTACATTCTCACTGTAAAATAGAAATAAAAACATACTAAAGTAATAGAATAAAAAATAGAAATAGAATAAAAATAAAAACATTTGAGATGAATACGCCATGGCAAACAGATATGTCTTAAGTTGTGCTTTAAAAGCACAGACCACATATACAAATACAAAATATATTAACAACATGTTCGACGTCATCAGAATACAAATGAGAAGAGAACAATCAGCTGAAAACTAAAATAAATAAATAAAAAAGATAGAGGACACGAGGGAAATAAATATGAATCTGTACGTCGTTACATTGTACAAATTATGTTCAAATATGTTTCATATGTTAGTTAATGCAGGGTCCAAATGAGATGGCAAGTTTCAGATATATATTGCATATTTTATACTTTTTTTTTTTTTGTATAAAATGTATATTTGCAACAGTTCTGTTAACAGCAATAATAAGATGTTACTGGTAATGACATCTATTCAGCTGATGGACACATGCTGTGTTGTCATGGGAACATATCAGGTGAAAATAATGAGGAAATTACGTTGTCTTTCGTTGCTCCCTTCATCAAGTGTAATCCAAACTGCTACATAATGGCGCACTCGTGCCCTGATAACACTTCAAGGATTCGACCATCTGCCCTTTGAAGGGAGCAGGACATAGGGGGCGCTCATAAGCAATAAGCATGTTCCAGCCGCGTCCGTCATTTATTGGGGTCCCCTGGAAACATTTCCTGAGCTATTTGCAGCGCGTTTCTGTATTTAGTTGTGTTGTGAGTAAATTGGAGCACACATATGTTGTAAAACTGATGAAGATGTTTGCTTTATTTGCGTCCTCTCCAGCTCTCGCTCATAGCAAACTAACGGTTTGAGGGGAGTGGTTAAGCGTTTCCCCACCCAAACTGTGAAACCTACGTCATCAGAAAAAGAAACCGTTCCAGACCGGAAGTAACTTTTCAGATTTTGATTAAAGATTACTAAGGTAAAACATTTTTTTAATATATATTCACTTGCACGGATTAATTGTTCACCACAAGAATAGTAATATGCGCTAACAAAGTAAATAGGTTCAATTTTGATTTCACGGGGACTTTAATTTGCGTGTGTTTTTCTCTTTGCTTGTGTTTTCTCGTGTTGAGCTCTCAACAAAAAGGACTATAAAACCACTATCAGTAGTCCAGATGACATGTGCACGGGTGTCCCAAAATCTTGCCATAACTTAGTGTGAAAACAACTTTACATTTCTTTCAAATGATCTTCCTGCTAAAGCTATGGATGTGTGTACATTTTTTTTAGATTCAAAACTACTTTTGAATGGGATGACAACTTTATCGTTTTTCTCACATGAAGACTGCTAAATATTAGTCAGAATATTATACAAGATCAGAATAATCTATCTTGTGGTGATTTATGAATTATTATGTTTTTTTAAAATAGGAGTTTGAAAGAATAAAGTGAGTATGAGCTATTGTATGGAAAATGACTGTGTGAAGATTCTTCAAAAATTCTCTTTTTGTGTTCCAAGGGAAAAATATCACAGCATACGAATTTGGAACAAGATGAGGGTGAGTAGCGATGGATTTTTTCATTTTAAGTAAACTTATCTGTTCCTTTTTACATATAAATCATCTATATAAAGTGAAACTTCATTGTCAACGTCCTTATTTGGCAGTTCCGCTGCAAATACTGTGACGTAATTGTTCAAAATATGCCATAGAGAACAGAAAAATCTGAACAGGTTGCAAAATATGACCAAAACAGAATATAAAGATAGAAATGAAGCACCTGAAGAGAATAATTTCAACTTTTCTGTACTTATAAACACTCCAAATATACAACAAAATGCACTTAAAGGCTAAAAAAGTGGATTTTGCATGATATGTCCCCTTTAAAACCACAACCGCGGCTTGGAGACTGGATGGATGATTCTGTATACCATCCCAAATGTCTGAAAATTTGCATGAAACCAAAAATTAGCGATGTGCCCAATCTTAAACGCGAGGCACTATTACAGGCCTCGGTCTCCACGTATCAATTAACGTCAGACAATAGAAGCTTCCGGATTCGTGGGTCCTTTTCATCCCTGAGAGCGGGATTTGTCAAAGCAGCATGTGTTATTGAACCTGGGTTTCTCACCATGCTCAATGCAAATGAGAACAGCCTGATTTATTCCCAGTGTTTGATGGATTTATTCTGACAGGGGAAGTGACAGCGCTGTGACAGCCATGCCCCCCCAAACCCTTTTCTATTTCAATTCTTATTCTATAATGCATTCTATTCTGGAATTCTTTCTCAGTTCTCGAGGCTCTTTCTCAGCATTGTGTTGTAGAAAGGGCTGCATTATTCATGATCATATATTCATTGTCATTTCATATACCACCTCTGATTTGCATTCAACTCCATCCTCAATCTCTGATAACTGCAGATACTTTCTGTGTAAATTCTGTGAGGAATAGGCTGATGTGTATTTTCAATGACGTACAGACCATGAAGTTATATGGACTTGTTGAAATAGTGTCTATGCACACATAAATTATTTGATGGCTGTTTTAATTCTGAAGCGGCGTTCAGACCGGCAGTGTTTTGTTGTGCCAAAGCAACCAGAAGTCATTCATTTTTAATGAGAGTTGGTGATGTGGATCTACTAGCAATAAAGTCTAGCAGTTTAACTTTATGTAAATGAGTAATGTAGGGAACATGGAGTACAATGCTGTACTTACACTGGCAAAAGCGACCCGAAATCATTCTTTTCCTTTGGGAGTTGGTGATTTGACATTACAAATGACACAACTTTGGGCTCCAGTTCATACAGATGTTCAAGCTCACACTCAAGACTTTGCATTCTGCGATGTATGAAAGTTGTGAAATTATATATGAGACGTCATGTAACCAAAAACAAGATCCAAACATGACAGATTATGACAAGAGGACAGGACAGTACACTGTAAAAAAAAAATATTGTTGGTTTAACTTAAATTAAGTAACCTGGGTTGCCTTAAAATTTTAAGTTCATTGAACAGGAAAGAGTGAGTTAATACAATGAAGGAGATTAATTTAATCATCAGAAACTCAAAATTATATGTTATCTGAACTAAATAAATTATTTAAGTTGATTTGACAACAGAAAAAAATGTTGTGATTACTACACTGTAAAAAAATATTGTTGGTTTAACTTAAATTAAGTAACCCGGGTTGCCTTAACATTTTAAGTTGATTGAACTGGAAAAAGTGAGTTAATACAATGAAGAAGATTAATTTAACCAAAATAATAAGTTATCTCAACTACATAAATTATTATAAAGTTGATTTGACAAAAGAAAATACGTTGTGATAACAAATCTTGAAAATATTTTTTACAGTATATACTTCATTTGTGATTATTTTTTATAAAAAAATCCCGATCATTCCAAAATAACAGTCTGTCATCATTACTCATCCTCATATAGAGAAAAACGCTTCATTTTTAGAACGTAACTGGAGATCATTTTAATTTTCTGTCATCATTTTTTATGAACTCCACAAAAACACACTGTAAAAAAATATTGATGGTTTAACTTAAAAAAGTAAGTAACCTGGTTGCCTTAAAATTTTAAGTTGATTAAACTGGAAAAAGTGAGTTAATACAATGAAGGAGAATAATTTAACCATCAGAAACTCAAAATTATATGTTATCTGAACTAAAGAAATTATTTAAGTTGATTTGATAAAAGAAAAAAATGTTGTGATTATTTATACTTCATTTGTGATTATATATGAATCATTCCAAAATAACAGTTCTGTCATCATTACTCATCCTCATATAGAGAAAAACGCTTCATTTTGAGAACGTAACTGGAGATCATTTTAATTTTCTGTCATAATTTTTGATGAAGGCCACAAAAACACACTGTAAAAAAATATTGTTGGTTTAACTTAAAAAAGTAAGTAACCTGGGTTGCCTTAAAATTTTAAGTTGATTAAACTGGAAAAAGTGAGTTAATACAATGAAGGAGATTAATTTAACCATCAGAAACTCAAAATAATAAGTTATCTCAACTAAATAAATTATTATAAAGTTGATTTGACAAAAGAAAATATGTTGTGATAACAAATCTTGAAAATATTTTTTTACAGTTGTGATTATTTTTAATGAAAAAATCCCGATCATCCCAAAATAACAGTCTGTCAACATTACTCATCCTCATATAGAGAAAAACGCTTCATTTTGAGAACGTAACTGGAGATCATTTTAATTTTCAGTTAAGGCCACAAAAACAAAATAGCCAATCTTCAAAAGTTTCATCAAGATATCAACACGGTCAAAGTGAAATAAGCAGTTTAGACACAAACACAATAAATGTTGAACTGATTTAGGCTTTTATTCATGTATAAACATCATTACATAAATCAGAGCTCAAACAGAAGCTCATGCAAGAACAAAACTCAGGGTTCCTGTGGAATCTCAAACACGCAAGCCTCAAACCTCATTGGTTTATTACCAAATCTGTGAAATTATGTTTGCTTTATAAACAATGTAGACTTTCAAAGAGTCTGGCTAATGGCTATATCAAGTTTTTAATAAAAATAGAGCAGCTGAGAGCGGTACATGCTCAACAGGCCTGCAGGACATCAGTGCTGAACTCCTGCTCTTCCTGTAGGCCGCTGTATTGTCTGCTATGGTAATGATGGTGATGATGGGTTGAACTGTTGTCTGCGTGAATTCTCCAGGGTTGTGCTATGATGGATAACATCGGAGGTGTTTCGTAACATGCTGGATGTGGGTGGAGGTCATCCTTGCCGCATTGATATTGCTATGTGTGATAAAAAAGAAAATCATCATATATTCATGTGGTTGCCTTAACTAGTCCTGAACGAAAACTGAATTTTTTTTGGGGGGGGTATCAGTTTGGCGATTCATAATAGCTGTCGGTGAGGGGTGTGTGGTCCCCCGCTGGCTGGGGTCCCGGCTGTTTGAAGCGTGTCGGCCGCAGAGTTGGTTTTGATCAGCCAGATCAGAAAGTGGATCAGGAGCTCCCAGGGGACGTTCATTTACACGTGCCTCCTACTGAGGGGAGAGCGAGCAATTAGACATTGGTTAAGATTGTAATGCTTAACGTTGCCCTCCCAACACACTCATTCAAAGGCCATTTTTTTGGCCTAAAAGAATATGCATTGAACTTAACATGATACACTCTAAAAAATGCTGGGCTGTTTTAACCCAGCCATTGGGTTAAATGTTTAAATTGCATTTTTAACCCATCATTTGGGTTAGATCAATTCCCCACCTAATGCATTTATTTTGCTCTTTATTAGGTTGTACTTCTAACTTTTTGAGAAAATATAGACTAGAATAGAAGTTCATCCAAGTTCAAATAATGATATTTATTGATATTGATACAATTTGTATTTTTTTTTTTTTTTTGAGCAACAAGTCAAAATTATTGTCTGTGGTAAGGGACAGATTACCACACTGTAAAAAATATTTTCAAGATTTGTTATCACAACATATTTTCTTTTGTCAAATCAACTTATAATTTATTTAGTTGAGATAACTTATTATTTTGAGTTTCTGATGGTTAAATTAATCTACTTCATTGTATTAACTCACTTTTTCCAGTTCAATCAACTTAAAATTTTAAGGCAACCCGGGTTAATTACTTTTTTAAGTTAAACCAACAATTTTTTTTACAGTGTAGTAATCACAAAATTTTTTCTGTTGTCAAATCAACTTAAATAATTTATTTAGTTCAGATAACATATAATTTTGAGTTTCTGATGATTAAATTAATCTCCTTCATTGTATTAACTCACTTTTTCCAGTTCAATGAACTTAAAATTTTAAGGCAACCAGGTTACTTTCTTTTTTAAGTTAAACCATCAATATTTTTTTACAGTGCAGTGTTGCCCATAGACATAGTTCAAGAATATCCATGTGATGCTCATATTTACACTGTAAAAGGTATTAAGTGTCTATTTATACCTGATCTAACCCTTAAATTTAATTAACAAAAATATTTTCTTGATTTGTAATCACAAAAATGTTTTCTTTTGTCAAATCAACTTAAATAATTTATGTAGTTCAGATAACATAATATTTTGAGTTTCTAATGGTTAAATCATTCTCCTTCATTGTATTAACTCACTTTTTCCATTTCAATGAACTTAAAATTTTAAGGCAACCAGGCTACTTACTTTTTTAAGTTAAACCAACAATTTTTTTTTTTACAGTGTATAGGTTGATTCAGTACTGATTCAGGGATAGTTCGCCCAAAAATTAGGGTGAGTAAATCATAGGCTAATTTTCATTTTTGGGTGAACTATCTCTTTAAATTATATTTTTTTATAATTTGAATAAAATTTTAAGCCTCCAACTTTACAGCCTATAATAATCCAATATTACAGCCTCCAACAGACAGACAGACATCCACTCTCAGCAGCTACAGTAATAATGAGCTGTAATGGATGCCGGAACCACTGAAGCTTACTGGATCACTGGTCCTCTTCGAGACTCATCTACAGAGATGACACAGGCTGAGCTCAGGAGTGAGTCAGATGATCTGTCAATCAAAGATCACGTGACTACTGACTGACTGCCCATTAGTGTCCATCACTGTGCTCATCTTACACTGTGTATATGTGTGAATGTGTGAGTCTGCTTGAATTGATAGTGTTATTAATGATTTACATTTTAACACTCCCATCAATCACAGCGTGTGAAGCCATGTGTGAAACTGCAAGTCACACCCTCTTTTTTTTCAGGCATGTCTGTCTGTCGGCGAACTTGAGAGAGGTTTTCCTTGCGGGCCTCTTTTCATAACCATTGTTTATTACCTCACAATAATCATATGTGGGTAATTCTTTGGAATCATTTTTCCTGTTAATTATTCAAATTTTTGTACTACTAATAATAAACATTATTGGCATGGCTATTAATAAAACAGTATCAGTGCTGTAAATTGAGGGTACCATGCGGATATGGCTCCCAATATAATATTTTTATACTTTAAACTCTTTTCACATTCTAATAGCAATCAATAATAGAAGTGGTCTATATATTAAAATATGTCACTGTAAAAAAATATTGATGGTTTAACTTAAAAAAGTAAGTAACCTGGGTTGCCTTAAAATTTTAAGTTGATTGAACTGGAAAAAGTGAGTTAATACAATGAAGGAGATTAATTTAACCATCAGAAACTCAAAATTATATGTTATCTGAACTAAATAAATTATTTAAGTTGATTTGACAAAGAAAAAAATGTTGTGATTACTACACTGTAAAAAAAAAATATTGTTGGTTTCACTTAAAAAAGTAAGTAACCTGGGTTGCCTTAAAATTTTAAGTTGATTGAACTGGAAAAAGTGAGTTAATACAATGAAGGAGATTAATTTAATCATCAGAAACTCAAAATAATAAGTTATCTCAACTAAATAAATTATTATAAAGTTGATTTGACAAAAGAAAATATGTTGTGATAACAAATCTTGAAAATATTTTTTACAGTGTGTATATTTTCTCTGTGGAAGTCTCAGGACTGAATGCTACAATGTCCTATACCTGCCTAACAATAATGTATTTCCATAATCCCAACACGGCCAAGGTTTTAATGCATTCAAGCCATAACCTTAATTTCAAGATGGCACACTATGAAATAAATGTTTTTCTCCAAAATTTGTTTGCCAAAATTAAGAATTTTTTACGAGTAAAATATCTCTGAAGTATATTCATGATTCAAAAAGATTGTTGAGCATCACAAAATAGAAACTGGCTGTAAGAAAATATCAAAAGAATTGAAAATTCCCATTTTCAGGGAAATAATGTCAGGAACTAATTAAAGATGTCAGGAATCTGCCAGGAAGAGGACGCGGGTCTGTCTGTGTTGCTTTAATGGACGGTGAGGATGTTTGGAAGTTGAGTGTCCAAAGACTCTTGCAGAGATGAGTTGAATCGAACAACTCTTACCTCACCACATGTTATTTGGGAGGGTTTCAAGAAAAAATTAAAAAACAAACTCCAGCATATTCAGTTGTCAGATTAGACCGAAATCATGTACTGCATTAGGGTCGTAGCACCTTATTGTTAGTTTAACTGCTTCTGTTATACTCATTTGTAAGTCGCTTTGGATAATAGCGTTTGCTAAATTAATAACTGTAAATGTAAATGGAGAAGTCAAATCAATCATACCATAATCAGCTGTTCACCACGTCTTTTTTATTTTCCTTTTCCCCAGTTCTCAGCATTATCATATCACTTCCAGATTTCATTCATGGTCCAACTCACTGAGAGAGAGAGAGAGAGAGTCTAAAGAGGTGTTATAGACATCTCATTACATTTTCATGTGCCACTAACTGGCCCGTATTCAGCGGCAGGTCACGTGAGGAGAGGCGCAGTATCATCCATGATTTAGGGAAGTGTTTTGCTGGAGGCAGACGCCTGCGCTCATGCTCCTGAACGTTAATTAATTTCCCACTCGTCACTTCACACTTCCTTCCCTGCAGCCATCTTCCTCTGCTCGCTTCCAGGTAGCATCTTGTGTGCCTTCATGGGATTTATTCAGAGTGCTTTTATATTGACAGGTCAGATCCAACAAAAGTCTGGAGGCTTTTAATTGCCTTGTTAGGGCTTCAGAAAGCTAGTCTAAAGATGAGGAAGTAATCCCTGGCCTGTCCGTATGTTTGATGGTGCAAGACGATTTAGAGTGATTTTTATTTATTTTTTTAAAACTCCATATAGGTTTCCATGTTCAACAATGATGTGACTTTTCTTTCACAGTTCAGGAGTTATGATTCATTTAAAGGGTTAAGGGATTAGTTGAGTCGAAATGAAAATGTATTGAATGAAAAATCGTTTACTAAATTCCTCTTTCATCGAACACAAAAGGAATGCTGAATCTCCTCTGACACAAATGATACTAATGCGAAGAGTGTGTGATGAACATTTGGTAAAAAATGAACTGGGGCTCACCGGAGTCGAACACTGGGGCGCAGTGGTGCGGATGGTCTGAGCCACAGAAACAGGCGAGCTGGTCGTTACTTGATGGATCTGGGTTGATAATTCAGTCATAAATTATGAAAAATTCTGTTATGGATGGGAAAGATTTAGCATGGATTTGAGACAATTATAATGCAGGATTCTGAAATTATCATCCAGACATCAAGTCTGCACAGTTCTATAAACAACTTTAGGTATGGTTGGGTTCATATCGGGTCTTTATGTTGAACATTGAATTTATATTGATTAAATATACATAGAAATTATTATTATTATTGTAAAAAAAATAACACTAATTCATTTAAATATAATTTGTTGTTTTTTTGAAAAAAAAAATAGGCATGATATAACAACAAGACAGTTCATTAGTTATTAATTTTCACTTTTTTCAAAGTGACATAAGAGTGAGTTAAGTGAGGATACACTCTCAGAAAAAAGGTACGAAAGCTGTCACTGGGGCTGTACCTTTTCACAAGGTACACTTTTGTCCATTTTAGGTACTAATATGTACATTTTATGTGCTAATATGTACATTTTATGTGCTAATATGTACATTTTTGGTGCTAATATGTACATTTCAGGTGCTAATATGTACATTTTAGGTGCTAATATGTACATTTCCAGTGCTAATATGTACATTTCAGGTACTTATATGTACATTTTAAGTGTTGATATGTTCATTTTAGGTACTAATATGTACATTTTAAGTGTTTATATGTTCATTTCAGGTACTAATATGTACATTTTAAGTGTTGATATGTTCATTTTAGGTACTAATATGTACATTTTAAGTGTTGATGTTCATTTTAGGTGCTAATATGTACATTTCAGGTACTAATATGTACATTTTAATAGTTGTTATGTACATTTTAGGTGCTATGTACATTTCCGGTGCTAATATGTACATTTTAAGTGTTGATATGTTCATTTTAGGTGCTAATATGTACATTTCCGGTGCTAATATGTACATTTCAAGTACTAATATGTACATTTTAAGTGTTGATATGTTCATTTTAGGTGCTAATATGTACCATTAAGGTACCAATATGCACCCTTAAGCAACAAAAGTGTAACTTTTGAAAAGGTACAGCCCCAGTGACAGCTTTTGTACCTTTTTTCTGAGAGTGTAGTATTTGATGAAATATTTGAATATTTACAGGTAAATTGGGAAATCTAAGGACAGTTTGAGAGATTGGTGAGATTTTGTCTGAAACCCTTTAATGAGATTCCTGGGCTCTTTTTTCTCAAGAGAAACCTCTGATAAATAAAAACTTGATAATTTACTCTCTACAAACACATTTTTGGACTTATGGTGAACTTTTTTTTTTTTGGTGCACATCTTTATCTTGCAATTCTTTCATCAAAATGTACTAGCTTGTACTCTGAAAGAACATTCCTGTTTGGCTTCCAACTCCCACAAATACAATCCTATCCTTTCTAACTAGAAAACACAAATCACAGGCTACGTTTTTTTTCTCATTATTGACTATTTTACCTATTTTTATACCATCTGTTTCAAAGAGAAACATTTGAGCTAATAAAGAGATATTTTTCTCCTCTATGGGGAGGTGCTTATACCATCCATTCATGATGCATTGGAAATTAAAAGCTGCCTTTCTTGTGCAAGATATCACGGAGACATGAACAGACATGCACATGCGGTGCCCTGCGGGAGGTTTGAGGAGACGGTAGAATCAGACCCCCCACTTGCTGGAGGGAGAGAGAGAGAGAGAGCGAGAGAGAGAAATGAGGGAGGTGTATCCACACCTCATCTGTCACGCTACATCAGTTACTAAGGCTTTGAGTCTACAAACTCCCAGGACCACATCCCCACAATGTGAGCAAATTCAACTTATAGATGGACCCTACACACACAGAAGGCTAGTTCACCCATAAATGAAGACTCTGTCATAATATACTCACTCTTAAAAGAACACTCCAACCTGTTGGGACTTAAGCTTGTTCAGCAAGTCCATACACACCTTTCTCATCTCCGCGCGTGCTGTGACTCTGTCTGACACACCCACCGCTAGCCTAGCTTAGCACAAAGACTGGATGTAAATGGTTGCAGTAGCATACTAATCCCAAATAAGAGACAAAATAATGCAAACATTTTCCTATTCACATGATGTGATTTCTATAGTCACATAATAACAAGGTCATATGAGACAGCAACCGTATAAATATTGGGAACTATATTCTCAGAAGGCGAAGCACTACTTGGGCGGAGTGATAACCGCACTTCGGCTTCTGAGAATATAGTTCCCAATATTTATATGGTTAAAAGATGGCTGTGTCTATATTATATTATATTATATTATATTATTACAATTTAGACCAATTTATTTGATGTAAAAATATCATTTATTGTTGTGACGGCAAAGCTGAATTTCCTCGCAAGTGGCAAATCTCACAAATCTATCCGCAGAAGTCGAACCCACCTAAATAGCATCTGAACAAAGCAACATTTGCTCAATTTTGTGGGACGGGATCATCTACAGACTTTAGGAAATCTGGTGGGCATCTGGTGTTTAGGAAACTTGTTTGGAAATTGTCATTATTATTTAGTATTGCAAAAATACTCGTATTAACATTTCAAATTCATTTTAGTGGTAGGGTTAGAGCTTTGTAATTGTTATTAGCTATAAATAATAACAAAAATGAAACATTAAAAGTGTTTATCCTCAAGTTGATAATTATATCTGGGTAAATGTGTGTTTGTGTTCTGGAAAAATTCACATTCAGCGTCTCGGTTCGGTTGCCATCATGAATATGAAGAAAAATAATTCGTGATTTGCTTGTGTGTGTGTGTGTGTGTGTGTGTGAATGAGGATTTGTGTTGTTTTGTGTGGTGGAATTTGCATGTGTGTGTGTGTGTTAGTGGGTGGGCGAAGATGTGTGTAAGAGTGTGTAAAGAGAACTGAGGTTTCAGGCCTCCTCTGAATTCACACACAGCATACAAATACATTCAATTAAAGGCAGTCTATGAATGCTGAATCTGAATGGAAGCTGACTTTTAATTATCCTGTCGTTTATCTGTGTGTGTGTGTGATCTGTCTGTGTGTGTTTTCAGTCTTTGTTGTGTGCTGTGATCGCCTCTGATGAGCTCTGGGCTGAATAATTGATTGGCGGCTCTGAAAGTTTGATGCTTTTGCCTGCAGGCGGGATTAACCTGCAGTCTGTCGGTCACACACACACATAGTAGACACCGACCCGGTCATATCACCACCATCTTGGTGCTCATCTACAGAAGCTATATCTACACCCTGTGGCCCTCATTGAGAATGCACCTGCTGTTCACAAACTGATGTTTTTATCATTTATTTAAACATTTTTTTATCCAGAGTCTCCACTGAATATCTTTTTTCGTTGCTTTAGTTCAAATTCATTTGGCATTACTTAAGTTCGGCTACAAACAGTGGCCTCGAAATTAAAAAGTGACTACTAAAAATGTATTTCCTGGTATTGGACACACAAAATATTTATGTAGCAAGTTTAATCTGTGATCAAATGCTGTTAGAACTAACTTTTGGTGTTTTGGTGTTTTTTTAGGTTTTCTAACAACCACAGGTGTAGAGAATTACATTAACTATACCATGATAAAATTAACACTTTAGCATACTTTAAAAAAGGACTTTAAAGAGATAGTTCACCTAAAAATGAAAATAGTGTCACAATTTACAGTACTCACCCTGAAGTTGTTCCAGACCTGTGTGATCTACGGACTTACAAAGGTGTGTGAGGGGGATGTTTTGGAGATTGTATTGCAAAAATACTCTGTAAACCCTAACGGTCAAAATAATTAATTGGTTTGAGTAGGACAAACTTAAATTCAATTAATTAGTTCAGTCAATTTTTATGAGTATTTAGCACTTTCTTTTTCTTTCAAGTTCACAGAACTGATATATTTTAAGTAAACTGAACTGTTTCATTGTTTTGAGTTTTATGAAATTATTTGTTTTAATTTAGACGAACTTAAGTTTGAAACGGCTGGGATATCTATTTCCCAGCATGCTTTGCTGATGGCACTCGAAAGAGAGTGTAAATGCTAAAATTAAGTGCAATATAATGTTGTGTAAGATTAATGTTAAGTGTGAGATTTAGTAGTGATTAATGTTTTGTTATGCTAATTTAGAAGAATTTCTGTTAATGTTGGCTTTAGTGGTGCATTGAGCTTGATTGAGAGCAAATTATCCCTTTACATTATTACGCTCATACAGCAAGTGCTTTTGTGCTTGTAAGTGCTTATAACATACTGTTAATATGTTAGCATTTACTACGTCAGCAGATTAGCTTTTAAAGCGAACTAAGTTTATACTATTAAATGTGATTTGAGTTCTGCCAACTTATTCAGGTTTATAGTGTACTTCATAGATTTAAGTTATAGTAACTAATTAGTACTATTAACTTTATTTACCCAAGTTATCTTAACAATACGTTTTAGTTACTTGGAAACAAATCAAATATTTTTTTATGCTTAAATTGTTTGAGTTAATAAACTGAAATGATTTAAGGCAATCGGTTTGAGTTGAACTAACTCATCAGGTTTTAGAAATTTCGAATTCCTTTTAGTGGTAGAGTTAGAGCTAGTTTGTAATTGTTATTAGCTATAAATAATAATAAAAATCAAACATTAAAAGTCTTTATCCTCAAGTTGATAATTATATCTGGGTAAATGTGTTTGTGTTCTGGAAAAATTCACATTCAGTGAATTATAATAAATTATAATACAAAATAATGCAGGATGTGCTCTTTCAGTTGACAGAAGAGGTCAGAGGATATTAAAGGGTTAGTTCGGTATTTTACACTTGTTTTAAGATTGTTTCTGATGAAATAGGACGGTTAAGATTGAAATTTGGACAAAACTATCCCTTTAAAAGCATTTCATTTTGTCAGCATTCAATCGTATATTCTCATAAAAGTTCTTCAAATATATTGATTAGTTGTTCTGGCATGTTTTCCTCTAAAGTCAGCCCAGCGTCTGAACCCTTGTGATTCGAGGACTACCCATCATGCTTGGAGACGATGATGACTCTTTCTTCAAGTCATGTTTAGTAAGTGCACCTGTTTACATTAATATAACCACCTGTGCTCCCGTTAGCATAAGCATTTGAAAATCATGTTAGTTTACCCCAAAATGGAAATATGTCTGACTTTAATTATGCTTGCTATAGTTCTCTTTCTTGTTTTTGTGTTTCCTTTTCCTCTCGCCCTTTATTCCATCCCCCATCTTGACCTCATTCTGCCCGTCGACCTCTCTCCGGCTTTATCTGCCCTCACTGTAACATTTGCCTATGTGTTCTGAAAAATCTGTATTTGTCACTTCACTGATGCACGTCTGCTGATTTATTCATGATATGACACTTAATATTATTCACCACGAGAGGAGTCTGCATTCCAGAGTATCCTCTGGGCTGTGTGTGTGTGTGTGTGTGTGTGTTGTGGTTCAGGTAAACCTCACACCATAAAGATGGCAATATCTGAAATCCTTGTCGTTGTGGGGACATTTTTTGATCTCCACAAGGTTATTAATTATTATTAATGTTTTTTGAAAGTCTAAAAATGCAGAAAGGTATCTGTGATAGTGAGGTTTTTTGGGGTAAGGTTAGGAGATAAATTTAGAATATTATAATATTATGTAAATTAGAATATACAGTTTGTAAAGTTTAAAAATCGTTATGTCTTGGAAAGTCGCCATAAGATGTAAAACCCCAACGTGTGTGTGTGTGTGTGTGTGTGTGTATGTGAATATAGCCTGAATGTAAATCTACACCCTTGCCCAATTTAGTATATGCGGTTCTATGAATATGCAAATGAGCCCCGCCTCCACTCACTCACTCACACTTGCTCAGAGATCCACTGGTTGACGATCACACGTTGACGTGATTGATTACAAGGTAGTTTGAGTTTGAGAAACATCAGCGATTTTAACCTAACCTGATTTTCTTTGGTTCACTGCAATTTTCAGGAGAAAATACTGAAAAAGGGTGTTGAATTATGAATTTGTACATGGTTTGTCTTAAAGCTTATTAAAAACATGACTGACTATATATATATATATATATATATAAATAAATGAAAAAAAAAAATATATATATATATATATATATATATATATATATTAGGGCTTTTAAACGATTAATCTTGATTAATCGCATCCAAAATAAAAGTTTTTGTTTATATAATATATGTGGATGCACTGTGTATAATTATTTTATATTTAAATACACACACATGCTTGTATATATTTAAGAAATATTTTCACTTATATACTATATATAGATTTATATATAATTTATATTATATATAAATCTAAATATATTATGTATAAATAATATTTTTTTCTTAAATATACATGCATGTGTGTGTTTTTATATATATATACAAAATAATTATACACAGTGCACCCACATGTATTATGTAAACACAAACTTTTATTTTGAATGCGATTAATCGCGATTAATCACTTGACAGCCCTAATATATATATATATATATATATATATATATATATATATATACAACATTAAAAGCTTTATATTCACCACAGGATGACTTTATGACATTAAAAATGAATCAGATTTAGATTGAGGTTACACTATTTCTGGAGAAAAGACACTATTTTCAGCACTTTACAATAATTAAGGATGTCAACACGGATGTAGTTCACACGAACAAACAATTTTCAGTAATGAAGATTAATAAATGCTAATATACATGCTAATAAAAGTAATGTTGATATAACATTAAACGGCTACATTACAATTAAAAAAAACAATGAATATTATCCTCTTTTTCTTTGACGTTTTTCCCTCCAGCTTTACTCCTGGTTTTCCACTCATTAGTGAGAAAAAACCCCACAATGAGAGACTACATTGAAACAAAACAAAAGCATTTTCCTATACTTTAAATAAAATGAATGAAATACAATAAAATATCTTTTATTTCAGCTGGTTGCCTAGCAACATTTAATGTTTTTGCTTTCTATAAATTGAAGTGCAAAAAACTGCAAAAAAAAAAACCAAACAAATAAAAACACTTCAGATTCATTTTATTCTTGACACACAATCTCACACACATATATCTCATATATATATATATATATATATATATATATATATATACTGTATATATATATATATATATATATAAGCTCACATATATGTATTGATTAGTAGATTTGTAGCATTTGAGGAGGAGTTACAGAATGTGTACCAAACACATGTGAACAAATATGTATGATGTGTCAATGAATCAGTCCTGACCGTTAGCATGTTTAAAAGCTGACACTGTAACATGAACACACACACACATCAAAGTGTGTCTGCACCTCGCTTTTATTTCACATGGGCATGAGTGTGGGTTTGTGTGTGATAGTAAGAGACCCTGTGTGGGTGGATGGTGCTTTTCTGAAGTGTTTTATGTTTAATTTAGCGGGCACTAATTGATGTGCATGTGACAGCAAGTGTGAGTTTACATGTGCATATGGATGCAGCGATACTGAAACAGTTAGTGTGAGTTAGCGTGACCCCCATGTATCTATTTTGAGGTTAAGCTAAGACAACACACCCACCAATCAGAGTCCTCCTCCTCAAATCAAAGTACCTCACTTAAACATGTCTTTCTTCATTTGTTTCATGTTTTACTTACTTCATTATTACTACACTGTAAAAAATATTGATGGTTTAACTTAAAGTAAGTATCCATGGGTTGCCTTAAAATTTTAAGTTGATTGAACTGGAAAAAGTGAGTTAATACAATGAAGGAGATTAATTTAACCATCAGAAACTCAAAATAATAAGTTATCTCAACTAAATAAATTATTATAAAGTTGATTTGACAAAAGAAAATATGTTGTGATAACAAATCTTGAAAATATTTTTTACAGTGAACTGACATGGACATGGGCTGCCATTTTTGGGTGAACTTGGTGTGAAAATGTTCTCTGAGTTAGAATTGTACGTTGACCTTGTAAAACATTGTCATTGTCTTCTACACAACTGTCAGCTTCAATGGAGTATTTAGAGAATTTGTTGGGTGCAAAATAAGAAAGATCATCTGTTATTGGCTGAAACAACTGTCATGCCCCTCATCATCAATCATGCCACGAAACTGGCATGTGGAAACAATTAAATCTCTACAATGTAGCCTCTAAAGTCACATTTACACAATCAAAACAATGGAATGGGACAAAACAGATGGACCAAAAGAACAAGAAGACCCTGCCCAGAAGGAAACAAGACGTGTGTGTGTGTATCAGAAGTAGTTTGAGAAGGACTGAGAGTGTGTGAGTGAGTTGGTGTGATGAGACGCGAGGCTTCGCCCTCTGTATGTGTTTTGATGTTGATGTTGAGCATGCACAGAGAAAGAGTGAGAGAAACGCTTGCCTTTTAATGTTATGCAACTTTGAAGACTGTGCGTTTGAAGTTATGCATGAGTTGGACTCATTTCCAGGCCTTCCTGATTTTTTTCCCCCCTTTTTTGTTTTGTTTCTCATTCCTTCGATTTCTTTCGGGTCCTTTTACTGAGCCTCATAAGTACAGCGTTTGAAGTGTAGCCGTTTCTTCAAGGAGATCTGCATATATGTGCCTGTTCTCATAATGGTCTGATTCCTGTTCATAACATGATTGTCTCTAAACCGTTTTTTTCTCTCACACACGTCCAGCATTTTATAGCTCTCTTTTTCTTGCATTTACCAATGCCAGTGGTTTATAAATTAATATGTTTACAATCTTTAAAGCTGCTGTGTCTCATTTTCTAGTTAATATTAAAATACGTCTCCCTATTTCAGCATAATTTAAAGGGACGACTATATCTAAATCTTTGCTGTGTTTGTTTGACCAGCCCTAGATCTGCTCAGCATTGACTTAATGGAGCTGTGAGACTGTCTGCTTGTCTAACCAACATTCAAAAAATCTGTTTGAAATCAAGGTTTTTTGAACATAGACATGAAAATGCATCCAAACTTAAAGTGTCAAACTCAACTTCCATAAGAATGAACTGAAAACTATTTGCGCCAGTGTACACGCACTGTAACGAAAGGCATGGTTTCGTAGAATTTGAAATAGTTTAAAGTTTAAAATTGAATCACTTTGATATTATGCAATAAAGGGTTAGTTCACCCAAAAATGAAAATTCTGTCAGTATTTACTCGCCCTCATGTCGTTCCAACCCCGTAAGACCTTCGTTCATCTTCGCAACACAAATTAAGATATTTAAGATATTAAGATCGCTCCATAGGCTTCTTCAGGGAATGACTCTTGCTGGCCTCGAAAAGTCATTAAAGGCATCGTTAAAATAGTCCAAGTGACTACAGGGGCTCAATCTTAACTTTATCAAACGACGAGAACACTTTTTGTGCGCAAAAACAACAAAAATAACGACTTTATTTCAACTATTGGTTTATTTCTCCCTCTGCGCGAGTCAGGTTACTAGTTTAATAGCGTAAGCTTCTGTTATTGTACGTCACACGCATCACACACATGACCAGCGTCGGCCAATAGTGAGCCTTCGTGTGACGTAGATTTACGCAATCACACTACGCTAACTGACTACAGGCCCATGGAGAAGGAAGTGAATAGTTGAAATAAAGTCGTTATTTTTGTTTGTTTTTGTGCACAAAAAGTGTTCTCGTCGTTTGATAAAGTTAAGATTGAGCCGCTGTAGTCACTTGGACTATTTTAACGATGTCTTTAATGACTTTTCGATGCCAGCAAGTGTCATTCCCTCAAGAGCGATCTTAATATCTTAAATATCTTAATTTGTGTTGCGAAGATGAACGAACAACATGAGGGTGAGTAAATACTGACAGAATTTTCATTTTTGGCTGAACTAACCCTTTAATGCATTTAACATCTTCTGAAATATCCATTGCCCGAGTTTACATGTCCGCATCTCCAGCTTCCAGACCTTTTATCGCATGTTCCCTTGTGTTCTGCTCCTCTGAAGTTGTGCATGCATATGTGTGTGTCAAGTTGGGAGAGGCTCTATATGTGATATGCACTTTTAATGAGCCCTATTAAATCAAGTGGCAGTTCCCCACAAGACAAAAAAAGAGGGTTGCTTGGTATTTAATAGTTCCACCACAAGCTTACATAAGCCTTTTAATTCCGCCGCGCTCTCGCACTCACTTTCTGAGCAGCAACAGGAGAGAAGTTCTCTCGTTTCACGGAGAGGCACGCAACAGCAATTAGCGGCTCTCTGGAGTCTTAATTAGTCGACCCAAAGACGCGGGCAATCGAGGACCATGCTCACGTTGGTCAACAGCCAAACAAAAATAGATAAAGAAAAGAGTTGCAGCTCCAATTAATGGGCAACTTCAAATGATCTATGCGGGAATGTGTGAAGGACTTCACGAGCGAACCATTGGGTGATGTCAGAGCGGTGACAACATGACAGACGGTGAATGCTGTAGTTACAACGATTGTGCTGATGATAATTGCTCTACAGGCAGTTGCACTAATGACAATGTGTTGTCATGGAAACAGTAATGTTAATGACTGATTGTGAGATTGCTAATGGTGAGGATGGGCGTAACCTGATCAGTATCTTTTTTTTTGGTGTAGTAGTGTCTCTTGATCCCTTGAAACTTCAGGACCTAGCTAGTTAGCATGGTCCAGTTAGCCCTAATGGTAGATGCTGTAACTACACCATTGTGGGAGAAAACAGTAAATTGATTCTGAAGTAGCGTGTTGTAGACACCACAGATCAGGATAGCATCTAGTGAAGATTTTCACTATATTTATGGATGTTGTCATGATAGTCATTTGTATGCATCTCCAACGTAATTGACTATTGCAGGAATGAGTCCAAAATCCCTTTCAAGGAAAGTCTGTTCACTCAGCGGTCATATTTACCATGCCTTTGGCCAGCTATTTCGGCATCCAAGACCAAGACATGTCTATTTGAATGAGGAAATCTCAAAAGCTGCTTGTCAAACTCACATTTCCAAATAATCTGAGAGGAACTGTCCCATTGATGTTGTTTCTTATGCTCAAATAGCATTTATACAAAGCTTATATTTCAGGCAGAACCAGCCAATGCCATGTGCGGTCAATTGGGAACTATGGTTACAGTCTTTACCAATGGGCGATTGGCTCATTTATTTAGAAGGCAGGACCTTTTCCACCAAATAGCACCCCTTCATACAGTAGTAATATGCAGCATCTTGGTATATCCCATTTGCTAAACCCAGAAACACGTTTTTCCATTACCCCAAAGTCAATGTTTTTTTATTATTATTATTATTATTAAATGCCTGAAATAATGTCTGTGGTTTATACTAGGTCAAGATATCTTCACGTTTTATATGCCATAAATCCAACGGTAATACAGTAATAGTCCACTCATGATTTTTACATGTTTTGAAAAAGGCAGTGGCTAAGAATAAACTAAATGTGACTAAAGAGGTGATAACTTATATCATTAAATGGATAGTTCACTTTGAAATTAATGTTTGATATGTTTTATCTTACCTCAAGGGCATCCAAGATGTAGATGGAGTATTTTCAATTTTGACATTTTTCAGTCAAACCGTTGTTGTCTATCAGTCATACACTGGAGGCTAAGGGGGTCCACCAAAGAGCAGCACAGAGAAGTCCAAATTAAACATGATTTAATGACTCGTAAATGTAAGTACACATTGATGGCCTAAGACACGAAACGAGCGGTTTGTGTGAGAAAAACAACAGTATTTATAGCGTTTTTACCTCGTGTAATCACAGTGATCTGAATCAGTTGTTCAATGTCCAACTGAACCGAACTGAATCAGTTGTTCAATGTCCAACTGAACCGAACTGAATCAGTTCAGTGTTACGCCGGAAGTGATTGCTTGCGTGTGACGTCACTCAATATTTACACGGAGATTTCGGGAGTTTTACCTTTTACTAAACATATTTAGATATACCGAAATCGTCTTCCATTGCGGTTTCCCGTATATCTAAATATGTTTAGTGAAAGGCAAAACTTCCGAAATCTCTGTATAAACAAAGAGTGACGTCGGCGCGCAAACGATCACTTCCAGACCGAAACGCCCGTGCCGTCAGATCATTTTGTCATGGCTATGATTACAAGAAGTAAAACGATATAAATACTGTTGTTTTTCTCACACAAACCGCTCGTTTCGTGTCTTAGGCCATCAGTGTGTACTTACATTTACGAGTCATTAAATCATGTTTAATTTGGACTTCTCTGTGCTGCTCTTTGGTGGACCCCCGTAGCCTCCAGTGTATGACTGATAGACAACAACGGTTTGACTGAAAAATGTCAAAATTGAAAATACTGTGGAAACAAAGACACCTACATCTTGGATGCCCTTGAGGTAAGATAAAACATATCAAACATTAATTTCAAAGTGAACTATCCCTTTAATAGCCTCCTAATAATCATGTTCTTTAAACAGATAGTGTTAATTCGGACAGGCACAAACCAAAAATGAAACCACTGGGCAGGGCTCGCCCATAAGGACTGCCCGATGGCTTGGGTCCAGTGTGAAAGACACTCCGGAGAGGGACAGTTTCATCATCTGTCGGCCCAGTGCTTTCCAAACGTTTATCATTTATGCGTATTTTTAAGGCTTGCCGATTTAATCATTCAAGCTCAAATTCACACTTAATTATAATTTTTTTTTTATCTCGGCAAAGGAGAAGTGCTCACCTACAGATTTAGACAGATTTGTGAACAATATTTGAGAGAAATGGGCATTTTGTGTACATAGATCTTTGAGTTCAGCTCATGAAAAATGGGGGCAAGAACAGAAGTGTTGCATTTATAATTGTGTTCAGTGTATATTTAATATTTATATATAAATGTGTGGGTATATAAATGGGTGTCGTATACTGGCAACCTCCACATTTCAGCTCATTAGACCACTTCTTGTTGGAGTTGTTGCATTGAAAATATTAATATTACAGTTTTTCCCTTTTATGGAAATACGTTTGTGTGTGTTTATTTTGCATATGTGTTTATACTTTGTCCTTGATTCCCTAGACCTTGGCGGACACAAGTAATATGTGTGTGTGTGTGGTTGCGTTCTCAGCTCTAAGTGACAGCACCCTCCCTTGTTGGTGCATCTCTGTCTCAAAGACTAATGGCATGAGGAGAATCAATTACCACCCCACGCTGGTGCGACGGCAGTCGGGGGGAGTGAGAGGAGGCGGGGGTGTGTGATGGGTGTAACATACACTGTCCTCACCACCTGCACAGACATCACTGCTAGTTTCATTTCAGACGTACTGGCCTCGAAGTCACACCTCACTGGAAGTTTGGCAATTAAGAGCCAAAGAAATGTCTGGCAGTTCCACCCAGGTGTATTTTGAGGGGTATTTCTGGAATGTTTGCCCTTGAGACGAAGAAAGAATGTGCGCTTACAAATACACTTACTGTACACACCTGGCATACAAATGTGTCCCTCCTCGTTCCGATTAGAGGCCTGCATTTCAGCCCGAGCCCAACGGGCCCCGACTTATTTACGCTTCTAGGGCCGGGCTTCGAGACAATTTTCACGTGATAGTGGTCCGGGCCTCGGGCATGTCTTTTTTTAGACATTAAAGGGTACATATCATGCTTTTAAATCATTTATTTTTACATATAAATCATACCGTTGTGGTCTATATAAAGCATGACTGCAATGCTTGGGTCTGAATTCCTCATTATTATAGCTCCACAAGCCCCTTTTCTGATGTGCGTCTGTGAGCGACCCGTTTCAAAGCGGCCCCTTTAAATAAAAAGGAGATGCGTCACACCCCGCCCGCTCTCCAGGTCGATGAGTTCACGGTCGGTTCAACTCCCTGCGTTCGGCCATTATTGTAGTTTGATTAGAGATATACGATTATATACGATACCTTCAAAGAACATTTTTATTCACACGTTAATAAAATGTCAACAACAGAAGACTTGTCCATCAAGCCTTACATATTCCAGCCAGAGCGAGCGAGTCGATAAAGACGATGACGAACCTGCAGAACAACCTCTTCATCATATGGATATATTGGTATGTGAGTTAACTGTTTTGTGTTATTAGTGAAAGTTGACTATTTCTCTTGTTAAAACAAGCACACCGACAAGATAAATGACTACGGTCTAATCTTACCACAAACAATATGATACGTTTGATAATATGATACGTTTAGAAAAGCATCAGAATGAGCATTGATGAAACTCAAGAACAATAATACTGCAGACGTGGAACGTTACTTCAAAACAAAAACAAAGAAAGACAAAGGTACTGCTAAATAATAATGGCGGATTGCTGGAAGTGTTGGACCGGTAGTCGATGTCCTTATTCGTCAGTTCTGCTGCAAATACGGTGATTGTTCAAAAAACGTCATAAAAAACAGAAAAATCTAAACAGGTTGAAAAATATGACCAAAACAGAATATAAAGATATAAACGAAGCACCTGAAGAGAATAATTTCATCTTTTCTGTACTTATAAACACTCCAAATATACAACAAAATGCATTTAAGGGCTAAAAAAGTGGATTTTGCATGATATGTCCCCTTTAAATAAAATAAAATATGAGAAGATGACGATTGAAAAGCAAACATAGAAAGATGTTTTAAAACCTATCACACTGACACATGACGGTCTGACCGGCTCGTTCTGTGATTAGTGTCCCGCCAGCAGCTTTTGTCTTAATTAACTTTCTAAAGAAATGAAAATAAACATACCAGTAACTACTTTGCCATTGAGAACAAAACCAATCTGTTTTAATGACTGCAACATAGGCTGTGTAATCTTTAAACGGGCCCAGGTCGGACTCCGGCTGATCATTGTGATGAGCTGTCGGACACACGGGCCGGGTTAGGGCCTGGGTTTGGAGGCCGTGCAGGGCTCTAGTTTCGTCATCAGGACTTGTGGGATGCTGCTCGCCTCGAAGGGCATTCCAAACCAACCACAGATACAGAAGGCACACCCTTGCATTACAAAGAGAGGCTTGATTTTGTAATTAAAACATAGTTGCAAAGTAATTTATTCAGTTGTTCATATTTTTCTAAAAACACTTTGCACAATACAAAGCAGCATTCTGAAGCTGTGCAAACTCAAAGGTGACGCTGACAAGGAACGTGCCCTTCATGTTAAAGTAAAATTTGAAAAAAATATCTTAAGAGGAGCTAAGATGCCACAAAATATGTGCACGTGGGTGAGGAGACTTGCACAATTTGCACAAGCCAGTTTGAACATTTAACATTATCTCACGATTATATAGACATGCAAAAAAAAGGCTTGTTGTTATAAATATACATAGTGTGAAGATAATCTTGTGTGGCTATTATGTTTACGATTTTTGATGCAGAGTTTTATAGCATATGTCATTTTATATACATGCAGAGATAACCGACGTAGCCAGAGCAAACTGAGTGGCGCAATTAATTATGCCGCTGTACCATTTGCAGGTTTACGGGACTTCCGTCCTCGCTTTCTCAGGAGTTTGTTCTCCCAAATCTGAACTACCAAGGACGCAAGCCTGAACTTTACGTACTTGATATTGAGAAACACCAGGCTTCTCGGTCCCACAAACACACATGGCTTTCTTTCTCACCCAAGTTCTGAATCACCTGCAGCTGTTGATCACTCACCATGGCTGCGTCCGGAAATGAATAAATGCTGCCAGCGGAGGACAAATTCAAATGAAGGCATCAAGGCACGTCCGAATCCAAAGTTAGTTTCCTGAGATGCCTTCATTGAGCCTCTTTTTGAAGGCAGCCTAGATGTATCCTTCACTCTCTTTGATATTCTTTGAGCCAGAAAAATAAATATGGCGTCTAAAAGTTGCGGATTGTGATCAGTTTGTATAAATGCTCATTTTTGTCGAACGTTTTCTGCTTTTGATGTCATTTTTAGCAGAAATTATACTATTGAAGAAGCGCCTTCAGAGCATGTGGCCACGGCCAATCGCTCACCGGAATGCCTCCCTCGAGCTTCGCTCTTGTAATTATTGAGCACAAATACTTACAATAAGCAAAAACTAGTTGATTATCACAGAATTTGTATTATGCTAGTTTC
This sequence comes from Pimephales promelas, assembly GCF_016745375.1. The sequence continues at coordinate 9,237,187 of NW_024121654.1, forward strand.
TCATGTGACATAGTCTGAATTAAAACATATGGTAAAAATCTAAAGTGTGATATTTGATGTTTATTACTCATTCTGTCTTTATCCAGGCTGGATGTGGTGATGAGGTTTATATAATATTGGATAGACACGCTAACAATGTCATAATGTTATCAATAACTTATATTTGTATGTTAACAATATCACATTAAGTATGTAGGGTAAAAACATTATCACAATCTTTTCACAACTTAAACATTTTGACAATGTAATTGTGTCAGCTGTGTACAGTATTTGTTGGACCTGTAAGCCGAGTGCTGCTTTAACACTTGGAGTGTGTGTGTGTGTGAGAGAGAGACTGGGAAAAACTCAGCTGAAAGATTCCTGTTTGAGAACTTCAAATGTTTTGGCTTTTGATGTGAAGCATAAAGCCTTTGGGTTTCAAATGTCTTTGACACACACACACACACACACACACACACACATGAACACAGAAATCAAATCTAAGAGCAAGGTGTCTCTCCCCTGATCTTAAATGCAACTTTCAAAATATCCATCAAACAGATTGAAATCTTTCTCACACCCACCACATCAAAAACACCTGATGGGGAGAAACACATGTAACGGACGAGAGTTAATCTAAAATTATGTTTTACTAGCAAACTTATACACCCAATCAGTGCAAGAGGAGGCTTATATATAGAGATGACAATATGACACTCCAGCTGCTCACTCTCTATCAGTCCTATCTGGGTTCGGATCAAATACAGCACACCAAATTAGCATATTTTATACTATACCTGATTATATGCGAGAGAGAATTTGAAAAAAGAAAATTAAGTCGTAATTTACTCACCCTGTGTTGTTCTAATGCTCTATGCCCTTCTTTCTTTTATGGACCACAAAGGAAAAATAAAAAAAAATCCCCTGCACACAATTTTTTTTTTTTTTTTTTTTTTTTTCATTTTTGGATGGAAAAACAAGGCAGATTTCGAGTTCAGTAATTTATATATCTAATTGAAATTTCCAAAGATATATATGAAGAGTTCAGATGCAAAAGCCTCTAAATGCCATTTGAAATTTTCTTCTTTAATGATGATTTTTTATCAAACTTGTATATTTAAGTTCAGTAATTTCACTTAAATGGCAATGATAATTACCTATTAATTGTTATTTAAGTGAAATTACTGAACTTAAATATACAAGTTTGATAAAAAAATCATCATTAAAGAAGAAAATTTCAAATGGCATTTAGAGGCTTTTGCATCTGAACTCTTCATATATATATTGGTTTATTCAGCGTCATGGAGCCTCTCCTCCATTGGCATAAAAATGTCCTCTTCCCTGTTTTCAGGTAAGGCTTGTAGCTTTTGTAGGCTTGCCTTGATGTGACATTGACGGCCACTGCTGAGAATGAAGATGAATAAAATCTAGAATTTGTATTTAACCTAGAACATTCCTTTACCAAAGAAATAAGCACCCAAACACAACAACAATAGTGTTTTCACAAAAAAATAGTTTCATCCACACACACACACACACACACACACATTGATTATGTGATGAACCTGGGCCTTTAGCAGTGCTTGTGTTGACAGCGCTTGAAATACAAATGTTTTTGGTCATAATGTTTCTGCTTCTGAGGTTTGACAGACTTTCGGGAAGAGATAAGTGCCTTCTGACTGTCGTGGCCCTGAGGTCAGGGTTTGAACCACAGTGCTTTACAAGATTTCAACTATGTGAGATGCTCCATATACTCATCTCTGTGGAAGCCACCACAGTCTGGGTGGATCACTTCACACTTCACACACACACACACACACACTGGGTTTTCATGTTTAATGAGGACATGATTTTTCTACTGTACAAACCGTATATATTATATCCCATAACCCAGAAAACTTTCTGCCTTTTTCCGGCCAAAACATTAAACATTATGTCCATTTTCCATCTGTCCTTAAGCTCTTACTTGAATTGGAATGTGAAGTCATCACTAAAGACTTAATCTGTTCTTAATTTTGCAGCTCTTTTTTAAGTTATCCATTGTCACATAATATGCCATTTACCTGCATTCAAATTGATAAGCAGAAGTTGAACTTAATATATAACTCACACACAGCTGGTTTAACCAGCCCCTAGTGTGTGGAATAATTAGTAGGCTATCTATCCCATATTACCTCACCATGACTGGTTACATTTCTGACCACTGCATGCATCATTGATGAGTAAATGTTTCAGGGTTTTGTCATCAGAAAACCAAGGATTTCAGAAGTCATATTTGGCATTGAGTTTAATGGTCTTTTGGACTGTGAAGAACACATCAATCACTTTATTTCAAATCATCAAGATATTTGAGATCTCTCACAATATAAGATATAATATTGCCCAGAGTCAAAGAAGGACTCTCACCTTGTCAGAAAACATCATTGAGCAAGTTCTTGACCCTATTCTGCTTAATAAGCAGACAATGCATGTGGTCAAAATGTGTTAGCACGATTTCCTTTATCTGAATTAGGTCATAGACCGCTGATTGACACGGATATAGATTTTTGATACTTACCTTGATTTTGCCCTGCATGTAAATCTGCTTTCTGTTAGCTTTTTTTATATTGTGCATGTGTGATGTGTAACAGGAAAGCTGATTTAAAGCTGCAGTCCGCGTCTGAAATCTGCAATTGCAGTCATTTGTGGAATTATCAACCAGTGTTGGGTAAGTTACTCTAAAAAAGTAATTAATTACTAGTTACTAATTACCTCTTCAACAATGTAATTAGATTACTGTACTAATTACTCTCTCTAAAAAGTATTTAATTACTTTTAATTACTAAACCCATATCAATCTCATCCAGCTGAATAATACAAGGATAAACATGAATCTGTTTTAATTCTTTCAAATAAATACTATAAAATTGCATGAATTATCCTTAAACTGACCAAGGTGGAGAAGGTTACATTATAAAAACATACTTTTTAACATCAGACAATACATTTTGATGTTAAACCCACTATTGTTTTATGTCTGATATCATGATATTTCACACTTTTTTCATACATTTTTTACAATAATTCATATGAATTTGTACGAGTGCGGTCGTAATATTTACACACCTCATACATTGCATACAAATCACTGTGAGATCGGATTGATCCATACACAGTATTTACCTCAATTACATCAGAAGTAACTGTAATTAAATGAAGAGTAATTCTTTACTTTACATTTTCAAGGGAAAAGTAATTAAATTACAGTAACTAATTACTTAGTAATTAGTTACACCCAACACCGTTATCAACTTTACATGAGTAGCAGTTCGAGTAACTTCACCGAACAGCACAGACGAACACATTGAGGAGAGTGTGACAGCTGTCAATCACCGCGCAGATTTTTCACAGATTAAGTTTGACTAACATAATAATTTTCACCAGAAAATGTCATCTGAACGAGTAACATCCACTTTTGTTCTGGTTCTGACACTGCAGTAAGTTTGTGCCGATTAAAATCCTTGTTTTCGCATGAGTCCGGTTGCAGTCTCGTTTTGTCTGTAAGTGAGCCACTCCGAAGTCCTAAACATGGTCTTTTGCATTTTACAGCGGGCGAATCTGTTGTCTCTGATGCCCAACTTTATGTATGTTTTGTAAAATTCCTTTATCTGTCAAAATTTTTTTATTAGATCGTCCTGGAAGAAGCGCAAGCAGAAGGCTCTTTAATGAAGTTACTTCTTTGAAGGACATATTTAATGAGATTATGCCTGAAAAGGTTCTGCATTTTTATGTTAATTTAAAAAAATACATTGTATAATATGACTTCTTGTTCATATTTGTTTTGTTTTTGTTGTATTTATATGATGTTTGTATTTTTGTAGATTAATTTTTGCCATGAAAATAGCTCTGACTGCTGACATGGCATGAAATAAAATAATCTAAATCTGTTATTTGAACCTTTCTGGATCCGCCATCAAATTGATAAGTTTAATTTTATCAAGTGCTGAGAGAAAACAAAGACATGCTTGAATCTCCCGCGGAAATCCACCAGTACCACTGGGATTAAAATCATTATTACAAGCAAATACAGATTTGAATTTCTATGGCAAGCAGATAGCGTCGAACACTGGCTGGCTGTGTATTTTCTCAAATATGTACTTTGGGTCATTTTTAACCCCAAAAAACTTACGGACTCCAGCTTTACGAGCATCTTATAAAAAAAAAAAGTCTTATTTCAAATGCATTGCAGGTTATTTATTGGTTTACATATAAACCGGGACACCAGGCAAATTCATTAAACTAATTTTTGTGAGTTATCAGTGTGTATATAAACAGCCAGCACTGCACTAACCCACACTGGAGGGCAGACAGAAATCCAGCTAAACCTCTCTGCCGGAGTTTCCCGGGCTTTGGGCAACTTTTTTCCTTCAAAACAATGTGTAAGATCGAACCCACATTTGTGAATTTGAAATCTTGAGTGTATTCTGTTTTGTCTTGATGATAAGGATTGAGAAAGTTTACTTATGGGCGACACTTCTGATTGTACAATCTCTCCGGTGGCATTGCTCATGGTTGAAGTATAAGTCTAATCACTAAGTTTGTGCATGTGTGTTTGCCAGCGAGCGGTCGGACCCGCCCTGAGGGACAGACATTGCACTCCACTGCATCCATCATAAAGTTTTTTTCAAGATTTTTTAAGAAGCAATTTTAATATGCATGTGCTGTATGTGAGAGTTTATTGGGAATGCATGTGTCTTTGTTTTTGTGTGTGTCGGAGTGCGCTGTGGGACCCACCCAGGGGACAACAAAGCAGCACCTCGTTTCACATGAAAAGCTGGAGGCTCACAGGGAAGTGTGTGTGTGTGTACGTGTACTGTCTCCCTCTATCTTTCTCCTCTCTCTACCCCCTACCCCAACAACCCTTCCAAATAAATAAGAATTTTTGATTACAGTAACAAGCCCATAAATTATGCAGGCCAGCAGCCGATGAAGAGCGTTTGAAAGACGGCCTGTTTTAACCTCTTCCTTCCTCACTCTCTCTCTCTCTTTCTCACGGCTGGGAAAAGATGCAAGCATGAGCCGGAGGGAAGCATGTGTGGAAGCAGAAGAAGCGGTGCTGAGAACGAATTAAAGGCTGGATAGATGAAGAGATTTCAGGAATGGGTCAAGTTCTAAGTCTATTAGTAAGGCTGACTATTATATCTGGATTTTTTATTCAATTTTGTGTAAGAAAATTTGTCCAACTGGATGATGTTCTTAAATTCAGCCCTAATTCAAAGCCTGAATCAGTGCCTATACTTAAAGGACGTTTTCATACCGTTTCAAACCTGTTTGTATTTCTTTCTTCTGCAAATACCAAAATGAGATAAACATGTCATTGTAAACTTTCAAAACGCACTGAGGTATTTCTCAAAACATCAAATTTTCAGAAAGTTTCACAAAAGAAAGTCAGTCGGAGTTTGAATAAATGATTCACTGTAAAAAATGGTCGTGATTTTAACGGTAAAAGACTGTAAAAATGCTACAGTGTAAAACTGTTAATTGGTTAACAGAACCTTTCCTTACTATATACGGTAAATAACTGTGATAGATCTAATGGTAAATTTCATGTAATTTTACTGTAAAATACTGTTAAATTTACAGTTTTTAAAGTGAAAATGAACAACTCATCGTATAATTTACAGTGAAAAAACGTAAATTGACATTCCCACAATTCCCTGCGTGACACTCCACACTTGATGTATTTTTGCTGAAATAGCTTGTTTGCTTAGTCTTTTTCTAATCCGTTAGGTACATTAGGGTTTTATGTGACATTTAATGTTGTTAAATTAATGTTTATTGCCTATTTGTGTTACCATGATGGTGTTTAATGTTTGAGTGAATGACACTGTGCCGCTTCTATATGATAATATTAAGTTTCTTGTGAAAGAGCTGCATGTGATGTGTTTCCATATGCATCATGTGACTCTCATTACTGCTGTGATTGACGGATGTCAGATTATTACAATGGTATAAAACAGATATTAACACTTTAAATGGTCGATAATTTAAAAGTATATCAGATAATCAAATACGGTTTATTTCCGTAAATTTTAAGTTAAGCCTGTAAAATCTTATTACCGTAAAATTCTTGCTACCGTATTTTATACGGTAAATTTCTGCCGGTATTTTACCGTAAATTGAACACATTTTTTTACAGTGTTGCATCATATTCATTTAAAGAGTTTGTTCACCCCAAAATGAAAATGATGTCATTAATGACTCTCCCTCATGTCGTTCCAACCTCCATTCATCTTCGAAACACAGTTTAGAATATTTTAGATTTAGTCTGTAACTGTATTTTTTTTGATAGCTTTCTAAACAGACTGAAATTTAAGTCATTATTCACCTAAAATCTCCCGCTCTCCTGTAGCTCCCAAATCTCATCTGTGCTTATTCGTGCAGTGAAAATGACAATCTCGAAACATAAATATTGACCAAATGTTCATATTTTGTTTCTATAGAGTACACTTTGTAGGACGACTCGGAGCTAGCGGCCCATGGGTTCCCTCGGTCGAAAAGCAATGCATTTTCCCCATAGACTTTTGGAAAATCGCAAAAAATAAGATCTGTGTTTAACAAAGAGTTGTGACCCTTACACGTTTTTTTTTCAAGATAATCTTTACAAGTTAAATCAAAATTTATACATTTTGAAGCCTATATAAAGATTTTAAAAAACACAATCAGACACAATAAAGTTTAAAAAACCACAAGCAGGTTATAACCAATACTACCGATCAAAACGTGAAAATATTTAGAGGCTTTGTTCACCACAGACCTTATTTCAGGCGATTTAGCAAAAACCCATTCAAAAATCCCATAGGCTTTAGAGCGAGGGAACCGTAATGCTAATATGCTAACTCACCTCCGCGTTTTGGCCTACAGAGTGACGTCGTAACTTCGGCACTCTATTACTATTCCTATAACTGTAATCATAATCACTGTTATGTGAAATGCTTCATACGAAGAAACTTGTAAATGTTAAATCACAGAGACTGCTGGGAGAATCAGACACTAGCACGGCAGTATCATAACCCACTCGCTAATTCATGTCTGTGTAACATGATATACATCTTACCACCCCTCCCCCTTTACAGAAACACACCAATGAAGACACCACACACACCCAAGCATTTTCACACACACACACTAAGACACTTGAGGCAATTTGGCGCCTTCTCGAACCCCATTTGCCAGTACAAAGAGGCATTGTTAGTTAGTAATGTTAATGAGCTCAATATGCCCTCGACTGGAATGTGTGAAAGCAGAGGCCCAGACTCTCTCTCTCTCTCTCTCTCTCTCTCTCTGTGTGTGTGTGTGTGTGTGTGCCCTCATTCCCACATTTTAAAGGAGTTGCCACCCCCTCACTCACTCTCTCTCTGAACATGACTGGCATACAGACAGTCGGCGGAGGGGGTTATAGCATGTGTTTGTGATGGTCATACATACAACAAGTACACCACCTCCGTTTACTGATGTCCCACACTCTAAAAAATGCTGGGTTGTTTTAACCCAATTTTGGGTCAAATATGGACAAACCCGAAATGTTGGGTTAAAAATGTAATGTAAAAATTTAACCCAACGGCTGGGTTAGTCCATATTTGACCCAAAGTTGGGTTAAAACAACCCAGCATTATTTAGAGTGTATAGAACTATTTTTTTGGTAAAAGGTTCTATTGGCCAAATATGGAACCCCAGGGTTCTATATAGAACCCAAAGCAACCCTTTTTAAGAGGGGTTCCAAAAACGTAGCGCTGATAGAACCTTTTAAGGTTCTATATAGAACCCAGAGGAACCCTTTTTAAGAGGGGTTCCAAATACGTAGCGCTGATAGAACCTTTTAAGGTTCTATATAGAACCTTTCCTTCTAAGAGTGTGGAGTGTTCCAAAGAGCCATGCAGTAAGTTACTATATGCATAAAATGTATATGCTAACTCTGGTTAACTTTGATTGACAGCTGATAACGGATGATCATACCAACTCTGTATCCTTTCTGTATTTTGTATTTTCCAAGATTTTCCCCATAAACAGCCTCAAACACGTTCTTCAGAGAGTCTATGGGTGACGTCACAGACGCTTTTCCCATATTTTTTACAGTCTATGACGTAAACACACTTAAGTATAGTTGGATCAGGTACTTTGAGTCTACTTTTTGTCAGAAATATACCGGACGCTCATTTTCACTGTGAATTGTATTTGTTTAGCTTTGTTTTTGTCATTTTTTTCATTTATAGTGCGCAATCTGATTTAATCATTACTATCTGATATTATCTAATATTGACTGTCACATTGATATTGACATGGCTGGCTTTAATCTAAATCAATATCGCTAGCATTTTGTTTGCATGTTAACCTGACATCTGTACTTGTCGACTTTGGCTTTTGGCTTGCTTAGTACACTTAATATTCAACAATAATGCATTGACACCATTGTATGAGACTGAACTGAGCCTTTATAAACTAGCGATTCCTTTTTACTTAGTAAATGCCCCCAGTACTAGCGCTATACGCTAAACAGGGTTTAGAGATAAAACTCTTTACATTCGATTATCATGAAAACGAATCTCAGAGAACGGTTGACTATGTACCGATGTTTTATTAGACCAAATGCTGAAAAGAAAAGGACTCTCAGAAAGGAACTAAATTAATCTCCTGTATTCTGAATTAGTCAAAAGCCGTCTGAACATCCTGAGACTTTATTTAAACTCTTGCGTCGCACTGGGTTGGTGATAATATTCCAGAGAATCCAATATCTTGCATTGCTCTCGCTCCTCCAACTAACTATTTGCCACAAGTTACTCTTTTTTTTGTTGTTGTTGTCTTTACAGTTTCCTTCTATTCTTGTGCATGTGGCTTTATTTCTTCCTTGCAATGCTCTCAGGCCCCAAAAATAATCCCAAAAAGTCTCTAGTTATGAAAGAATTTCTCTGTTCAAAGGGAATATCTGAAAGCCGGAGCACTCGGTTCTGTCTGGCTTTGGTTTTAACTTTACGAGCGATCTTTCGCTCTGGTTTGGTCTTGTTTTCCTCTCTGAAACTCTCTCTGTTTTCCAGGAGACACCCCTAGCCATTAAACCATTTTTATTTTTTGCTCTGTTCGGCCAATTTATGTTGGTTAATTTAGCGTAAAACGAGGCAGCGGTGGCGGTGGAGGCCTTGTGCTAGATTCCGCGAGATGAGCGTCGTGTGTCTCGCGCTGTGCCGGGCCGCGGGTGGTCTGATCACACGCTGCATCAGCGGGAGACTGGACATCAGCACACACACACTCATGGGATTGGATGTTTGGAGAAAAACACAGATTTTAAGAAAAAGTAATAATTACAGTGTGCAGGATTGAGTCTAAATGTACATGTGTGTAATGTCGCTGTAGATGCAGCATGTGATTGTTGAAATTACATGGCTATCATTTAATATATCTCATTTATCCCCCTGTGCTGTGTTGTACCTTAATTTGAATGAATTATTTGCAGTCATTACTGTAAAATAAACACTAACTTGAAGAGGATGGTTATGTACCTACAGTATCTTACCTGTATTATTTTGTATTATTATTTTATTTACCATAGGCTATAATTACAATAACAACAATTGTTACCTGCACGTAATAAATACCTCACACAGCTAATTTTACTGTAATGCATAAATCACCTGATACTTCTACTGATTACATCACTTACATTAATATTGCTTTATTGTGTGTATTTTAATTTTTTGAGGTAGACTACTTCACTTCTGATATATTGTTTGGAGCGTGCTGTTTACAGTGAAGTAATTGTATCCTTTCTATGTTGTAGTTTTTGTAAACTGTACTGCACACTGTGTGGAACGAAACAAAAATTAGGATGGAATGACGATAAACTCTCTTTCTTTCCTGATATAACTATATGAGAAGAAAGAGCGCATAAAGTAATAGATGCTATAGCTATAAGAAATTATGCTAACTATTCAGGAAAGCAAAGGTAATTTGTGGGAAAATGGTCAGTTATGCAGTTTAGTGTTCTTGTAGAAAAAAATGGACTGCAGAATATTGTGATGGGCCAGACATCATCTTAGAAGAAATGGTTCTATTTAGAACCAGAAATGGTTCCATCCCCCGCTTTATATATGGAACTCCAAAATGGTTCTGTATAGAACTATTTTTTTTGGTAAAAGGTTCTATTGGCCAAATATGGAACCCCAGGGTTCTATATAGAACCCAGAGGAACCCTTTTTTTAAAAGTGTATAGAACCTTTTAGGAGTTCCAAAAACGTAGCGCTGATAGAACCTTTTAAGGTTCTATATAGAACCCAGAGGAACCCTTTTTAAGAGCGGTTCCAAATACGTTGCGCTGATAGAACCTTTTAAGGTTCTATATAGAACCCAGAGGAACCCTTTTTAAGAGGGGTTCCAAATACGTAGCGCTGATAGAACCTTTTAAGGTTCTATATAGAACCCAGAGGAACCCATTTTAAGAGGGGTTCCAAATACGTAGCGCTGATAGAACCTTTTAAGGTTCTATATAGAACCCAGAGGAACCCATTTTAAGAGGGGTTCCAAATACGTAGCGCTGATAGAACCTTTTAAGGTTCTATATAGAACCCAGAGGAACCCTTTTTAAGAGGGGTTCCAAATACGTAGCGCTGATAGAACCTTTTAAGGTTCTATATAGAACCTTTTCTTCTAAGAGTGTGGAGTGTTCCAAAGAGCCATGCAGTAAGTTACTGTATGCATAAAATGTAAAACGAGAATTGTTCCTCCACAGACACACGAGGGTCATTGTGTGTAGCTGGGGGCCACGGCTGGCACACAGCTGGGCACCTCATTTCCATTGGCTCCACAGCAGCCCTCACAAAGGGCCCGCGGAAACGAAATTGCACACATATGCGTATGTATGTGTGCTGGGCAAAAATAAACTGTCACATTTCCCCCAAGAGTGTGTTTGCCGGCATACACCAGTCCAGAAGTCTCCTCAGAGGTCAGGACATCATGGTCCACTCACAAAAGATTCAGCGTCGATTTGACTGTAATGCCTTTGATCAGCATCACCAATCAGAAGCATAATTATTAGATCCTCAGAGTCTTCTAAGAGTGCTCGAACACACTTAAACTGATGAAGAGCTAGTCAAGCTCGAGACTTCATAAGTTCACAAGTGTGAACTTACATTAATCACATTAATCCTTAACACAGAAGAAATTCAATAGTTGTCTTGAAATGGTTGTTATATTCCATGATAGTGTTTCTGAACTGCAGTTGCAACTCTTATTTGCAAAGTGCATTTGAAATATGCATCTGGTCTCTGGACCCTCTCCTCTTCACAAAGAGCTGTATCAATTAACGCCAGTGGGAGACAGTGCCAACAGCCTTAATGGAGACGTGTGTAAGTCATTACCACAAACACATTGAGTGGGAGATGGAGGGTGGGCTATGTGTGGTGAGCTCATGTAAGCTTATTTCAGAAGTTGCACACAGAACCTACAGGAGAAGAAGCAGTAATGCAGAGTGACAGTAGATCTGGGCCTCAGAGTGCAGCGTGACCTTATTAATCTCCAGTCAAGATCAAGCCCACCTTCTGTGCCAGCATGTCCTACATCTGCACTCTGTAGAGACCACTAGCCATTCTGACACGCTGCAGTGGACGGTTCGTTTGACCCCGTGGCAAGTCTTTTTGAACATGATATAGTGGTATTTCTATAGTTTTTGTGAACATATAAACTTGGTACCAAGGAGATATATATATATATATATATATATGGGAATTAAAATAAATTAAAAAAAGCGAAAAAAAAGAAAAGAGTAATACAACTCTTGTCTAATGTATAAAACCACCTCAGTAAAATCTGTATATACGTAATAATATGTGATGTAATTATAACTTTCAAGTTATTTAATTATTTAACAGCCAGTGGTTGCTGTGCATTTCATTTCATGGATAAGGCCCACTGTGATATTTTGATTTACAATTTAAAATAAAACAAATAAATAAATAAAAAACTTTTAAGTGATATGTGGATAGGTAGATGACCACTAACTTTTCAGCTTAAAGCAAATGATCAGCAGAACTCGGTTAATTAATTACGATGAATATTCAACTACATTTTTTTAGGAAGGAAACAATCCACTTGCCTAAAAAATCTTAAATATGCACATCACTTTTCCGTACTTCCTTGATTATTTAGACAGATTATATTACATTGATTGTTCAATTAAAGAATGTAGATTGTTTTAAGGATGTTTTTTTTTCTGACAAAGAGGCTAATGATACTGAAAAATATTAAAGGGATAGGGATTAGAGTGTAATTAACTAAAAATTAAAATTTTATCATCATTTACTCATCTTCATTTTATTCCAAATCCAAGACTAAATATTTTTACTAAAATTAAATATAGAATATTTTTTTAATATATTTTATATTTAATATATGTATATATTAAATATATTTAATATTGAATATATTTATTTTTTTTAAATATATTTTTAAACATACACTCTAAAAAATGCTGGGTTGTTTTAACCCAATTTTGGGTCAAATATGGACAAACCCGAAATGTTGGGTTAAAAATGTAATGTAAAAATTTAACCCAACGGCTGGGTTAGTCCATATTTGACCCAAAGTTGGGTTAAAACAACCCAGCATTTTTTAGAGTGTAATAGATTTCTCAGAATCACAATTGCATCATATGATTTTTGACCATTGTTGAAAAACCACGTGCCATGGTACATAACAGTGACAGTCATTTAGAAGCACACTATCAAAGTCATCGGGTACCAGTGTGTTTAATTGTATTGAATGTGCACTTGTTGTGTACTTCAAATCTAAAAAGTAGGTCAATGCGGAAAATATAACATTGAAATAAAAGGCCACATACTGTAAGTGTACTTAAAGAGATGTGCACTTAAGTTTACTCCATCATTAAAATGTAACTATACCAGGTAATATAGACAGAAATCCACAATAAAAATTCAACTAGTTCTTGAAGATTGTCCTTTTTTTACTCTGAACATGCCAATAAAATCTCATTCAGTAATTATGAATCACCTAATATGGAAATATCTCAGTCCTAAATTTGATTTTTGATCTTGATCTTGAACTTGCTTCAATATTATTTAATAGTAGCTACAGTAGCTGAATTGATAATTGAACAACAACTCATTTGTCCTGCATTGCTTCTGTATAGTTGCATTAATGACAAACCATCATTCTAAAATGTTAGTATGTTAAACCATATTGTTAATAACATTTTAATTTCAATAAAATTGAATAAATACCGTTTTTAAAAGTTTTTTTCTACCATGTTTCCACAACATAACTGGAATGATGTACGCATTTTTATGAGCATGTGTTTTAATTGGTACTTGTTATATAGAAACCAAAAGCGAGGGAAAAATATCCCGTTCCCATCTGTGTAAGATTCCACGAGCGTGTGTGTCTGTGAGTTTGTGTGTGTAAATACACTTGTGTTTGTAGGTCTCAGAACACCCAGGGCCAAAACAATGGGAAGGCGTCACACGTCACACTGCTCCTATTGTTCCCGGGTCCTCCTTTTCTCTCTCGCTCTCTCCTCCACACTCTCGTGTCTAGCCTTGGGAGTCTGTCTGACAACGCCAGCCTGTAATTGGACAGACACTGGATTCCTTGGTTGGGTGTGTGTGTGTGTGTGTGTGAGGGGTAGTGCAGCCCTAGTAGACACTTTGGAGCCGGTCACAGCACTGCGATTATAGTGGCAGGGGAGAGCGCGGCGAGATGTCTCCCAGCAACCCCGTCTGTAAATCATGTCACATACTGGTGAGTCTCTCCATCTCTCCTTCAAGCCAACCCTCTGCTCCTCTTCTCACCCTGCACTTCCTGTCCCTCGGTGTCCTCCAACCGCACATCAGCACTTCAGGCCAGTGTTGAGGCAAGAACAATAAGGAATAAAGGGATAGTTCACACTAAAATCAAAATTGACATCATTTACTTGTGTCATTCCAGTACTGTGAATACAAAAGGAAATTTTGAGGAATGTTCACTGTGAGAAGGAAAGCAAAAAAAACATAAATGCATTAGACTCTATGTCTATGATGCATTTAATTCAAAACATATTTAATTAAGGCTTTTATACACATACAAATCCATCAACGCATATACATAGAGCAGATCAAAAATGTTTGCATGAAATGCAAGAAATAGCGAGGATTGTGCTTGTGTCACACATGCAGGTTTGCACTTTTGAGAAATCTCCCACTAAAAAAAACATTTAAATATTAAAAATATATTAATGTGTTTCACAACATCTTGGATTTGGAATAAAATGAAGATGAGTAATTGATGATAGAATTATCATTTTTAATAAATTACCCTTTAATCCCTTTAATCAGTATATCATCAGTATCCATTTTTGTCAGAAAAACATCTTTAAAACGAAAAATAATAATATTTATTTATTAATAATATTTTACAATTTATTGAATAATACATTAGGAATTGCCACTTTTCATTTATTAAAAATATGTAATATTGTAATGTATATATATATATATATTATTGAACATACAATTTAACATATATATATATATATATATATATATATATATATATATATAAATATATATATATATATATGTCTATATTTATATGTATAAATAAATTCCAAAATCTTAATGTTTGTTTTCATATTTTCAAATGAAATGTGTAACTATGCATATAAATTGTAATAAAACGTGAGTTAAAAGTTCATGAATATGTGTTCAGCTTTATGTGAACCCATGAAAGATAAATGTATTAATCGAGTTCTTCAAAAAAGCTATTACGTTTAAAAAAGTGCAGTTTTTGTCTTGACTGATTTTATCCACCCATATATGGATATGGGTTCTTTAATATATTGCAATTTATTTACCAGTATTCACATTTATATTTTGTTTCATAGGGGAATGGGTAAAAATATATATTTAATTCATCAAATTTTAATACCTTACAAAAAGCGAATCAATGTTATTTTACAGATGCTTGAACATTTTCATGGAAAACCAGACTATTTTGATGAATTACTAATGCAGAAAATGATTTTTTGCAGTGATTCAGGATTCAAAACACAGTGTTGGGATTGAGATGCAAGCAACGGCAACACTGACATCATCAAACCTGGCGTGAGTCTGGATTGACATGAGGATGAATACATTGTAATTTGACCATTCAAAGGGCTACACCTGCAGTAGGCCGTTTAGACGGTTGTAACCCATTATGTGTTGTTGTGAGCAACGTTTATGCTATTGTTTTGAACTGATATGCCATCTGCCTAAATCTCACTATTATGCTTGAGTTTTTTAGCTTATTGATTCATTCATACACTTGCCAGTTACACACACCAAAACTGTGTCAAGTCAGTTGACCTGACAGTCATGCGATGTTACGTAAGCATGTATAAAACAATAGCGGCAGTGTTAGCAGTAAAGAGTTTACTTCACAGGACCTATTTAGCCTCTGAAACTAGCGTTAGATTGACAACCAGTGCTAATGCGCCAGAACAAGTCCGTCGTGGCCTGTTTCCACGTGTCGTTGCGTGCATTTGTGGCTTGGGCACTAGTTAGTTCCCGTCTTGTTAGCATGCCCCCCTCGCCAAGCATAAGGTCACCAGAGACCCGGCGCATGGCGCAGCAAGACGGGCGCACAAGACTGCCCGAAATTAGCATTCACCCTTTCCCCATGATCGCTAAATATTTCAACACTTCCAGCTGCTTGAAGTTGGAGCCCATCACTCAGGAGATGGAAGTAGAGAGAGTGAGACAGCCATCTTCCTGCGTGAGTGCTGCGCCTCATGTGTATCTCTTCACTTATTCATGTGTTTATTTATTATTTCATCGGCGGCGCTGCTCTCCCCCCCACCCTCCTCCATCTTTGTCTGCGATGTAGAGAGAGAGAGAGTCATTAATTCATTAAAGAAGCCCTCGCCTCGCCTCGCCTGCCTGTCTATCTCTTCTTCCCTCCCTTCCTGTCTTTTTTCTCTTCCCCTCCTTCGTAACCCATTTCCTCTCCTTTCCCTCTTTCCTTTACTTATGTGTTCTGTTCGTTCATTGATATGGTTGACACATTTTCTTGTTCCCTAAGCGTTTCCTGACTGCCTCTTTCTGTTTGTTGTTTTCATGGTATATTAAGATCCGTCTCAGGTGATTCGATCGCAAGGAGTAAATCTGATCATTCAATCACATTCGGAGGAAGTCCGTCGTGTGAGTCAGGAAGTCATGTGGCCACATTGCATTTCTAACGTAAAAGCGTTACCCTTTCTATTTCTGATGTACTCCGTCCGCTGTTTCTGACAAATGGATTCAAAACTTTCGCTTTGACACGTGTAATGTCGACAGTTCAGACTTGGTTCTGTTCATCAAATAATAATTCGATTTTAAATTGTGGGAGTGGCAGTCGAGGGGCGGGATTAACCAGATAAACTGATGTGGAAAGGACGGCATATGTCACCAGAGAGAAGATAGATAAATTGTACCAATTAAACATATACACAGATTAGTCATTCACAACATGCATTTAAAATAGCTGTTAATTTGAAATAGATATTAAAGGGTTAGTTCACCCAAAAATGAAAATTCTGCAGTATTTACTCACCCTGATGTCGTTCCAACCCCGTAAGACCTTCGTTCATCTTCGCAACACAAATTAAGATATTTAAGATATTAAGATCGCTCCATAGGCTTCTTGAGGGAATGACTCTTGCTGGCATCGAAAAGTCATTAAAGACATCGTTAAAATAGTCCAAGTGACTCAATCTTAACTCTCTTAAACGACGAGAACACTTTTTGTGCGCAAAAAACAACAAAAATAACGACTTTATTTCAACTATTGGTTTATTTCTCCCTGTGCGCGAGTCAGGTTACTAGTTTAATAGCGTAAGCTTCTGTTATTGTACGTCACACGCATCACACACATGACCAGTGTCGGTCAATAGTGAGCCTACGTGTGACGTAGCTTTACGCAATCACACTACGCTAACTGACTACAGGCCCATGGAGAAGGAAGTGAATAGTTGAAATAAAGTCGTTATTTTTGTTTGTTTTTGCGCACAAAAAGTGTTCTCGTCGTTTGATAAAGTTAAGATTGAGCCGCTGTAGTCACTTGGACTATTTTAACGATGTCTTTAATGACTTTTCAAGGCCAGCAAGAGTCATTCCCTGAAGAAGCCTATGGAGCGATCTTAATATCTTAAATATCTTAATTTGTGTTGCGAAGATGAACGAAGGTCTTACGGGGTTGGAGCGACATGAGGGTGAGTAAATACTGACAGAATTTTCATTTTTGGGTGAACTAGCCCTTTAATAAAAATTATATAGGATGAATCTTCATTTCATTCGGACTTTCAATGAAAATAACATGTCATGTATATGCCAAGGTGGAATTTCTTAATAAGAGGTCCAACTCAAGTAAGTTTTGTTAGGATGTTTCCTGTTCTGTCAAGTCTTGGTAATTGTTGGACTGCATCCCATCTGATGGTTACGTCTCCACTAGGTAGAGCTGAGTTACCGTATCCTCTTTCTCTCTCTCTCTCTCTCTCTCTCTCTCTCTCTCTCTCTCTCTCTCTCTCTCTCTCTCTCTCTCTCTCTCTCAGTTTCTACCTTCGGTCAAAGCTCCTAGGTCATTGAGCTCCCATTGCTAACTTTTAAAACTTGAATATGATTTTATTTAGTTATAAACAGTGTCATGTTAATGCCACAAGATCATCTAACTGCATGACGTAAATTATATAAATGATGCATTATCATGTCATGTGCTTCAGTAGTCTATTTGCATCCTTTGTGTGTGTGTGTTCAGGATTTGACAGCCCTAAAATAAACACATACATTTAATATTGTCATCATATAAAGCGCTCATCACTCTTCAGCTTAAGCAGCTCAATTTATATGAGTTATTTTTAAGATCTATTTGTGAACTAACTGAAAAGTTACAAGTTAAAGTTACACTGTAAAAAATGGTCGTGATTTTAACGGTAAAAGACTGTAAAAATGCTACAGTGAAAAACTGTTAATTGGTTAACAGAACTTTTCCTTACTATATACGGTAAATAACTGTGATGGATCTTATGGAAAATTTCATGTCATTTTACTGTAAAATACTGTTAAATTTACAGTTTTAAAGTGAAAATGAACAACTCATCGTATAATTTACAGTGGAAAAAACGTAAATTGAGATTCCCACAATTCCCTGCGTGACACTCCACACTTGATGTATTTTTGCTGAAATAGCTTGTTTGCTTAGTCTTTTTCTAATCCGTTAGGTACATTAGGGTTTTATGTGACATTTAATGTTGTTAAATGAATGTTTATTGCCTATTTGTGTTACCATGATGGTGTTTAATGTTTGAGTGAATGACACTGTGCCGCTTCTATATGATAATATTAAGGTTCTTGTGAAAGAGCTGCATGTGATGTGTTTCCATATGCATCATGTGACTCTCATTACTGCTGTGATTGATGGATGTCAGTTTATTACAATGGTATAAAACAGATTATTAACACTTCTAATGGTCGATAATTTAACAGTATATCAGATAATTAAATACGGGTTGTTTCCGTAAATTTTAAGTTAAGCCTGTAAAATCTTATTACCGTAAATTTTTGCTACCTACCG
The DNA here is from genome assembly GCF_016745375.1 of Pimephales promelas. The sequence goes on from NW_024121654.1 coordinate 9,255,772, forward strand.
TATTTTATACGGTAAATTTCTGGCAACCACAGCTGCCGGTATTTTACCGTAAATTGAACACATTTTTTTTTACAGTGTACAGTAATTTTAGACGTCTTTGAAATGTTGTTATTAAAGCATATATCTATGAACCCATTCTAAAAACCTAAAGCAGGTGGGTCTTGCAAACTCATTCTGGACACACAGACTGACAGAGAAGTCGAGAGAGAGAGAGATATTGAAAGATGATGTCACGCGGTGTGTTGGTGGAGTTCTGCATTCACTAATTCACAAGTTCACATTCAGTCTGGAGTGTGAAGAAGGTAAACGTTTGTTTAAAACTTCATTTAATGACGTCACACGTCTCACCACGGTTTGTGAGGTCACAGGTCAAGACAGCACAGAGGGCCAAACAGAACAGGGGAGTGTGTGTGTGTGTGTGTGTGTGTGTCCTTCACCTCTCCCAAAGGATCCCTATCAGAACATCATCATTCCTCTCTCTCTCTCTCTCTCTCTCTGCTCCCCCTCTCTCCTCCCCCTCTCTCATTAAAACTCTGCGCCTCGGCTTCTAATTAAATCCCACTTGAAAGTCTTAAAAGTCAGACTCAGATTGATTCAATTTGCATTTCTGAACAGGGAACATTGCCTAAAAGGATAAATAAATTGGTTGAGAAAAAAAATCCTCTTTTCTGCGAGCAGTGTTTTTTTCATGTAAGACAACACTCACATGCCAACACATGCAAACACACACACACACATATGCCCATGCACACAAATTTCTGTTGTCACCTTGGCTTGCTGGAATAAAAATCATCAATTGGGTTGAACGACAATGAATTTATCTTCAACCTGAACTGTGTCTTTCGACACTACTGAGTGCATTTACACTCACACAATGACACACACACACACACCCATGCTGGGAAAGACAATTACCGTGGGTTAAACTTACTCTGACTGGCAGATATCCAACATCACTGTTAGACAGCAAAAGAATGAGAGAAAGAAAAAAACACTTTAATAGTCATATACCTGCAAATCAATCAGGAATATAGTTGTATAGCCACTCACGATGTGCCCGTCCATCATCACACACTGGCTCACAAAGATCCATTTCTTGATTTTACTCGAGCGCACACTTGGTGGTTGAGTGTCTTTTTTCATCTATGAAAAAGTCATCTGTATTAATTTTTCTCCTCAAGATATTAGTTCATTGAGCCTGTATGTGACCAATGGTCATATGAGGTAACAGACCATTGACTACTAGAGCACAGACTGAACACACGCAGGCAGAGCAACAGTCCCCCCTGCTGGTGCTGTTTGATATTGCTCCAAGTCTCTATCGTAAAGAAGTTTTATTGTTTATTGGATTATGACAAACCATTTACTTTTACAGTATGTAACTATTATTATTATCATTATTTAACTCCCAGATTTCTTGATTTAAATCACATTTTAACCAAGTTGGCAGACAGGATTTAGAATTGTAATCAGAATTTTCATCGCAGTGAGTAAAACCAAAGAATATAGTTCTTACAAGTATACACAAAAGGATAGAAAGAACATTTAGTAAGATTAAGAAAATAAGAATATATATATATATATATATATATATATAAATATATATATAGCCTATAACATTAACACATATACACATTAATGCATATACACCTTTACAACACATTTATACAAATAATATATATATTTAATGAAATTAAAACTGTTAATCAAATCTGTTTTCTGTTTTAAATCTGTTTTTCAAAATTTATTTATAATTTTAATCTAAATAAATTTCACTTTTAACCCTCTACCTTTTGGGACCTCATACCTCTTCTTAATTTTATATATATATATAAATATATATGTAAATATATATATATAATATATATATATATATATATATATATATATATAATTTCTTAATTTATATATATATATATATATATATATATATAATTAAGAAATTATATATATATATATATATATATATATATATATATATAATTAAGAAATTATATATATATATTTATATATATAATTTGTTTAAATATATAATTTCAAAACATATATGCATGCGTATCAGTATGTAAATAAGTATGTTTGATTGTTTACATATTTATTTTGATTTTATTTATGCACTAAAACAATTTATTTGTTGCCTCAGGCCATCATTGTGCAGTTAGACCACTTTTGTTCAGGCAATCTAATTGGGTATTATTAGTATGATGTAAAATAACATCATTTTATGATGTATTACCAGGGACCCTCAAGCTCCCAAAAAATGGGTTTAAATATTTGTTTCTCCCAAAAATAAAAATTCACGGCATTGAGGCTTAATAATAATAATTTTATTGCTCAATATATATCATATCATATTAACCATCATCTACGGTGGTGAACACCATAGTTTTAATTAATACTTAATATTGGTAATTAATATTTGTATTGTTGCTAATATATATATATATATATATATATATATATATCTTTTTAGAAAGAAAATGTGAAGGGTAGAAGGAGAGTATAATCATTACCAGCTGATTTTACTTTATTAAAAAACAAAAAAAGACAATCTTGTAAAAAAAATGCAATTGGGCACTAAACAGAACCAATCACGAGGCTTAAATAGCCTACACAGGCTATAAATGAATGCTAAACAGCGGAATGTGAATATAAACACAGGGGTAAGTAATTCAAAAGTCAAGTAATGCATTCATGCATTCAACTTTCATGCATTCAACTTGATGCACTTGCTGAACTGTTTCAAGTATTGTTATACAGCAATCAACCTGCAACTATTCCATTCGTTCATCGATGCTCTCAGTTGCACTTCACATTCATGCCACCAGGGAGCAACCAAGCTCCATTATCTATGACCCTTCCAGAACAGTAGGCAGATGAGTCTCTAGCCGTGTGTGTGTGTGTGTGTGTGGAGACACTAGAAGAGTTATTGCAGATTTTTGTTAGAAATATGGCGTAACTAAATGGAAGCGGATACAGCGTTTGACAAGAACGACCACAAAAGGAAGTAGATAACATTCAAACCACATCTAAATACAGCAAAATGTGTTCTCACCAGTTATGAGTTACTTAATGTGTGGTGTTTTGTAAATTTCTAGTTTTAGCTTTTTATTATTGTCATAATCATAGCCTTTGCATTTTCTTTTCTCCATTCATTAAATATGTAAATTAAAAATGTACACCCAATTTCTGAAACTATGGCTGCATTTCTTGAATCTCAACACACAAAACCACAAAACACACTCACAACATGCAAAACATCAGACGTCTCTTGCGAAACCAAACAATTAATTCAAAACTATTTTACTAACTCTATGATTTTGCGTATAACTCCACATTTACGCAAACTGCATACAGATGTGAAAAATGTAATGCACTTCTGTCTTGTGTCTTTTGCTTGTTCGGAGTTAAATAAACGCTGTATATACACATGTAAATATTGTCGGATCGCAATAAAGGGTTAGTTCACCCAAAAATGAAAGTCGGGCGAATATATTAATGTTAACTAATTGATCCATATAAGGCGCTCCGGATTATAAAGCGCACTGTCGATTTTTGAGAAGATTAAAGGCTTTTAAGTGCGCCTTATAGTGCGGAAATTACGGTAACTGAAAAGCAACGTCCTCATCTCAGTTCTCGCGCATGCGTCCTAGAAATCTCCTCAACTCTCGTCTTAAGGCCCACAAGGAAGTTATGGAATAGTCGAATAAAGTCGTTATTTATGTTTTTTTTTCGCACAAAAAGTATTCTCGTCGCTTGATAAACTTATAGTTGAGCCACTAGGCACATGGAATATTTAAACATTTTCTTCAATGACTTTCTGGGCCGTTTCAATCCCTCAGTAGTAGTGATCCACCTCTCAGATTTAATCAAAAATATCTTCATTTGTGCTCCGAAGACGAACGAAGGTCTTACGGGGTTGGTACAGCATGGGGGTGAGTAATTAATGACTTAATTTTCATTTTTGAGTGAAGCAATTTGAAAAAACCGTACAGTTATCATGTCTTTAATAATGTTCTCAATGTCTGGGAGATAGGTGAAACACAAGCAGCATATTTATCGACAGTAATGAGTCAGTAATGTATGTGTGTATTTCATTGTGAATCGAAAACACGGAGTAACATCGGCAGAGCGTTTGAATTATGGAGACCACCTCTATTTTTATTGGTAGGTTGGATCCGCTTTAATCCAACATACCAATATCAAATTTGAATCCCAAAATATGAATTTGTAGATAAATAGGGTGTGTGTTTCTGTTGCACATTGCTGTTGCTGTTCTCAAACTGTAAAGAATCCTGAATCTGATGCATTGTGTATCTCTGTAATTCATCAAACAGAAAAACAAACACACAAAAACATTGTCCTAAATGGGGAAAGAAAATGCAAAAATGTTTCATTGATGGTTGGTTTAGGAGTAGGGTTAGAAAACACAATTTGATTAGTATACAAGAAATAGAAGTCAAATGGAAAGTCTTTGTAATGTTTGTTTGTGAGGGTTGTAATGGGAATGTGTGATTCTCACCGCGGAGGAGTATTTACTTTAGTATGTATGTGTATGGATGAGGGCGTATGTGTGTGTACATGCGTCTCATGAGTTCCACAGCTGTATTTTCTGAGCATTTATTGCGCATGCCTGAGTCAGCACGCTTGCTTGCATCATAGACTCCCCGCTCTGTCATTGGCCAGTGTTATATGACTCAGAGCTTCAGTGCGTGGGTGGTGCACAATACCTGCGGACTTCTATGTGTGAGTGTGGATTTACCTCTGGGGGTTTGTGTGCTAATAATCCCGACAGTGAGTGGGTGATGATGTCGTATGGGGAAGGATGGAGCTGTACCTCAGAAGTGAAAGGGTGCAGTGAATGAGTCACTCGAGCACTTCAGGACTCCCCCACAATTTCTCAGTTGTCCATTACGCTCCACTCAACACTCACATGGATTGGCACTGTTAAAACCCTGCGATTCTGATAGCCTTCTGTGTTACGTAATGATGTACTAATTGAAACTGTGTGGTTTCGGATATTCCCATGTTCTCTGGGATTTTATACCACTGAAATACCTAATATTGACCTTCAGTCTTATGATCAAATATAGATAATACAATCGACTTGGCCTGACTTCGTCATACTCATATTCTAGTCAGAATGCGAGTCTGAAGGCTTTGATTATGAGGCGTGTCGTAACCGAACCAGGAAAAAAAAAAATCTCTGCACTCAATTGGATAGTCGGTAGACCTACAACCAATCAGAGCAACGCAGTAAGTCAACTAGGGTTGTAACGGTATACCGGTATGACGGTTTATCGCGATATTGACATGTACGATTATCATATCGTGCACATTTGCTTATCCGCGGTAAAAAAAAAAAAAAAAAAACAGAATTCACCTACACTGCCGCATGCAACTTCTTTCAGCTTGACTGCTTACTCCATATCCGTACAGCGCTGAAAATGTCCGAGACAGAGGCTGCGAATCTCTATCTCCCGCCAAGTATGGGAATATTTTGTAACTTATATATCCGAAAAACGATCGTGATGTTGTCCTTGAAGATGGATATCCAGTTTGCAAGATATGTGGACGAAGAGTGGCTGCAAAAGGAGTAAACACGTCGAACATGTTCTCCCATATTTAGGAACACCATCCCTCCGTGAAGATAAAGGTTATTCATAACTTTTATAACTTAAGGCCATATTATTTCTGTCATGCTGAGGGAATCCCGGTCTGTCAAAAAGACGCACACATGCGTCTTTTTGCGTTACAAAACAGATGCCACGTAAAATGTGCGATTTAAAAAGATAGATGGATAAATAAAGCAAAATATAGCTATGCAGTAGCCTAAATCAAATCGCGATGTGCGTGTCTGTGAATATACAACGCAAAAAGACTGGTGTGCAAGCCCCTTCTATATTCAGCGTGTCTCTGAATGAGCAGCGCCGTTTCGTCTAGTAGATCTAGTACACACTCAAGTACGCATGACGCTCATGGTTTTTAAAGCTGTCTCAGCCACTACGAAGACGTGAACACATGAACATATCTAGACAGAGAACACTTAATGTGCACTTTATAATTATTTTTTTTAAAGAATAATCATCAAATACACTGACTGAAACTCATAGGTGTTCAGTAGGTGTTAACGCGGGGTTAAATGTAACACGGACCGTTTACTCAGTTCGTCAGGATCAAGCCGGTTGTCTTTCCGCTATTTTTCTCTTGCTGCCAGAAGACAGTCTCCCGCGAATTTGCGGAAAGTTTTGATTATATTTCGTGAAGATACTGGACAAAGAGTGTTTTGACACCATGAAAGTAATTTTTTTCATCATAGGTTTTTTTCGGTTTCTGAGTTGGGTGTATACGTTTCCAAATCTAACTTTATATTGCCTTAATCACCGTCTTGTTGGCTCAAACATACCACCGTTTTGAAACATGTCAGCAATTCCTAGCGACTGTTAGCTAGGGTTAAAATATGTAATACACAGCGGGGTTAATTCTAACAGAGTGGTACAACTAAGCCTCCAAGTGTAGCCTACAATGATAATCAAATGAAAACGGAGCCACACAACTTTTCAGGTTTGAGTATACATTTAACTTTGTTAGACGTTCACAAACAATGTTGGGATTTAAAATGTTTAAAATTTAGTGTTCTATGAATGATAACTTGTTTATTTATTAAAAATATGGCCTGTTATTAATGCAATAAACCCTTTAAATTTTTATTTTAAGCTAATTTGTATTATCATTACTGTTATTATTAATAATAATAATAATTGTACATCATGCAGCTGCCACACACAAATCTAATTTAATTGCAATTACAATATTTATAATTTTATTTATTATTATTTATTGCAAAACTATGCAGCCCTTTTCTATGTCTCTATCCATGATATTGATCCATAATAGAAGGATGATTGGATGAGGGATATGTATGGATATCTGTCTATACAGATGCACAAACAATACTAAACTATACAAATAAAATAGTACTGAATTATGTGTGTTACACACAAGTGTTACAACTAACCCCTCTCTCTGTTACAATTAACCCCGCATATGGGGTAAGTTGTAACATTTGCACTTCTGTTACTTTCAGTCCAACTGTACGAAAATGGTAGGTCCTAGAAAAAAACTTTAAGTGTTCATTTGTAGCAGAGATGTGCATGTTGCTTGTGTAAAAAAAAGTATTAATCTAACCTAATTATTTTTTAATTAATTGAGCCAAAAGCAAAAAGTGTTAGGTTGTGCCCCGCTCTCCCCTACAACCTGGGAAAAAAAAGTTTGGTTTAGCTTATGATTAAAATATATTACTATTGTGTATAGTTTTTTTGTCCATGTTTTAATTTATTAAACTTATCTTGTGTAGACAAACTAAAGTTGTTACATTTTATCTGATTGCATTCTCAAAAATACATTTTGTATTCAATCACAGAATCCAGATCAGTTATTTCAGACAACCCAGAATTTCTGAGGAAATAAATATACATTTCATAAAGACTCTATTGAAAAAATCTTTGTTACAATAAACCATGTTCAACCAAAAACATTATATGTTTTTATTCATTTAAGGGCCATTGTAGCTGATGCTGATTATAATAATGATAGTTTTAATATCGTATACCGTGAAACCGTGAAACCGTGATATTTTCTGAGACGATTATCATACCGTGAAAATCTCATACCGTTGCAACCCTAAAGTCAACTACTTTGCATAGCGCAGTTTTCAACTATAGAACTTTATTTTAGAAGTTAAATAACGAGTGTTGCTTCTTTTATTTGGTCCTTCATGCGTGCGACCAAAGGAGAAACCACAGGCTTTTCATTACGTCCCATCTTCGTAGCGACCGTCAGAGTCAGCTGATAAGTTACACTTTTGCCCAATCATGTAGGAAGGACGGCAAAAATATCTTTCCGATCGATCGACAAATGCCTTGATTGCAGTTTTCTGTTCGTCTATTAAAATTTTGCAACAGCAGAATCTATACATCTCAATTCCCCAATTCCCCTTTTTACGATGATGGTCCCCATTCTGTCCATCATCGTATAAAGCCCCGCCCTGGCAATTTGATTGGCTCGATCATTTTTGACCGGTCATAATTACTTGTCAATGGATCAAGTCCAGACCGAACTTCCCGACCAAAAAAATGATGTGGGCGGAGTTCGGGCTGGCATCCAGGCTACAATCGACTCATAAATGAGTGATATTACATATATAAAATGGGTTGTGAATTGGTGGTCTTTGTCACCTTTAAATTGAATTCATGAAGAAATAGTATGTACATGCCGTTATTAGTTATTAAGCACTGGTAGTTTATTAGTACAAGTAATTATTTTGGTGACCATATCCTTTAATTGTAAGCTATGCACACAGGAACAGCCAAGGACAGTATATTGCAGTATTGTAATTTTAAATGCGTTCATAGAGACCCTGAGATGATCTCATCCATCAATGACTTTAGTCTCCTACACAAGGTCTGAATAATGACTCTGCCCACATCAGCACCAGTGACACACGCCTCAACTCTCCAAAACATCAGCCACTGTCTGACTAACAAGGCATTTTAGTTTAAGGGAAGGGAAGTGATTGAATAATACTCACTGTGCAAAAGCAAAAATAATACTGAGTGAGTCAGTAAGTCTGTGATTGTATTCATCTGGAAACTTTAAAACATTCATTTGTCAAGTTGTTTTGAGATTACTTAGATTGGCCGGCATGAATACTTTGACTTCACCTCTTATAATACTGTACATACCTGCTCAATTTTCCAGGCAACTATCCAGTTTGACATGTCAAGATATAAAATACAACTCAACTCAAACATTAACAAGGTATACTTATCTTCTTGCAAAAAAAAAAAAAAAAAAAAAAAAAAATATTGTTTTGACAACTACCATTTTTAAGTCTAATATTTATTGGAATAGTTGACATCATTCATGCCAGAGGAGTAAGGTTTATTTGTTGTTACAGTCAGAATATTTGCACTTCTGTTGAAATTTGGCACATTGTATTAATAATAAAAAATAAATAAAATAAAAACTGTGAGAACCGTGACTCACCATTTAGGTTAACTTGGCCACAAAGAAGTGTCTTGAATGACATATTAGATGATTACAAATTAGTCTGTTCAACCTATGGCTTAACGAGATAAAGGTTCACCCAAAAAGTAAATGAGGATGAGGATTCTCTGATGGACACTTGGCCTGCCATGAATTTTCACTTAACGTGATACTAAAAAAAAAGTGTGTAAGTCAAACTGAAATATAGTTTACTCAGTAGGCCTACAAGTACAGATAAATTCGAAATACCTCAGTTTATTGTGATGTCTTTCAAAACATTAACTTTTGAAAACGTGTTGCATGCTTATTAAAAACACCAGAAAAATGATTAAAACCCACTATAATTTCCGCAGTCGAAAATGCACTATAAATACATTTTCTAAAGCCCGATAATTTTCCAATCCAAAGAGTCATTTCTAAAGCCCGACCGATTTTGAAAAGGATTTTGAAGGCCGATACCAATAAAAATATTTGTTGGTTTTAAAATTCGATATTCCGATATATCGGCCGATATTATTATTTTTTTTTTATTTCAGAAACGCGCAACAAAATATTAACAGATTTTCCTAACATTAGTTACTTGTAGTTAATTATGAGTTTTAACTAAAATAATATGATAATGCATAACTGGTGGCTGGATCAGCAGGTTGCAGGATGTGTGGCGCGTTATACACGAGTGTTGCCAACAGGGACGGTGTAGAGTGCCCTCTGGTGGACAACCTATACAACTCCAACACTCATGACATGATTGAAGCGTGATTCGTCCGTTTTTATTTTATTTTTGAAATATTCATTTATCGGCCATGCCTAATCGGCTGATAATATCGGCCTGCCGATATATCGGTCTGGCTCTAGTCATTTCACATGTATTTTATTAATATGTATTTGTACTCTGTAATTACTCCCTTCAATTCTCATGATTAGTGTGTATACCTTGAAGGGAGAGCTGAACCTCAAGTTTTCACCCAGACCTTGAACACGAGTCAAGTGTTGTGTTTAGTAGTGAACACTTTAACCTTGTTCACAAGGATTCAGGCGTCTCGTGGGAATCAGAGAGACCTAAACAGATGGGGAGGGCTGCCTTCGTCAGAGAGAGTCCTCTGGGAGGCAGATTGCTGAAGCCTGAAGACGGTGGGGGAGGGATGTTGTTTATGTGTGTGTGTGTGTGTGTGTGTGTGGAGACCAAGAGAAAGAGTGCAAGGCTGCTGACGCAATGAGACTCATTGTGGGGTATGTGTGACGTCCAGACAGCCATGTAAATCATGAGCGCAGTGAAGAGGCTGGCTCCAGCCTAACTGCCCAGTCAAGCGTGGCCTTTCACAGGCAGAGCTCTGGAGCACAGGAACAGCTTCTCCACCACGGATAGACTGAATTCAGAACAACTACAATCTTCACACTAGAATCTATATGCATCTTTGTAGATTTTTTTTTCTAAAAATTTGATTCTAAACTAGCCAGTGACCATGCAACCATTTTTTGAAAACAAATCTGTGTTTAATGCCATTCCTAATATTTAGTTAACAGGGTTGCAAAAATCGCAATCCTCATATCAAAATAAAACAATTTATGTGTAATAGTTTGACCTGAGGTGGATGGACAGAACATTCTGTGACTTATCATTTGTTGAAATTTGTAAAGATAGTACTGTATTCCTGAAGAGCAAGGCAGTAGCAATGCCAAGGTTATATTTAGAAAAATATCAAATGAATACGTTGAATGCAATATAAGTTGTTTTGGATAGAAGTGTCTGTGGTGTGCCAACTTTTTTATTATTATTTTCTTATTTATTTTATTTTTGTGTGTGTGTGTGGTTGAGCACCCTCATTGAGCTACCAAATATAAATCTACCAAATTTATTCGTACAAAATGAGAGGCATTTTACGGGAGCCCTGAACCGCAACCTAAAAAAAAAAAAAAATCTGAAAAAAAAATCTGTAAAATTTTTTTTTCGAGATTAAAGTCGAAACATTTCGAGATTAAAGTCGAAATATTTCGAGATTAAGATTTGTGTTCTCGACCCAGATAGTGTTGACTACTAGACGATCACGAAAACACCTCAGAAAGCGTGCCACTAGCTAAAAGTACTAAAAGTAAAAAGCTACTTTTTTGTGTTTATCCATGGCAGTTCGACTTCACACACGCACCCGCGCTCTGAGCCAGTGGACGCGCACTGTTATGAATGCACAATGTTTCGACTTTAATCTCAAAACATTTCGACTTTAATCTTGAAACATTCTGACTTTAATCTCGAAACATTGCGACTTTAATTTTGAAACATTCCGACTTTAATCTCGAAACATTCCGGCTTTAATCTCGAAACATTTCGGCTTTAATCTCGAAATGCTAGATTTTTTTTTTTTTTTAAGATTTTTTTTTGTTTGTTTAGGTTGCGGTTCAGGGCTTCCGTATCATTTACCGCTTGTTAATTTAAATAAATGTAGTTTTTTTGTGTGTTCGACTTGAAACAACGCTGCACAGACCGATTGGTGTGACATCCCAGTAAGGCAACATTGTGTCGGGCTAGTTCTGACCCACATCTGTGCCAGATGTATGCCGGATCTGGGCCGGCACTGTTTCTGTCTGGAATTCTCTTGCGGTACTTTAAAGAAATACACAGATCAGTCTGCGCAGCACCGATTCAAGTCGAACAGACCTTTTAGTGCCTGTAATTTCTCTAAAAACAAGTTGGTAACACTTTATTTTGATGGTCACTTTTTACTGACGTGATGTTACACCTCTGTGTCAACTAACTAACACTATAATATTTTTGTGGTGTGACCGCATATAAGACACTGCTACGGCTCTGTCACCTCAACAGATGCTCAACTGCTGCCTGTTCCTCAGTCGGGTGGAATAATGTTGCCTTGGAAACAGTTAACATGGCAATTAATATTTTGTCAAGCTGCCACTGTGCTGAATCTCCGAGTCAGAGTTTGGGTAGCTGAATAAGGACTGTTTCACAATGCATTTATTAACGTGTTACAGTATTCACATAACCAGGAGTGTCGCTAAAAGTAACGTTTCAACTGTTTTTGCTAAACTCAACAGAAAATGTGAATATGTAAATCATCGCAGATTTACTCTTGTACACTCTGGAACTCCATTAGGCCCTGGAGATGATCCCCAAACCAAATTAAATTTGTAAAAGTGCATAATAGACCCCTTTAAACATAACCATTTCGATGATTTTGGCCCTCCATAACTGTTCAGACAAAAATGAAAATTCATGGCAAACTCCTGATAACTATTGTATAATTATAGCAGTTAATAATAAATACTTTTTACACATCAGAAATGCTGTCGGTGTGAAAGCACAATGTGAGCCTGCTTTTGCAGTCATGCTGTGGTGCCACTTACACTGGTATAAAAAATCCCAAATTTTTGTTTGTTTGTTTTTGTAGATTATTTACACAGACTGAGGGATGACTAAATAAATGCTTGTAAGTGGCAGTCACCTGTCTACATACACATGTATGACACTGGCTGAATGAGTCAACAGAGAGAGACATGGAAAGCCGTCTGAGAGACAGGGTGGAGACAAGAAGAGCAATCAGTGCCAGCATAGGACAGAGACTGTCTTATTTTGATATGATTTGCCGTTTGTACATGTCTGCATGTTGATGATCAGCTTATGAGGTAATATGGCTTAAGGCATTCTTTGAAAAGGTTGTATGACTAAGGTTAAAAGAATTTGATTTGCATTTCATGAAATTATTAGGGGCCAAGCAGTGGTGTAGTGGTAAAAAAAGAGGAGGGTAAACTATGAATTCTGGTGGACCACGACATGGTCACCAGGCCACTGCCTACTGATGTCTTTGTCTCTCCTGATGACTTTGCTGTATATTGGGAAGGCTCGACATTAAGCTTTTTCATATAAATCTGTCGTTCAGTTGTCAGAGTAAAAAAGTTGCTCGTCCGGATTTTTTATTTTTATTATTGTGTGCGTGTGTCAATTTATTCTGAAACAATATTCTCATCAGTGTTCAATCAGCTTTAATATTTAAATCACCATATTTTAATATCTGCACCTTTAAAGGGCATCCCCTACCCCAATATTATTAATTCTATGCTTCATCTTTCATTTTAAATTACTAAAATTGACCAAAAAATTCAATTATTTAGAATAATAAGACACTATATGGCTGTTACCCTAGGGGCTGATCAAATTAAGTAAATTACACTGAAAAATTAATTGCATAAAAATAATTGCATATTAGAAACGTTTGAAAGAATGATACTACTTTTTAAACATTTAACGCTAAACCGCCAGTAGGTGGCGGCAGGCGAGTCATTGATTAATTCATTCAAACGATTCGTTCAAACGGCTGATCATTCAAGAATGAGACAGATGTTAATGAATGGGTCATTGACTCAATCGATTCGTTCAAAATGCTGAATAATTCAGTAATGAAAACAGGTTGAGTGCTCCTGTGACGTGCGTCGTGGTTCTGCGGTGATTTTTGTTTGGAACTATTTTCGCTGCTGAAACAGAACAAAATCAGCCAATGTTGCGCATCTAAAATGTAAGTGATTTAATTTTAACTGTTTATTGAACTGTTATAGGAAATCAATGTCACGTTTTCAATCGTGATGGTGTTCAGGAAAAATAAATGAGGTTGCAATATAAAAACTTTTTATAGGCAGCCTTTCGACACTAGGTGGCATCGAAGCATTGCAAAGTTATTAGTTAATTAATTTATCCGGCAACAATAATTTTTACGAGTTGACGTATATCTGCTGAAAACAATGTCCAAGCTTAACAAAACTTAACAAAAGGGCATTCTGAGTAAGCACACCAAGTTTCATTAAACTTGCCAATACGGGGCCCAACATAAAAACAATAAATTAAAAAAACATTATAAATATGCAACCGTGTGATCCATGAAGTTGAAAATTGGTATGCATCTTCTTTGGTGGTTGTCCTAACATATCCTGAAATATGACTTGGAGATTTAGAAAATATGGCAGCCAGCAGCCAATCAAATTTCAGTGACTAAAATTGAAAAGTGACTAAAAACTAAAAACTGAAAAGTGACTAAAAACTTTTAGTGACTAAAACTAAAAAAAAGCAGTGTCTAAAGCCCCTATCCGCGATTAAAGTTTGGATGCTATCTCTAGTTCTGAAATCTTCTCCGTCAGCCTGACTATCTCCCTGCATTTATCACATGTGTAGTCCTCACCGCTATTATACATTGCAAGTGACAATACAGTACTCACCGTGTTTGTTGACTAATCCCACTCACCACAGTTGTTTGATGGACTCGTAAAAAGTAAAGTAAGTTATATTTAACAATATAAACAAAAGCAATGATAGTAGAGATTCAAAGCAGAAAGCTATACGGAGCATAAAGATGCAAACCAGCAGCTAAATGCATTTATTATACAGTAACCGTTGCTTTAACATGCTATCTAATCTTAATTTCAGTCATATCGAAATTCACAGAGCTCTGCGCTGTTATAGATGAGTCTGGTTTGAGGACGGTGCCAGACAGTGACATTTCATGGCTGTGACTGGAGACTGTGATTTGATTAACATGCAGTGATGCACAGCACTGATAAATATCCACTTTATATATATGGATTTAGGTGTTTTTGTTACAAGATGTCCTGTTTTAATCTGAACGCAGAGTAATGTAGAAAAGCACTGGTTAATGTTGGTTTGGTCAATATTATAGTCCATATCCATTGTCTGGTAACAGGTTTAAGCCCATCCTTGTTTTATGGATTTTATGTAAGTCTAGTGTGTTTGAGACAGAAGAAAGCAACAGACTGTTAGCAATTGCCCGTCAGATGAGACGCTCAGACCTGATCCCACTGAGTAAGACAGATTAGATCATCGCCTATGGGAACATCCACTCTTGGATAACAGAAACGCTCTAAAATCTAAAGAGGACTTGTAAATAAGACGCATGGAAAGATGGAAATAAAGCAACTAGTCTTAAATAAAACAGATGGTGCCTGCCTTATAATTTCAATGTTTTCTATTGATTTATGTACTGAGAATCGTAAGGATTATTGTAGGGATGCATCGATATGAAAATTTTGGCCGATACCGATAACCGATAATTCTTTATATTTGAAAGCCGATAACCGATATATCGGCCGATAAACTTAAATCCAAATTTTTATCTAATTTTGAGAGCCTGATTACAAAAACATAAGTCTCACAATTAAATCCACGTCCCAAGCGCACAATTATAATGAAGTTCTCATTATAGTGTTGTATAGCCGATATGACAGATTTGCGTTGCTCATGTTTTTAATTTTTTTTAAGAGATTTCGATCATATTTCAAGAAATTCAAAAACATAAACAGTTCTCAACAAGTGTCTAAGCTGAAGGGAATAATACATTATTTATCGATTTTAATATATCGGCCACATTTTCTTACCAGGCCAGTAACGATAACATATATCGGCCGATACCGATATATGGAAATTGCGCAGTAATTTGACAGGAAACATTTACACAGTCAGTGTTTTGGGATTGACAATTATATTTACGAACAGGTTTGTTTCTTGCCATATTGTTTTCATTATACATTAGCATGAAATCCATGTTGGTCCAGCAGGTTTATTCTGTTTAGACTGTTTCTGTTCTGATGGAGCTGGCCTAGCAAACCAGAAACCAGCTAATGCTGCTAACGAGTTGGTTGCTTAAATATGAATGTTGTTTTTATTTATTATTTTTAATTATCTCATATACTGTCTCTGCTTTTGATCTGTGCTGGTCCCATCTTTTCCATTTTAGGTTTTAACCATAACCTTTTTCCAGTTATTGTGTAAATATCTGCACAGAAACTGTGAATTTCTACCAGCAAATCTTGTGATTGTCAGCTTGTCACCATCAAAATTAAATTACACATTCAATGACACTCAATAAAACCACTTGCTTAAATAAATATTTTATTTTCAATGAAAATAAATACATTTTCTTAAGATAGAATCAACAACATTTACAAAAAGCATTGGTGGGGGCATGGCGACAGTTCATGACAGCACACAGTTTGGAGGAGAACACACAATCTCACCGGCAGGGAACATTCTGATTTACGATATACAGACTGACAGCCTTGAAATTGACATATTCCCTCTCTTTAACAAACAAAACTAATGATAGTCAAATAAGACTGGATCGCTGGGAATGTGACAAAATCATTAAATAATAATAATCTACAATTCATTCGATGCTAGACGTGGTTTGTCTATAATTATCCAAAACTCAAAACTGACAAAATACTAGGGAAGACATTCCAGTCTCTAAACTTTGAGTCTGAAACTGAGTTTCGTATGCATCAAAGCCAAGTTGGAGTTGTAAAACACATCACTCTAAAAAATGCGGGGTTATTTTAACCCAATTTTGACTAAAATACGGACAAACCCAGCCGTTGGGTTAATAATGTAATTTAAAAATGTAACCCAATGGCTGGGTTTGTCCGTATTTTACCCAAAATTGGGTTAAAACAACTCAGCAATTTTTAGAGTGAGAATATGCCCCATTAGGTTCTGTCTTTTTTTGCTTGTGCTTTTTTTATTTGGTGAACTCTGTTCACAATCCCAAGCAATTACCCGAGCCAGGGCGGGTAAAGCCGAGGGAGTTGAGCCCAGCTCTGGTGGAACAGATTAACCTACTACTACTGTATGCTGTGCTATTTCCATACCAACCCAACCCCCACGGTATTTAACACAAGAACGACCAACATAACGACACAGGAAGTTCTCAAACCCAGCAGGGCAGCCGTTCCCTACTCTTCATTACACCCTGAGCGATAGCAAGCAAATGAACACGTCCGTTTTGTAATTATCAGGCCATCTGAGATGACTGACTATCCTGACCTCAATTAAGAAGGGTGTAAGAGTAATTTAAATGTAATCAAGTGTAAACCTGCTGTGTTCGTGCTGGTTTGTAAGGAACATCAGGAAACCAGTGCTGTGGTTAGTGGTTGTTTCGAACAATAGTTGAAGAATTGACATTCAGGTTCATTTAGAAACAAGGTTTAATTCGTCATGGCTTCATGAATATCGTGGTCCATGTTTACTGCAATAAGGAGCGTATGAGGAAACAGGAAGCCAGCTTTTGAGTCATATCAAGACAGCAGTTTCTTCCTCATTTCATGAACAACTTAGGAATGTCTACAGTGAATATTCAGCAGTATCTGTGTAAAAAACTATAAGGCAGTTTCATCAGCAGGGAGAACAGGCTCAGCATTTAGCGAGGGAGGCTACAAAACATTCCACCATTTTCTAGGCAAGTTTATCTAACACAGAAATATTCCTGAAAGCATCAAGACATCCTCATTTTGGGTCTAATTCAGTCAACAAAAAGTGGTAAATGCGACAAATGTTTACCGTCGGGTTAGTTCACCCAAAAATGAAAATTCTGTCAGTATTTACTCGCCCTCATGTTGTTCCAACCCCGTAAGACCTTCGTTCATCTTCGCAACACAAATTAAGATATTTTAAGATATTATGATCGCTCCATAGGCTTCTTGAGGGAATGACTCGAAAAGTCATTAAAGACATCGTTAAAATAGTCCAAGTGACTACAGTGGCTCAATCTTAACTTTATCAAACGACGAGAACACTTTTTGTGCGCAAAAACAACAAAAATAACGACTTTATTTCAACTATTCACTTCCTTCTCCATGAGCCTGTAGTCAGTTAGCGTAGTGTGATTGCGTAAAGCTACGTCACACGTAGGCTCACTATTGGCCGACGCTGGTCATGTGTGTGATGCGTGTGACGTACAATAACAGAAGCTTACGCTATTAAACTAGTAACCTGACTCGCGCACAGGGAGAAATAAACCAATAGTTGAAATAAAGTCGTTGTTTTTGTTGTTTTTTGCGCGTTTGATAAAGTTAAGATTGAGCCCCGTAGTCATTTGGACTATTTTAACGATGTCCTTTAATGACTTTTCGAGTGTCATTCCCTCAAGAAGCCTATGGACTAGCGTACAGGAGCGATCTTAATATCTTAAATATCTTAATTTGTGTTCCGAAGATGAACGAAGGTCTTACGGGGTTGGAAAGACATGACAAAATTTTTAATTTTTGGGTGAACTAACCCTTTAAAATTTTGAATAGCTCTAAAAAAGAAAATGACCAAAGGGACAGTGTAACACTGCGCACAAAGAATGTTTCATACAAGTCCGCTATTACCTCACAACCCATTACCATTTCCAATATCATTAAGAGCAACTGGAAAAATCAACCCATTTTGAAGTACCAGCCTTCAATTCCCACTCAGTCTTGGGGTTTGTTTGAGAAAAGGCAAGTCTATATCACCACAGATCACGTTTGCTTTTTGGTAGATGTCAGATAAATACATTTCTAAATGCTATTGATTCTAGTTGCCCCTGAGGAGGCGAAGCGGTTTCTGCAAAGTTCCACGCAGACTTCATTTTCGACCACGTCAAGTTACATTCGTCCCAGGGACACTCAGTCACCGTTAATCCAGGATGACCAATGGGGCAAGACAAGGCCCGGTTCTCCAAAGACTCAAGTCTTTTCCCTCATTGAAGCAAAAAGTGTGCACTACATAATGCATAGCAGGTTGTTTCAGCCTTTCTCGTCTTGCCCCTTATATTCCTTGATCACCAAGTCTTTCTTTGATTTGGATTAGCAGCTGACAGTGCTCGGTTGCTGCTTGCACACAAAGTCTGAGATGAAATCAAACTCGTTTTGTCCGAGGTAAAGCTCAGGAAGCTCTTGAACCCGGTCCAGCCCGAGTTCCAACACCAAGGACGTCAGAACCTCCTCATCGATCAAGTCTATGTCCATGACGTTGAAGCCCAATGTTGGGCCGCCCATCCCCATCTGCATGCTCGCTAACTGAGCAGGACCCATTCTGTGCTGGACATTTCCCATGTGATGCCCATTCATGGGAGCGTACGGGTGCCCGTGGTACTGGGTGTTGAGTTTCTGAAGGTGCATGCTCGCCATCAGCTGCTGCGATGGTGTAAGGCCTCCTCCACCCATGTACTGCTGTGGGTGCTGGTTCTGCGGGTGCATGTGATGGTGCTGGGTTTGAGGGTGACCTTGTGGTTGCTGATTCGGACCTCCATACATCATATTGGCTGGCTGCATTTGGTGGGGATGTCCACCACTTATCTGGCCGTTAACCTGACCGTTCATGACGCCGTTCATCACGTTCCTCTGCCTCATGGCCGCCTCCATGGAGCTCTGAGGCCCCCTGCTGTAGTGCACGAGCTGCCCATTGGGAAGGGTCCGCAGACCGGGCTGGTGTCCGTGCACATTTGGGCCGTTCGTTCCCATGCGATACCCGTGCAGGCCTCCGCCGGCAGAGCCGTGGCTCATTGGCATCATCATGTGTTCAGCCATGCCTTTTCAACTGTAGAGATATATGAGAAGAATAGCACATATTCAAGCAACCTTTCAGTATCAGCTGATCTGTGGTGCAAACCAATTTTATTTGGCTAAACAATTGTTAATTTGATGGCCAGTCTCGATGCAATCAACTTTCACTGATTGCAGTCAGTCCACTGTAAAAATAATAATAAATACTTTTCATAATCAGTACTCATGAATCGTTTTCAGAAAATAAACCTTTAAATTCTGTCAGTATTTACTCGCCCTCATGTTGTTCCAACCCCGTAAGACCTTCGTTCATCTTCGCGACACAAATTAAGATATTTAAGATATTAAGATCGCTCCATAGGCTTCTTGAGGGAATGACTCTCGCTGGCATCGAAGAGTCATTAAAGACATCGTTAAAATAGTCCAAGTGACTACGGGGCTCAATCTTAACTTTATCAAACGCGCAAAAAACAACAAAAATAACGACTTTATTTCAACTATTGGTTTATTTCTCCCTGTGCGCGAGTCAGGTTACTAGTTTAATAGCGTAAGCTTCTGTTATTGTACGTCACACGCATCACACACATGACCAGCGTCGGCCAATAGTGAGCCTTCGTGTGACGTAGCTTTACGCAATCACACTACGTTAACTGACTACAGGCCCATGGAGAAGGAAGTGAATAGTTGAAATAAATTCGTTATTTTTGTTTGTTTTTGCGCACAAAAAGTGTTCTCGTCGTTTGATAAAGTTAAGATTGAGTCACTTGGACTATTTTAACGATGTCTTTAATGACTTTTCGGGGACAGCAAGAGTCATTCCCTCAAGAAGCCTATGGAGCGATCTTAATATCTTAAATATCTTAATTTGTGTTCAGAAGATGAACGAAGGTCTTACGGGGTTGGAGCGACATGAGGGTGAGTAAATACTGACAGAATTTTCATTTTTGGGTGAACTAACCCTTTAATCAGTACTCATAAATCGTTTTCAGAAAATAAACCTTTAAAAAAGTTGTTACCCTCTTGACAATTTTTATGTTTTATGTTTAATTCGACACAATTTAGTGAGGTTTGTGGTTACAAGCAAATGTATCTCACTGATTAAATGTCCCCCCCCCCCACATATTTTGACACAGAAACTTAAAACCCATTGTGGTTACAAGCTTAAACAATGCAGATATATCATAAATATTATGACTTGGGCCCTTAGCAGAAGACGTATAGCAGTAATGAGCACCAAGGAGCCGCCAGGAGAATCAAAACAATAACAGGCAGGGAGGTGTTCAGCAAACAAAGCCAACCTACTGTGAGCAAGAGATAATGACAAAATCTATGACTGATCGCATCTACTCAAATGACAGGGTTGAGTTTAGAGTTTTGAGAATGTATATTATGCAAAAATAACATTTGAAGTGCAATGCAATTATAATAAGTATTAATCTGTAGACATATCAGTTGGTTATACTGACTCATTACCTAACATTTTGAGATTAAAGGTATAATTTAATGAATCTTTCCAATTCATGCAGATGATTTATTCAATTGTTTTTATTTTTGCAAACCCTCAAGAAAACGTACTGTCTAGTGTTGTTGTCTCTCATCCCTCAATTCAATCCCTCCAGGGGTGGATCAGAACATGTTTAACAGTTACTAACATATTTTTAGTAGTCCACAGTTATGCCTATGTCATAATTTAGGATAGAAATAAGAGATAAAGAACAATGTCGTATGGGGTCTAGGGCACCTCTGTCTTTCTCTCTCCCTCTCTGTCTGTCTAAAACAAAGAATTTCTCTTCTTTCTACTTAGATTAAATCTTCCTTTAAATAAAATACAGGTTAAAGACTTTCACAATCCCTGTCAGACCACAGAGAAACTTTCATTAAACATCAGCGCACTCATGGGATTAAATGTTCAGCATAGAAAAGAACATTTAAATACTGACACTAAAGTATTAGTATAATATTATCTAATGATATATTGACATGCGTTATTTGCTGAGAACAAAAGTCATACTACCGTAGAGTAGCCTAACATGTTTTGAGATCTAAGAACTAAAAGCCAAAGGCACACTTAACCTATCCAACCATATGTGTTCAACCATAGCAATATTTAAATAGCCTATCGCTAATATGCACATGCTGATTTCATGGATTTAATTTACAAAAAGAATAAAAAGGTCCTGCCTACTCGTTATCACAGTGATCTCCATATAAAAAGCACATACCGTCAAATAAATCCTGTTCTTGTAAAGATGCTCTTTCGTGTTGTCAGTCTGTAAAGCAGCGCAGGTATCTCCAGAGGCTGTTCTCAGATCTGCTGCTGAGCGCTTTCTGGGTCAGCTCAAGGATTACACACACATACATAAAGAAGACCAGTGAGAGAGGCGGAGCTACATGATCCCGCCTCTGCCCTGCTGTGATTGGCTCTTCCTCTCAACACAGACGTCACTGGCCAATTACTCACATGGCCTTCAGTTTAATGTGCACTGGCCAGACTCTTCAGAAATTACTCATAAACTAAAACACAACTCATAGGTGCTGCTTGTTGTTTATACATGTTCATTTATGAAGGGAAACTTGATATTGGTAGTCTCAAATGGAAACCTGTTTCATTTGTTTTTTTTTATCATACATCTCTCGCTTTTTCACCTGTGGTATGTTATAATTTGAAGATACCAACAATATTGTGCATAAAAATATTTATTTTATTGATATATGTCGTATAGAATTCTGTATTATCTTATAGATCTGTAAAGGAGAGGACAAGGAAGTGCTCATTGATCAATTTACCCAACTCAGGGACTTTTGGTTCATAGTAGGCTATTCTAATCCAAAGTATCTCAACAGAAATGGACATAAAGCAGGTCGCAGCTCTGCACTCTTATGTAAATGGGATATTTACCATTTTAAAGAGAGAGACAGACTGCGAGAAGAAAGAAAACCTCCTGCTGGCGTGGAGCATGAGCAATTGGATTGACACTAGATCTGTATACTGCCCAAACATACAGTACTATATATCCTCACATGTTCATTTATACTATGCATGTTGAATTTATGTTTCTTGTGATCTTCAAAACCCTGCGATCTAGAGATTGTGTGTAAATGCTTGACAAAAACAAATTGCTTAAATGATATATATATATATATATATATATATATATATATATATATATATATATATATATATAGCATATATCTGCTTGCCTTCAATCGGTAATAATGTTTTTAATCCCAGTGTTACTGGTGGATTTCAACGGGAGATTCGAGCATGTCTTTGCGTCTTCACGTCACATCTGTACACATAAAGAAGGAGTTTCGCTAGTATAAGCTAAATTGCTTGTGAGGATGTTGGAGATGGAGATTTATAGCCTTTTCTCACAGCACTTGATATGATTAAACTTATCAATTTGATGGCAGATCCAGAAAGGTTCGAACGACAATCACCAGTGACAACAGATTGAAGAAAACGTAGTAAACATGGGAACTTATTCAATACTGTTCAGAACAATGGTGACCTCTTTAAAGAACCTCAAATATAAGATTAATGTCAGTGTGTTGATTACTCACTCACTAGAAATACCACATACATGGATTTAAAACAGATAAGACTAATGAAGAAAACGTCTGACAAACTGAAATGCCTCTATTTACTCACTCCTCCAACTCTAGGGAGGAATGTGGTGAGCAGAAGTGTATAATCCCCCTCTCTCTCTCTCTCTCTCTCTCTCTCTCTACATTCTCCTGTTCTTGTATTGTTTCCTTTGTCAGTGTGTAAATTAAGCCTGAATCGGCCTTAAACAGATTAAACAGTTCAAATGACTTTAACTTTGCACATGGACCTTCATCATAGCCTAACAGAACGGTTAAATGACAGAATTTGTGATTAATTTTGTGCATCTCCACACTCTAAAAAAATGCTGGGTTGTTTAACCCAAATTTGGGTCAAATATGGACAAACCCCAAGTGTTGGGTTAAAAATGCAATTAAAAAATGTACATTTGAAAGTGAAAGTTGAAGTTGGGTTAAAATGCGAAATTAGATTTTTAACCCAACATTTGGGTTTGTCCATATTTGACCCAAATTTGGGTTCAAACAACCCAGCATTGTTTAGAGAGTGTATACTACAGTACGATACTTGGGTCTTTGAATGATGTGAATGATTACGTTTGTTCTCTTTAATTCATCATGTGCTTTTTGTACATGATTACCTCAAATTGTGAATTGTGACTTTTCTAAAAAAAAAAAATATTTATGATTTTCAGTTTACCAAATAAGCCTATACACTTATAGAAAGGAGAAGGAGCCACATCTGGGACCAGAATAGCCGGGTTCCTTTGACTTGGGCCAGTAACTAATCACATAGTAAACTAAACACTCTATCAACTGCATTACAATGTCTTGGCAACTCCCTACTACACCCAGGGCATGATCCACCACCTTTATTCATCATAAAATCTCCCTATGATAAACTGAGACAATTCTGTCCAAATGTTCTTGCAGGTGTTCAGTGCTAGACCCAATTTCTTAAGAAATCCTGGTGGGGTGTCAAAATGTGTCAAGAGCGAATGACCTAACTAATGCAATAACAAGATAAAATTAGTCTGTCTTCTATATCTGGATAGATTTCACATCAGAGTATTGCAGAGGACCATAATAGTGCACCATTGTTTTCACATTAAAGTATTAATAATTAATTAAAAGGCATAATATTTAAACATAAAGTGCAAGTTTTTCCTGCAGCTATTGACACCAAATGGAATCATAAAAATGATTATTTTCAAACAGGTTTCCCAAACATCTCACCCTTCGTCTCTTACATGGTTGGATAAGTCATACCACATACTTGCTTATATACATAACCCTTTTGATAATTGACATTAAAATGCGCTATTCACACTTAAATGGTTGTAATTCAAGAATGCTTTGGAATATAGACCTAAGTTTGGTCTTGTTTTAAAGAACACAATCTGCAGATAATTACTGAAGTGAAAGCACTTCAAAAAATTAAAGTGTGAAAAAGTTATGGAAGTTATAATTTAAAGATATTTTTTAATATAAAATAAATATTTTACAAAATATGTTTTACTATAAAATGAAAGCTATATATCTAACCAAGTTGTGTTCCAAATTTAAAGTGGATATCACAAAAATTGAAGTTCCCATGAGATTTTGTTTAGGCGTAGTACCAAAAATAGCCACCGGGTGACTTTTGAATTCCATTAAATTTAATTGTATGCATTCTGCCATAACAAATTAATACATTTCTATCCAAATATTACTTCTGTCACTAAATATGGAACCTTGAGACTCAGACCTTTCTGACAACATGTGTTTTGTCAAGATCAGAAAAGGTTTTGATAATAAATTATGAAAGATGGTGCCCAAAAGGGGAGGGGCCTTATAAAAAAATACCGTTTCTATGGTAACGCAATGTCCAATTTCAAAATGGTTTTCACAGGATGAATTCTGAGTTTGTAAGCTTTCAAATGATACCTAATTTCTGATAACTACTAAAATATGTGATATAATAAAAAAATTATATTTATAAATATAATATATTATACTTTTTAGAGGAAGGACTTCTTACCTTACTTTTTAAAATATAATTGTATCTTTTTTTTATTGACAAATACTAGTTATGTTTTATTATGAAGTTGAACTTTTAGCACTAAAAACCAAAGTTTCAATTATTAAAAGTGTGTGCGTCGACTTTTTGCGACAAAGGTCAGAAACTCCTGTAATGACGTAGATCTTTTTGAGGCGCACTCTCGTCATAAATTCATATATTACTGTTCATTCACAATTTGTAAGAAAAAAACAGTGCTAAAATATCTATTTAGGAGTCTTAGACCTTTCCAATGATGTATAGTTTGTCATGAATAGATTTAATAGAAATATAGGATATTATAAGTAAATTTGGATTGTGACAGTAGTATATTATTGTAGCAAAAGTATACTTTTAAAGGTTTGGCAACACTGACATTAGACATATCTATAGACCATTTCACAAGATGTAAACAACACTGGTCCAGAAACACTTCCTGTTTCAGTTTGTAACTGTTTTCTTTATTTCACATGTAAAGAAAACATCTTAAAGATGTTTGTTTAACTTTTTGATTCAGTTTTAAATGTTCTGTTGGTTGTATTTTATCCCAGCTTTTATGTAGTGTTAAAAAACTGAAACAGGAAGTGCTTCTGGACCAGTGTTGTTTACATCTTTTGAAATGGTCTATAATATAATATATAATATATCTATAGCTCCATAATATAAATACGTGTTACAGGCTCACCATTGGATGACATTTATTTGTACAGGTCACGTCTACCCACACATGCTTTATATCTCTCTTTCTTACACTCACACTCGTGCCATTTCATTCTCTTCAATCACGAGTCGTTAAGTTTCAACATGATTAATAAAGTTATTTCGAAACAATTACAGGCTAAGACTAACAAAATGTCAATGGGAAGGTAATTACAACCAACAGGTTCGATTTGTGACTTGTCATCCATTTGACCTTCAGAGGGAGAATGAAAGCATTGGTAAAAAGGTCACAGCGATGGACGGTCTCTTCTGACGCGTGTGAATTATTATCCGTAGCAATTTGCAGGTGGTGTGTGCCGAGCATTTCCATAACAGCGCCATACTCTCCCTCTGACATTTCATAAAAAAGCCTCATGAATATTTTCACAGCTGTTTGGTTGTGTTTATATTGGTGTTTAGCATGCACACTCACAGGTCAGTAATGAAACCCACTGAGATGGAGTGCTGTGGAAACAAAGATGAATACGTTTTTCCTTTTTTTCATGGAATGTGGTGATCTGAGGTTGGCTATTGCAGATTTTTAAAAAGTGGGGTTGCAAAAAAAGGGAAAATTTCAAAGGGAGAAACGTTCCCTTTTAGTAGAATTTACACCCTAGATATAGCTCTAATGCAAAAGTTAGCATATATTTTTTATTTATTTATTTGAGCAGTAACCTTTCAGCTCAAAAGGAGAGAGCCGAAGCAACAGAGCTTATTAGCGCTCTCCCCCAAATTTTATACAAGACAATTTCTCATTTCACAATCGTTCAAGGGAACAAAGTGCAAAACAACAACAAAAAGACAACAAATATCTGGTCATGATTGAACAACAAAGCGACAACAAGAATCTGGTCATGGTAGAAGTACCCAACTTTCAACACAGCGGAGAAAGCATCACACAACATGCTGGACACTCATGTAAACTCGTGTAAAATGTCATTTTACCACCCCTTTAACACATGTACACACAGCAGCCAGTGCATGATGCGTGGTGTACAAAGATCTCTCCTCCACTCCCCGTGTGTTTATCAGCTCAGGGGGTGGAGCCTCTCTCTCACCTGTGGCTTCAGGTAACCAAGATCAGGTCATGTTTGAGCTCGACTGCTCACTTGATCGTGTGTGTCCATGTGTTTGTAGATTTATGAATGTTTATTCCTTGTGTGAATGACTCATATCCAGTGTGTGTGTGTGTGTGCACAAAGGACGAAAAGGAAAAAGACACATAACAAGAATGAAAAGCAGGGGGAGGGAGGGGGGGGGGGGGGTCTGCATGCCTGTGTCTCGTGGTATTAAAGTCATGTTTGGCTTCACTTGCTCCATTTGCCGGTCGTTGACTCCTCCCCCCACGAGTCTACCGGCCTCTAAACTCCTGACTATCCAGCGCTTGATGACGCTTGTGCAGTGACAGTGCAACTAAAAATGAAAATAGAATTTACTTACTCCCAGGTGGATACAAAAGGAAACATTGGGTACAATGTTGACATTGATCTTTTCTAAGCATACACAGCCTTATTTAACCCTCTGCGGTTCTCCGTTTAACAGTCACACTCGGGAACTTCGGGTTAAAATTGATTCATATTTAAAAAAGAAAATCATATATTTTTTTTTTTACTTGTTTTTTTATAATTTTTTTTTTTTTTTTTTTTTGGTGTTTTGAGAAAAATTCAAAAATAAAAAAATGTATTATTAGTATTAATGCAATAATTATGACCAAATTTCCCCCATTGAATATAATAGAAATTTTAATTTTTTTTTTATTTTTTTTAAAGCTGTATTTCATTTTAGAGTCAAGCCTAGGCCTCATAAAGGCAATTTTTGGAATTAGACGGATGCCATCTCGTGGACAAACTGAGCTTTTTAAAAATGCAAAACACATGTATAATCTGAATTTTTTGGTGTGTTTGTGTATAAAGGTGTGTTTGTGTGTGTGTGGATGTGTCTGTTTTGCACTCTTGATGTTTTATAGATTCACCCCTTCACTGTTGTGTGCTTTTTTTTCAAGATCGTGGCTGATTTGTAGATTGTACGCACAAAAAATTCACATTTTTGCCAATTTCCCATTCATTTCCTATGCGGGTCATTTTTGACCCGAAGGTCCTGAGTGTGACTATTTTTTTTACGACCACTTAGACTTTTCAAATCCTGTCCCCAATTTTTTTGGGTGTTCATATACCAAGTACCATTTAAAGTCACCAAGTTTCGGACCAGCTACGATTTTTAACATTTTTTTATTATTGACCCGAAGATTAAAACACAAAAGTAGTCCATAAGTATTTAACGCTATATTACAAGTCTTTTGAAGCCATACAATAACATTGTGTGAGGAACAGACCAGAACCGAAATTTAAGTTTTTATCTTTTAAAAAAAAAACAGCATAAAGTGTGTTTTGCATGCTGGGACCAGGATGGGATGCTGGTTTGGTGCAGTTACCAGCACTCAGCATAAATAATTCATGTTGGTTTATTTAGGATATTTCAGCAAGCTATTCAAATGTGGAACTAGCAATCTGATATGGTTTCACATCACTGAAATTAAAAAAAAACATTGATTTTGTAACCAATCATGATGAACATATGGATTTGACTTAAGTCTAAAGCGCAACTTATGCAACCATGAAGGGTTCGACTTCCAAAGAAATTCCAAAGATGGCTCCTGTCTCTATACACGAAGAGGACTGTCTTTATAAAATATCTTCATATTAAACGGTCTGATTCGATTATCATGAAAACAAATCTCAGAGAAGAGTCGACTAGGTGCCAATGTGTCATTAGACCAAAGGTTTATTGAGTTCTCTTCTCCTTTAACCATGTGGAGCACATTTATGATGGACAGATGCACTTTTATGGACTTCAAAACGGTTATTCACCGCCATTATAAAGGTTGGAAGAGCAGGAATGTCATATACACCTATAGGATGACTTGAGGGTGAATAAATCATGGGCTATTTTTAATTTTTAAGGTGCACTATCCCTTTAAGGTCACAATGTACTTAAAGCCAAATTGAAGAACTAACTGGTATAATGCCATTTTTAATAAAATTAGGCCAAAACAAAGCTCTCTTGAAGTTCCTTTCTGGATTTTGAAACATTCAGGGGAAAAAAAAAACATATTTTATGTTCCAGAGAACAAGAAAAATGTTGAGGGTGGAATGACATGAGGATGAGTAAATGAGGACAGAGTTTTTGTTTGTTTGTTTTTGGGTGAACTATCCCTTTAAAACAAACACCTTAAGACTTAACACAGCCATGTGACCTCACTGAGCTCATCGACATACTCATTCTAAAGCAATTCCAACCAAAACAGCAAAATAACACACCAAACCACTTCAATATCACATTACCACCTATTCTACAGGCTGATTTGTATGACAACCACTGCTCATCTACAATGACAACCCATGCAATCTAAGTTTGGTTGAGTTTTAAAACACTCACAGATGTTGTGGTTGTCCGTGTGTAGGGAGATGAACTTACATTCAGCATAAAAACTTACTCTCAAAATTCACTCTGATATTTTGTATTATTATTACTATGATTGCACTTTATTCAGAAGAAAAAAAAATTCCATAATCTTCCACCAAAATAAACAACGTGTATCAAATCTTTTGTTTTTGGCTAAGATTTCTTGTTTTGTAGTTGTTGTAGGTGGATTACTGTTTATCATTATAAGTTCTTCATATGTGTTTTGGTGTCTGGGTTCTCACTAGTGAAATAATAGCTCTACATCTCCATGACAATGTGATAATGTTGTCTTTAATTCGACTTAAATGGGCAAAACTAGTGGAAATTAATGGACTACTCAACTCAACAGCTTATACATTATCTTTGTTCAGAATCTAAATTAATTTGAAATGACTTGAAAACATGATATAATCTGTGAATGAGGCAGTTTTTAGTGACCACTCCATGCTGACACCTGCTGCAGTATTTGCACAAAATTGATTGGAAAATGGTCCAAAAGTTATTGGTGGTTTGTTGAAACCAAGATGAAAGTTGAATGAACTTAAAAAGGTTCAAGGCCCAGAAAAGACTTCAAAATCTTATCTTTAAAGATGCTTTTCTGGGTAATGCCAGTATGGTCTCCTCTATGCGAGCACACTAGTCGTTTCTCAAACTAAAGCAGGTTTTCGTTTCTCCCCCCAGGATCCCATTAGCTATTCATAGCACTCAAGGAATGTGGTTTCCCCACCCCATGATTTGTTTGCTCTTTCTTTTTTTCCTCCTTTCTCTCCACCCTGGCTCACGCTGCGTGTGTGTGTGTGTGTGCTCAGCGCTGGGCAAGACCAGCTCTTGTCTGGATCTACATCTGGCTATATTCAGTGTTCATGTAGGTCAGAGGCTGGTTATGACAGAGCGCTAGTGAAGGGAACGCTGGACTCTGATCAGAGAGACTTCAGTTGCAAAACGCCTTCAAAACAACATTACTCAACACACTTTCATGAAAAGGCATCTGCTGTAGAGTGCTACATTGTTTTCATTTCGATGTTTTAGTTGTAAACATTATTTTCATTAATGTGCCATTGTTGTAAGCTTTGTTCACACTAAGTCATGTTACTTTTGTCTGTGTAGTGCTTACTGTGTCCTAAACGGACAGTGTATGTCGTAACCAGAGTCCAATAACAGGCAATTTATCTCTGGATGAGAAGCAGCTGCACAATGTGACACAATCACAACCGGTAACCAGTATACTTGATGATGTGTCATGTACAGTTGTGAGGAGCTGGATTTCATTGTGGGTGTAGATGGAGAGACCAAAATGTAGGGTATGTGGGTTGTGTTTATTTTTTTAAGCACTTTTTACTCAGGACATGCTAGCTGACGCCAAAGGATTCCATTCATTGTGCTAAGCTAAGCTAAGCTAAAACAATGCATGCACTGAGACAAAAATGCATTTGCACACATATCTAAATGTAGGAAAGAATGTGAATAAGCCCTGTTTCAAAAAACGGTGGAGTGCTCCTTTAAATTAAAGGCCAAAGAACACTTCCCTGTGTGTGGAGGGCATTTGAGAATAGTAAACTCGCTGTCATGATGGCATTTAAGCGATGCTCAATTGGTTCTAAGGTATACATCCAACGCACATGGCATCAATATGAGACGCAGATATATATGGGGCAGAAGGCGCCTCCTAGTGGTCGAACCCTAACCCTACCCCATACCTAAACCTACCCATAACCGAAGCGTGTTATATTGCGTGTTATATGCATTGTCAAAAGCGTCACTATATGACGCCCGAGGTTGAAATATCTCCATTACAACACCACCACCAGTCTGAACGGTTGATTCAAGGCAGGATGGATCCATGTTTTTTATGTTGTTTACGCCACATTCTGACTATTCAGACGAGGCAACGGGCTCATTTCGCATGGGCTCAGCAAAATTGGGCAATTATTGCGAAATGTAGCCACAATTTCCTGTTCTTAGATGACATGAGTGACAGCCGGATGTGGTCTTCTGCTGCTGTAGCCCATCTGCTTCAGTGTTCAACATGCTGTTGAATCTTCTAGTCTAATGGCGACAGCTAACGTTAGCCTTGTAGACGGAAGAGTGATTTCTCTGATGTTCTGGGTTAGTGGGTGTGGCTTGCAGAGCTGTTCATTGTGCTGCATTGTGGGAGTTGTTGTCTTACAAATGTGCACCTTTTCTATTTACACCAAAATTCAAAAATTATTTCACATTTCGACTACATATATGATGCACTTCCGTTAAAGATTACAGAAAATGCTCCTTTAAGAAACTATTTTTTGCAAATTAAAAATTTTGCTTTATATGTATAATGAAATATATTTATTTTTAGGCTATTTTAGCTTTTCAGTGTAGCATTTAAGACTTCTCACCATGCTTTTCTGTGTTGTTTCATTGTGATTTAACATAAAACTGTTTTTCTCGAGAACTTGATTTAAAAGTTGTTTAAGGTAATATAAGTTAATATCCCATAAAAGCCTGGGATACAATTTTTTTGTCTTCTTCTTCTTTGATCTGGGCTTTATAATATCTCTACGTCTGTTATTATAATTGAGCACTCCATAATTATTCTCTGACTCTAAAGTAGGTATGTGCACCTGTACTGTGGCCTAGTGACTCTGAAGATGTGACAAATTTGAAAGCCAGGCAACTTGTAAATTAAAAGACGTCTGAATTATGACAGAATGATATTTGAAAGTTGTTGATTAAATGGTTTGTACCTGACCAGAGAGATGGTGGGAATAGTACTTTTTTATTCCTTTGAGAAAGTTGAGATCAGGACGTGTGTTATGCTGAGATCACATGAAAATCAAGTTTGTGATCATGAGAAAATGACAAAAATAGTCACTAAGTCTCATGTCTTTTTCATTATTATAACAACTTCCCCTTTTGTATTGCTTGACTAAAGTTACACTGCATGCTACACGTCTTTATGTTCGAGCCCGTAAACGCAGATATGTTTGTGTAAAAGTGAAACTAGCTCTCAGAAAACAACTGGACAGATAAGAAGACTTTAACTTCTTATCTAAGCTGCACGTGGCAATTGCTGTGGTTCTGTGTTTGTTTGGGTGTATGCAATAATTTCACTTTATTTCTACATCCGTCCTGGGAAACTGAATTTACCCCCAACCCACCACACACACACACACACACACACACACAAACACACAGTAAATGAATGACTTTGCTGTCAGTCACATGCATATTTCGAGAGCTCAGCGTGAAGTGGGTGCAGACTGGAACCGCGCACGTGCGACGAGCGTCCATGTTCCCGCCGGGCGAGATAGACAGATAAAGACAGCAACACGTGAGGAGGAGTGGGGGATGTGGAGGTGAACATCGAGTGGCGGTGTGTGTGTGTGTGTGTGTGTGTGTGTGAAAGCAGCTAAAGAGGAATGGTTAACCAGCCAAGAAACAAGTTGTGGCTTGGGACTTTATATCCTGTCGTACCACAAGCAAACAGCACACATGTGTTTTTCTGCACACCTGCTGTGTTTTGCTTTGGCTCCGCCCCTTCAGCTCGGTTTTACCCAGCTTCCTTCAGCTGTACTCAGAGAAAGCCGTTAGGCCACTGTTTTTCTTCTTCTCTTTTCCGCCAGCCTCCCCCTCTGCGAATCATAGCGTCAGCTCCTTACATTTATCCAACACACACACACACACACACACACACACCGTATGCCAGGCAACCTGATACATCCTTTCTCCAAGCATCACATTCAACACAAACACGTCCGTGAAGCACCACAGCTTGGACTAATACTACGGCCTGACCATAGCACATGACCTTTCTGCATCTGCTTGTGTAACCGGTCCTCACGCTGGATTCAAACTGGGGTCACTGGTGTAGGAGGCGCTAAAGACTCGTGCCTCTTGAAGCCAGGGGAGAGAGGTTTACACACACAGCTCTTCCTGGCCTACGTCCGTTACACTCACCTCCTAAACCTCACTCTCATCTGGGTCACGGCACCAAATGTATGGTCCTACTCGACCCGCTCCAATTGGGATTCAAACTGGGGTGGGATGTTAAAGGATTAGTTCACTTTTGAAAAAACTTTTGCTGATAATTTACTCACCCCCGTGTCATCCAAGATGTCCACGTCTTTCTTTCTTCAGTCGAAAAGAAATTAAGTTTTTTGATGAAAACATTCCAGGATTTTTCTCCATATAATGGACTTCAATGGGGTCCAAACGGTTCAAGGTCCAAAGGAGAGTTTCAGATGCAGCTTCAAATGTCTTTAAACGACACCAGACGATGAATAAGGGTCTTATCATGCGAAACGAGCGGTTATTTCAAAAATGTAACTTTTCTAAGGACAAATGCTAGCCTTGCTCTATTCTGAGAGGCGCGTTTGCAACGTCACGTAATACGTAACTACGTTCAAAAGGTCACGGGCGACGTAGCCGGAAGTACAGAATCAAAATCGTCCGACATCGTTGTTTTACCTTTTAATTCCTTTTTTGTAAACGGCGTTTGAGTTAGTTTGCACGTTCAACCTATGCGTTCAACTTGTAAACACTGACTCTGTACTTCCGGCTACGTCACCCGTGACCTTTTGAACGTAATTACGTATTACGTGACGTTACAAACGCACCTCACAGAATAGAGCAAGGCTAGCATTTGTCCTTAGAAAAGTTACATTTTTTAAATAACCGATCGTTTCGCATGATAAGACCCTTATTCATCGTCTGGTGTCGTTTAAAGACATTTGAAGCTGCATCTGAAACTGTTATTAACTGTCTTTTGGACCTTGAACCATTTGGACCCCATTGAAGTCCATTATATGGAGAAAAATTCTGGAATGTTTTCATCAAAAACCTTAATTTCTTTTCCACTGAAGAAAGAAAGACATGGACATCTTGGATGACACGGGGGCGAGTAAATTATCAGCAAAAGTTTTTTCAAAAGTGAACTAATCCTTTAACATCCCACCCCAGTTTACACCAACAGCTCTGTTAGACTTGTCTAAACTCTTTTTTCAGTCTTTGTCTGCACTTACAAAAAAGCATAAAATTCACGTTTCTTGGACATGTTACCATTGCAATCTTAATTCGATTTAACCAAACGTGACAACAAATATCTTTTCCATGTTTTTTTCCTGTCCTAACCAACCATTGGTTTCTACAAAATGACGATGATAATTTCATTCTGATATACTGCAAGTGTAATTGAGGAACAAACTGTTGAGGTTATTTAGAACAAAATCAAGCCAGAATGAAGTTTATTTGGATAAACATCTTGCTAAAGAACTTTCCAGAAATGTCCCCATCTGGTAAAAAAAAAAACGTTCATACAACCATTCTTCCATGTAAGGCATGTTCCTGGATCAGCATGTGTTTTTAACCCTGGAACAGCATTACTGTGTGAAAATATTGTCCTAACCCTATCCCTATACCCAAACCTAACCCTAACATTATAGGGAAATGACAGGTGAAGAATGAATGAATAATTTTATTTCTTTTCATTTCCTTTTCCTCTTCAGAACATGGTCATTGATAACAGAGCATATTTAAACAAAAAATAATAAAAACAAAATCTTGTAGAGAAGAAAAAGAATATAGAAAAAAAAAGCAGAAGGAAGAAGCTAACTTATATTTACCTTCCCCTTTATTTTTGAAGAAAACTGATGTAGAAGCTCCTAACCCTGATTATAAGCCTACGTTTGACATAAGATCTAAACTCGTCCTTCAAATCTGATTGATTATTGGAATATTGTTCCAGGACCAACAAAGATGTTCGCAATGGTGACGTTTACTTGGTTAAGTCATGTTCACCCTTTAGTCGATGCTGTCGTTTTTGTTGTTGTGTTTATTGTGATAGCACATATTTATGGGTCTGGGTCTTGATTCGTAAAGTCTTGGTCTGGATCTTGGCCTTATTTGGTTTTAGTTCTACAGCCAATTGATTTCTTTTAAGGACATTTTTATATTTATATTCCTGGAAAACAAGAGAATGAGAAGGAAAATTATTTTTACCGTGTTAAAAAGGTTGGGTGAAGACTGAAGACGAGACCTCAGTTTTCCATTAAATTATGAAAGGAGTGATGTAACAAATAACATGTAACATGTCACGATGAGGTCCAATGTTCAATTGTTGGAGCAAGCTTTGTTTTCCCTGTCTTCCCACACCTCTCTCTCTCTCTCTCTCTCTCTCTTTGGCTGAGTCACTCTGACCACTGCTGCTTAGGAACGAGTGGATTCTTAATGGTGTCTCCATGGCGACCCTGTGGGGAAGGTCACAGTCTGCGGGTTGGGAATGTTTGAAGGTCTGTTGGAAACACACGCCAGCAGAGAGAGGCTGATCTTTGCCCCGTTTTTAGGACTCTATCTGCTCTTCAACTTAACTCCTTACAGTCACTGTTTCCTACAATTATTCTCAAGTTTAAAGCAGCTTACTGAATCCTACTCATGAAATGACGATTTGGTGACCAAGTCAGAAAGAAATTAAAAGTAAAAAAATAAATAAATAAATTAATTAATTAATTAATTAATTAAATTGCAAAACCA
Organism: Pimephales promelas; assembly: GCF_016745375.1. The sequence continues at coordinate 9,291,407 of NW_024121654.1, forward strand.
TGTGAATGAGAATGAGAAAAGAAACACTGTAAACTTAAGTATAGAAAATTGTTATATTACAAGACACAAATTCAGATAGGCTTCTCAGAGGTTACTCGACATGTTTTATTATGACAGGTTTCAAAAATAATGAATGAAATAATGATAGAAATAATGTCTTCTGTATTAGAAAAATAAATATATAAAAAATCAATAAATAAAAGAAATGCCTCCAAATTTAACAAAAAATAGGTCTCACAAACTTACAAAATAAACAAACAAAATATATTTATATTTATACAAACAAACATCCGAATCTGGTCACAATAGAAAAAGGATATAAAAGAAAGATTACAAAGAGAGTCGGCAGAGCGGTCATCTCCTCTCCTTACTTGTCAAAATCGAACCAATGCTACACACACACACACACACACACACACACAAATGCGCAGTTCCCATCTTAAACATTTGACGCTCTCTCTCTCTCTCTCTCTCTCTCTCTCTCTCTCTCTCTCTCTCTCTGTTCTCCTTTGTATCTCTCTGTGGACACTGGTGGTGGGGGAGGGGTGTCTGACGCTCGAAGGTAGTTTGAGAACAACACTGACTGCTGACCTTTACACACACACACACACACACTCGTCCCTCTGCATTTCCATTCCTTCACAAATCAATGAACCATATTTTAGATGTTAAACTTACACTATTAACATAATTAGAATAAAGTTTCCCGACAATGATAAATATTTCAGAATAAGTGTTTGTGTGGCAGCACTGTATTTATATTCTGCAAAAATGCTTGTTTCAATTTGTTCTAAACTCCCAAAATGAAGTAGCAAACTGCAATTAATGAATTGTTGTGGGGAAAGCCTTTACATGGACAAGGTTTGGGCTTGTTTTATGCAAATGAGTAACTTCAGACACACGGTCGCTCATCTGTCTTAGTAGCACCAAGACTTTGGAATTAGCTTACCATTACATTACATTTAAAGTACAACTTAAGACACATTTGTTTTGCCATGGCCTATTCTTTTTTTTTTAATGATAATATGTATTATTGTTTATTATTGTTTGTATTATATTACTACCGTTCTATTTTGTCTATTTCAGTGAGATGCTGTAAAGCACATTCACTGATAAAAATGATTTTGTGGTGAAAAAACAATTTAATTTACATGAAAAAGGTTAGTTCAGGCAAGAATTAAAAAAATAAGTAAATTCTATAGTAGAACTCAATTAAATCGTGTATAAAATTAAGTAAAATTACTCAACTTTTCTGATACTGCTGTTCCCATCATGCACTGGGCCCTGATATATTAATGAGGTTGATTTTTCACTGTTTTCCAGCTGTATTTACACTATTTTATCATTACTTTTGTTGTTAGGATTAGTAATTTTTCATTTTGTGACATTTGGAGTTCATTTTCTACTTAAAATGACACATTCAAGCACAAAAACGATCGATCAAATGTTACCGTCATTGTGTATTGTCTACCAAGTATTGAGGTCTGCATTCACACATGCTAAATCAAAAGTGAAGACATGATGAGACACTGCAAGTAATGATTACTTAAACAGTGTGTTCTAATTCAATGTTATATTGTATGAGTGAAATGTTGTATTAAGAAAAAATTAATTAAATAGAATAGATATTACGTAATCTTTAATTAGCTAAATAAAAATAACTCAATTTCATATGTTATTTTCACTTAATTTAGTTAAGTATAGTTTACTTAATTATATGTGTGAAATTTACTCTAAAAATATCAGTGCAAAAACTTCCCTTGAAAAAATTAAGTAAATTTTACTTATTGTTTTTTTACAGTGTTGGTCAACATATGTTGTTTTATAGTGCTGTACAAAAAAAGTGACATTGTCATTTACTCTAGAATGAGTTTAAGAACACATTTGTGTGCAGATGCTAGTGTTGTGAGTTAGGCAGAAATCGTTTGTGATAACAAATACAAAATATTCAACACAATTGCTAGTGATTGAGACCTTTAACAATTAAGGGTTAATCTGTTCAAATAGGAATATGGCAAGTTAATACAATTTAAACTGAACTGAAAATATCTCTGATATGCTTTGCCATCAATTAAAACACACACACACACACACACTGAAACAAATGTGCACACAATGGAACTTTATTATGCAGTCGCCCCATACGCTTGCACTTCAAGTGCATTCAACATTAAACTCTACGCAAGTAATGCTTACACAAGCTTGATCACATTCTCAACAACTAATGCACTGGACAGCATGCATTAGTGTAAACTGTCTCACTCTATGGTCAGTTTACTCACTGTCAGAATCTTGCTGAGCTAGTTATTCTGATGATGTGTATAATTAGCTGCCTATTTAATGACTCTATTTCTCCAACCAGAGCTGGCCTAAAAGTTAAATATGTGCAATAGGACTGCATGTGTTTGTACTTGTCTAGAGTAGTCTATGTTTCTGGCCTGAAAGTTAACTTTTTTCTTTTTCCTTTTTGCCCATAGAACTCAACTTGTATTTTACCTAGAATATTCAAATAAGAAAAAGTTAATTAGGAAAGTCACTGTCAAGTGTTCTGCAAAAAACTACACATATATATCATCGCAGCCTCCACAGCTTGAATCACACATGACAAAAGCTCGGGATCCGCCCCGTGACATATGCCACGCTGACCTGCCCAAGCCACGCTGCTCGGCTCGTCGGCTGGGCTTCGCTCTTCTCAGGCTCAGAATAATTACTGCTAATAAAGGGATGGTGTATTTCACTCTTCACCCTTTGTGAATAATTACAACTGCATTGTAAATAACAAGTAGAATCACATTGTACATGAAGCCACTGTACATGAAGCCTTTCACTTTGGTTATTATTGTTTTTTCTGATGCAAGCTATAAGTGCTTTGCTGACATATTTGGAACTATTAAAGACAATTAGAATAACAAAATCATGAATGAGGTGAAGATATGTGATGTGATGATCTCACTGGAATGAAAGCACACTTTGTCTTTTTAAAGTAATAGTCCATCCGGAAATAAAAAAATCATTAAAAAAATTTCTATCCAAAACTGTATGACTTCCATGTAAAGCAAAATATGTTTAGCTGAAATCAGGAAATCTTCTGTCCATTTCACTTCCAATTTGAAATTAAATAAGCAAAAATGAGAACGCGCCTTTATTATTATTTTTATTTATTTATTTAATTAAAAAAAACTTGATTTTTAGTTTTTTGCTTAATGGATCAAAGACAGATCAAAGTCTGTTTTGCACATGTGGGCGGTCATGATGAGACGTCCCTTTCAGCCGATTGGTCAAGCAAATCTGAGCCTGTGACATCATCAGTAATTCCCCAGGACTTTTCAACAAAATATAGAAATATGGCTCTGCGTACCGCTTCTTAAAGTGTACAGGGCTTAAAACAAAAATGTATTTGTTTAATACAAGCGAGTTTGTATTTGAAAACGACAGCAAAATTTTAACCCAACGGCGTTGAAACAACCCAGCGCTTTTTAGAGTGTATTCAGTGTTTAATTACTTAAAGTTACTAGTCACTACTTCCAAAGATTGACTAGTTACTCATTTACCAATTAAAAAAGTAACTGGTTACTTCAGAAAGGAACTATTGCATTTCTTTCAAGTACAATTCCTAATGAAAGAAAACAGACTCTGCTTGTAGTCTGAAATGTGCATTTCTCTCTGGTACGTTTTACTGCAAAGATCAACTTCATCTTGCATAAATATTTCTGTGAAACGCGAATATTTCTGTGTCCTTGTCTCTGCACTACACTTCCCAGCATCCTTCTTGTTTCCACACCCTCAATCACCCACCTGTTCATCGTCCTCATCACCTGTTTTCACCTTGTTATGTTTGATTCTTGCTTGTATTCAGTCTTCTTCTGTTCAGTTGGTCTTCATCGGTTCTTGTCTGTGTTTAGAGCGTTTGGTGCGTGATCTTTCTTTCTGCCAGCCTGTACCTGTTTATTGTTTTCATTTTTTTGATTAAATCTTTTAATTGGAATTGGAGCTTTTTGTCTCAGCCTGATTCCCCCACTCGTGACAATGTTGCACAGCCCTGTATAGGCCTGTTAAGAAGCGGTACGCAGAGCCATATTTCCATATTTTGTTGAAAAGTCCTGGGGAATTACTGATGACGTCACAGGCTCAGATTTGCTTGACCAATCGGCTGAAAGGGGCGTCTCATCACCGCCCACATGTGCAAATGGATTTTGAAGTAATTTATCTGTTTTTGACGGGTTAACCAATAAACAAAAAAATCAAGCCGAAATCTCGCTTTTAAGCGAAAAAACGAATAACAGCGTGCTTTCTCATTATTGCTTATTTCATTTCCAATTGGAATTGGAATTCATTTCCAAATTCATTCTAATTGGAAATGAAATGGATGGAAGATATGATGATTAGCTGATTGTCTTTAGTTTGGATAGCATGGATGTTAAAACACATTTGAGGATATAAAAGAAGGACTGTGGGAACAACATGAGGACGAGTGTCATGACCAAATGCACAATTCCTTGAAAATGAATGACAACTGGCGTTCCCATGAATATCAACGCTAGTATGTCTAAAGTATAATAAGAACAATTCACAGTTCTGTGCTGCTTATATCACACGAGTGTGAGAGTGATGGATTTCAAAATAGCATGTGGTAAGGGTAAAATGCTTGAGAGAATATGAAGAGTTCAGATGCAAAAGCCTCTAAATGCCATTTGAAATTTTCATCTTTAATGATGATTTTTATCAAACTTGTATATTTAAGTTCAGTAATTTCACTTAAATTGCAATGATAACCTATTAATTGTTATTTAAGTGAAATTACTGAACTTAAATATACAAGTTTGATAAAAATCATCATTAAAGATGAAAATTTCAAATGGCACTTAGAGGCTTTTGCATCTGAACTCTTCATATATAAGTCGTTGATGTTTTACTGCCATTAGAGTTAATTTATGCTGGAAACTACAGTGTACTTTAAATTAAATGTTGGAGTTTTGAAAAAAATGTAGGTAGAGGCAGTTTTTTTTTTCTCCAATAAGCATTTGTATGTTGTATGTTATACATTTTGATTCATATTTTAATCATAAGACAAGCTGCATATTTCTTAAATAGATCTAGCCTACGGCCCGACTGATCTCATGAAGTAGTGTGTGTATGACACGCCAATTCGTATTTCCATTTTTGGCGTGCTATCAAGACGCATAATCGCTTTTCAGCGTGTTTATGAACGCCGTTGACTTAACGTTATTACTGTATATATAAATATATGACTTACCTCAACCCCGTCCCTAAACCTACCCGTCACTGGGGTTTAATGGCATTTATGACTGTTCCCTCACCATCCTAGGAAAGAAAAAGAGAGATCGCTCCCCAGATGTAGATCTACATTTTGCTTCGTTTCGCGCGGACATTTGATGGCGTGTACAGACTCGCGGAATCACTCGGACGTTAATGGCGTAGACATACACGCATACACGCGGATAGCTCAAAATGCGTAGAGATAACACGCCACTTGATTCGAAAGTGCCGTGTATGTTTACGCAAAAGTCATGATGTCATGTTGCTATGGGCTATAAAACATATGCAAAAATAACTTGGATACCATAAATAAGAGACAGTAAATATAAATCTCCACAACTGATCTCATGTTCTGAGGTTGAGAGAGGATTAGTATTATTTTAATATTAATTTACTTTAGAGAAAAGGTACATTACTCATTTTGTCTGTAGGCTCTTGAGGTTCTGTTTCTGTATGAGCTGATCTCGCACACAAACACAAAAGCCGCATGAAGCGAAGCCACCTGCCGCTGCTGTGGGAGTTCATCTCCGCCCTCCTCACGAAACACGACTCATCCACAGACGGCCTCAGGAAACAATGAACAAGGACTGGAGAAGAGCGCACCGGGGGCGAAGAGGGACAGAGGATTGGATTAAACGAAGGACAAAGACAAGCTTGAGTTACATCAGTACTTTCCACCAGTAGAAAGCTCTATTGCTCTTTTTAATCTCAAAAAACATCTGATTGTTATTTGATTCTGATTATTTGGTCTTATTAGAATTTTATGGAAAATTAGATTATTCTGAGATATATGACTTTTGCATTTTTGCAAATCTAAGGAAAGTTTGAGACATTGTTGAGATCTTAAAGGGATAGTTCACTTTGAAATTAATGTTTGATATGTTTTATCTTACCTCAAGGGCATCCAAGATGTAGATGGAGTATTTTCAATTTTGACATTTTTCAGTCAAACCGTTGTTGTCTATCAGTCATACACTGGAGGCTAAGGGGGTCCACCAAAGAGCAGCACAGAGAAGTCCAAATTAAACATGATTTAATGACTCGTAAATGTAAGTACACACTGATGACCTAAGACACGAAACGAGCGGTTTGTGTGAGAAAACCAACAGTATTTATATCGTTTTACCTCGTGTAATCACAGTGATCTGAATCAGTTGTTCAATGTCCAACTGAACCGAACTGAATCAGTTCAATGTTACGCCGGAAGTGATCGCTTGCGTGTGACGTCACTCAATATTTACACGGAGATTTCGGAAGTTTTACCTTTTACTAAACATATTTAGATATACCGAAATCGTCTCCCATTGCGGTTTCCCGTATATCTAAATATGTTTAGTGAAAGGCAAAACTTCCCAAATCTCTGTATAAACAAAGAGTGACGTTGGCGCGCAAGCGATCACTTCCAGACCGAAGCGCCCGTGCCGATCATTTTGTCATGGGGGTAAAAACAATATAAATACTGTTGGTTTTCTCACACAAACCGCTCGTTTCGTGTCTTAGGCCATCAATGTGTACTTACATTTACGAGTCATTAAATCATGTTTAATTTGGACTTCTCTGTGCTGCTCTTTGGTGGACCCCCTTAGCCTCCAGTGTATGACTGATAGACAACAACGGTTTGACTGAAAAATGTCAAAATTGAAAATACTCCATCTACATCTTGGATGCCCTTGAGGTAAGATAAAACATATCAAAAATTAATTTCAAAGTGAACTATCCCTTTAAACTCCAAAGGAGCCACACATGACATTGCTGGCGTCTTCATTTCTTCAAGAGTCACGAGTCATTGGCTCTTAAATTCAATGCTTTCCAGGAGATAGAAGCAAGATATAATTGAGATCATTTCACTTTTGTTTTGTCTTACTTACCACATGACAGTCTGAGAGTGTGTCGTTTACGCTCATAATAAGCAAGTAATTAGTGTGAGATGTGATGATGCGTTCTGTGTACAATACAGTGTTGAGGACGCTTACTGTTTTCAAACCTTTTATTTTCCTTTCTGAATGTATGATGAGATATTGAGCCTGATTAGAAATGCATTTAATAGTGTCACATGAAAATGAAAAACGTTATATGTTGAACAATTACATGCCGTGCATAACTGAGCTGATCCCCGAGAGCAGTTTAACCAGTCTGCGAATATTCCAGACGTACCGGATTTTTGGAGAGCAAACATGCATACGTGAATGCGAACGGATTGGTGTGAGTGTGTGCGCGTGTGCTGTCGGACCCTCCCCCTCCCTCCTTAGGGCCGTCGCCGTGGCAGCCTGATTATGTAAGTTGTTATCCAATCAGAGTGCGCCTGCTCTGCTGTGTCCCGTGCCACTGCTGTTTGTTAGCATAGCAGATAGTCCTGGGATAGTTTAAGAGTTCAGGACAAAAGCAGACACACACAAACCTACAAAAGATTTACGTAACACTTCACACGACAAGCCTTTGTGGACACTCTTACATACAGGAAACATGTTCATTGTCATGAGAGTATTCATAGCAGTCATAGTTTGTTATGCTTTGAAAACGGTCATATAACAAGTTATTGTTGCAATTTTATATACTGTGTACAATTATGGATACAGTTACATCATAAGCTTATATTTTGAGTCTGTACTGTAATAACATGTTTATTAACGTTAGATGTTGATTATATCAAGTGAAGTCAAGCATCACTATTTGAACAATCCACAAACTACACTGTTTGAGACTCAGACATGAATGATGCCACTGTTTGTGTGCTTTGAACACCTTAGCAACCTCTAGCAATGCCTTGGCAACCACCCAAAACTATCTAGCAACCACTCCAACAAGTTACTTGTCACTAAACCAACTACTTTGTGAGGCATTATTTATTTACCTTATCACTGGCATTATAGAAACTCTGAGGTCAATACGTGCCTGACTGTGTGTGTGTGTGTGTGTTTGTATGACTGGCAGCCGCCCGCCTGGGTTACAATTTTGCAAGAGTGTGTGGTTTGGCATATTTAACTCTTCCTCTTTAAGCTTCAAGTCTGATCAGAAGCAAACACCACACTGTTTACATGCACTCAGTATCCACAGAAGATGCTCACAAAAGAAAGATCAAGTGCAGAATCACACAAGTGCTGATTTGATGAATATGCGCATAACAATTTGCATAATTTGAATACATTAGCATTATTCTTGTAATGTAATTACTGAAAGAAATTCATTTATCTTTAAAAATAACTTAACACTGTAAAAAAATATTGTTGGTTTAACTTTAAAAAGTGAGTTACCTGGTTGCCTTAAAATCTTGAAAAAGTGAGTTAATACAATGAAGGAGATTAATTTAATCATCATAAACTCAAAATTATATGTTATCTGAACTAAATAAATTATTTAAGTTGATTTGAAAAAGAAAGAATGTTGTGATGACAAATGGTGAAAATATTTTTTTACAGTGAACTGAACAAAAAAAAAATGTGTAAAAAACAAGCATTCAAAAGCCTCAAAAATAAGCATTTTCATCAGCCTTTACCTACTTAAGAAAACATATATTGGTAGTTGGTTTTATCTACATGGCTGTGCAATGCCAACAGTGTTCTGGATCATTGCTAAGATTACCAGTGTTCGAATAGAGAAAGTCATGTTAACGGTTTACTGGGTTGATTGAGCACTTTTGAGGATGAAACAATCATCAATCATAAATAAGTTTAGCTTTTGTTTTGTTTTTTTACTTTAACTGAAAGAGTTGATTAGAGGGTGTAGAGTTGCAATCTGTGAAGAAAAGGTTCTATTTAGAACCTTAAAAAGTTTTATCAGCGCTATGTATTTGGAACCCCTGAAAGGTTCTATACACTCTTAAAAAAAGGGTTCCTCGGGGTTCTATATAGAACCCTGGGGTTCCATTCTTGGCCGATAGAACCTTTTACCCAAAAAATGGTTCCGTTTTGGAGTTCCAAATATGAAGCGGGGGGCGGAACCATTTCTGCAGTTGTGGTAAAAGAGTGTTTTATTTTCACAGACAGCGTCTGGAATATTATATAGAGCGGCTGTAGAAGAGAAATAAAGGTCTCTCCATCACTCTGTCAGATCACTCCGTGCTGATTTCCATATCAATATTTGAGTGACACTAAATGATTTCAACACATCAGGGTGCGTGAGCGAGCGGCGCCCGAGCAGCGCTATCTGTTTTGCTTGTGTGGGTGTGCGAGAATTTGTGGTCAGGACTTAATGGGCACTTTATGAATATTGCTGTTCATTTGCTGTCATTTTATTCAAATGTAACAAAACATGTTCATTCAGTCTCATTGTGAATAATATTTCAACTTCAAGTAGTTCATCCAGAGAAGAAAATTCAGTCATCATTTTTCATCTTAACTTACTTTCTGCTCTGGAACATAAAGGAGGTGTTTTGAGGAATGTTTCTAAGCGAAATATGTTTTGACATATTGCATGGCTTCAGAAGACTTATAAAATAGCAAGTAAAAGGATTTTCATAATACTTTATTGTCCAGTTTTGGTGCTATAAAGCCCCTTACACATTCAATGGATTGAAAAGAGAAGCGTAGACATTCTATTTTCTTTTTTTGACTAATTCTTTAAGCTCACCTGAATCATGTATGGTGGGTGGCCATATGCATGTATGTTTATGTGTGAGTTTAGATGCATCCTTCATTTGTGGGTGTTTGCAGCAGATGCTGAGTTCACATATGACTAACACTGGTGCTCTCGACTGGCACAGACTCGAACTCGATCCATTCTGTCTGTAGGTTTCAAAAGCTTCTAAGATCATTCTGTCCTGACACTGACATCTTCCTCCAATGCATATATATATATATATATATATATCAGCATTCACCAGTCTCATTGCATGAGTCTAAAAGGTCAACTGCATGAGTTATATTGTTCCACTATCTTGGTTCTCTCTCACAAAAAGTTATGCCATTAAAATGTTGTTTCTTATGAACTTTCAGAATAAGCATTGATCAAACTGACTGGATGGTTCGTGAGTAGTTTAATGATCTCGTTCTGTTCTGTAAAATATTAGTTCCATTTATTATTTTCAATATACTTATACAACAAGGAACTAATAGTGTAGTTTCAGCATCTGGATAATATGTTGACATTTATTTATTGAATTTATTAAGGAATAGCCCCTTGAGATGAGCCATCTTGTTTTCGAGGGGGTCCTCGATTCTAGATACAAAAATTGACCTTACAGCAGCTGTCAAATAAACAACAATAGTAAAAAAAAATGCACAAGAAAAACAAAAACAAAACAAAACATGCTTTACAGTAATGGTAAGTACATAAATATATAACCGAAACCCTCACTGTAAAAAAAATATTGATGGTTTCACTTAAAAAAGTAAGTAACCTGGTTGCCTTAAAATTTTAAGTTGATTGAACTGGAAAAAGTGAGTTAATACAATGAAGGAGATTAATTTAACCATCAGAAACTCAAAATAATAAGTTATCTCAACTAAATAAATTATTATAAAGTTGATTTGACAAAAGAAAATATGTTGTGATAACAAATCTTGAAAATATTTTTTTTTTACAGTGTACAAACAAGACATTCATTCATGATGCGGGCGACTTGGTAGAATTTCCGGTTTAGAGCTGCACAACCAGTAAATGAAAGTTAACCTCAACAGTAATGTGCTCAAGAAGGTATATAACATACAAACGTTTTGTATATGTCATATTGCCTGTATCTGATTTCTTTCCCTCTCTTTTTTAAGTGATCCTGTCCTGTTTTCGCTCTATCACGTGTGTTAATGTAGAATCGCATTGTTGCATCAACTGCTTCCCGTTTACAGACATTAGGATGCCCCATTACCTGATTAACAAAAAAAAAAAATGTCCATGCAGATGGACACAACGATAATGGAGGAAAGTGATCACCAGAGGCAACAATGTCAGTATAATCCTGTTTGTTTCACAGGGGTCTGTTGCTCATAATTCAATATAAAATTGAATAAGGATGTTGTAGGCCATGCATGAACTCCTCTTTTAAGCTCAATATCGCTGTGTTTACAGGTTGCATCTGCTTTACCATAGTCAAACTTACTGACACTCGCAAGGTCTCTCACTCGCTTTCTCTCTCAGCCATGTGTGCGTGCGTGTGTGTGTGTGTGTGTGCGCACTACTCTGTTTGAAGCATGATCTCTGGAGTTACTTATGCATTAAATGGTTTTATTGCACACCTTTCGGCCTATCAGAATCGAGTATTCAGACAGCCAATGGTATAAAATATGAATAACACATGGTTAGCCTTGTTCCTGTTAGCAGAGGATAGTAGTGTGTGTGTGTGTGTGTGTGTGTGTGTGTGTGTGTAGCATCATAGCCTTGGGGTCCATTCGAATGAGCTTATTGATTTCCGGAGACTGTGGCCAAACATTTCTCTGCTGAAGCAATGGAGAAGAACTGAATTAATGCTCAGATCGTACTTTTAGTATTCACTTGGCACCGCTGAGATTCAACCAGTCTCTGGACAGTCTTGCTGGAAATGCAAACGAGATGTGCAATGCTGTCTGTTATCTGTAATGAATAAATGAATGTATGCATGTACCTATCTATCTATTTATGTATAACCCAATCCTCTTTAGGTAAGAGGTATTTATCTATAGTGAATCTACCGATACGAACCGAGAAAGTCAATCCAGCCAATACAGTCATCAGTCGTCTTTATTATACATTTCATACAATTAACTTACTGTGTACATACATGTTCACTCAAAAAAATAATATGTTGACTTTAATTAATTTTAATTTGTCAACAGGTTCCACATAACTGGATTATGTTAAACAAACATAATTTGTTTATGCAACTTCAACATAATGGAATTATGTAATTTTAAATTACCCAATTTAAGTAGTCTCAACGTGACTTTTTAAAGGCTTCCTGACATGATTCAAAGGCATTTTATTATATTCATTCATCCATTTATATTTCATGTGATTCAGTGACATTTAATTAAATTGATAGACTTTAGCTAGCTATAGTTGCTAGCAGAAGCTCATATTAGCATCGTGCATGCTAAGATTTACACGCTCATTCGTTCAAAGCAATTGAAAATAATGAAATCAGTCGACAGCCAAACAAAAAGCTCCACTCTTCTCCACAATGGTAACCCGCTGTAATTTAAATGGTTTAATAATTCCAATGTAATTTAACATTAATCACTATTACACACTATCACGTCTTCCCTTTTTCTAAATTTCTCAAAACAAACAACATAAAATAACACTTAAATTTAACATTTATTCTCTCTTAATTCAACCATATGCAAAGCATGCTGGGAACTAAAAGCACTGCCCAGTTTCAGTCAAGGCAACACAAATCAATCATGTAATCCAACACGACAAGTTGTTCGTAGATTTAAGCAGATTGAACGCAATAAAATTAAGTTCGGGCAAAACGGCAGTCGGCTCGCTCTATACTGCCACCCTCTGGATGTACACATTTTTTTACTTAACATAAATGGTTTGTGTTTAGACAACACTTTAGGATTTTGTAAGTTGAAGTTGAGACACAACATAGACCTTAATATAAAAACACATTTAAAGTCAAAAAATATAATTATTATAAGTAAACTATATATTATGTAAAGTGCACAACCTCCCTAGTTCATTTTTTTTGAGTGTTGTTCTGTGTTATTGTAATGAGATGGCGTTGGGTTATAGCTTTATGGTAGGACTCGAAATAAACACCTATTTTCCACATTTTTTTATTCCTCACTGCCACAGTCTTTGAAAATGAATGAATGAACATTTAAAAATACAATATGTTACTATTGTGCTATAATAACTATAACGTGATGTGTAAATTAGGAGTATTAATTAATGACAGATGTAAGAACAGGCATTTACTTTAAATGTATATTACAGTGCAACACAACAACATGGACACAATAAGGTAAGTGCATAATAGTTAAAGACTCGTAATATAAAATGGCAGTATTTTTGTCGTTGGTTTGCTTTGAACAAACCGCCAGTTTGTAAAATATGACAAAAACTACTTGAGTTGTTCCGCAATAATTCCCAGGTGGTGTCTAAAACATATTGCATTTTTTTTTTTTTTTGGAAAGGTTTTCAATTTCCCAACTGCACGAAAGATCCAATTTCACATCACAAATGGAAAACCACCTACGTTTCCATTGCTCAACAGTGTAGCGTCTTATCTCTGAACATAGGCCTGTCTTTATTTCCTCTTGCTCTGGCCATCGTCACCTCTGCCTGCGGCTGATTTGGGATGAAATGTTAAGTTCTTATCTACAAACATGTGGGTGTTTGTACTGATTTTGAATCTGCAAAAACTAACAAGGTTATCGTTTAGTTGAATGAACCAAACCATCATATGCAACCTTTACTGTAAAAAATGATTTTTTGGTTAAGTAAATACTAGTGAAAAAACCCAATGTAATTTACTTGAAAAAGTTAGTTCAGGCAAGAATTTAAAAAACGAAGTAAATTCCATATCAGTACTTAGTTCAAGCGAGTATAAATGAAAGTGTAATATCAACTCAATAAAATTAAGTAAAAATTACTCAACTTTTCTGATACTGGGGTTCCCATCATGCACTGAACCTTGAATAATTAATGAGGTTCGTTTTTCACTGTTTTCCAGCTGTATTTACACTGTTTTATCGTTGATTTTTGTTTTCAGTATTAGTAAATTGCCATTTTGTGACATTTCGAGTAAATTTTTTGCTTAAAACGACACATTCAAACACAAAAACGATCCATCAAATGTTACCACCATTGTGTATTGTCTACCAAGTATTGAGGTGTTTGCATTCACATAAGGTTTAAAGTCTGACATGATGTATATATAAATTACTTAGATGATCTAAGTAAAGAACATACTATAAATGACTAATAAAATTCAAGATAATTGTTTTAGTGTACTACAAAGGCAAAGGAAATCGGTATTAATCAACCTTTTTCAAGCTGAGTTAAAATTACTTATTTTTTGTAAAGTTTACTTAATTCCACATTCCAAGTAATTTTAACTTAAAGATTTCTAATTAAAGCTACTGATAAATGTGTTTAGGTTTTTACTTGGCAAATCTTTGTAAATTTACTAGCATTTTCTGAGTGAGATTGTTTAGGTTTTTTCAAGTAAATCCTACTCCACATTTTTTACAGTGTTGCTACATAAACCTGCATTTCAATCCTAAGAGTTTGGCTTATTCCTCTTGGTACAAACTGTTGCATTCATCTCATTGGTAACACTTTACAATAAGGTTCATTAGTTAACATTAGTAAATGCATGAACTAACGATGAGCAATGCATTAGTTGCAGTGTATATTAATCTTTGTTAATGTTAGTTAATACAAATACAGCTGTTCATTGTGCGTTCATGTTAGTTCACAGTCCATTAACTAATGTTAACTAATACAACCTTTTAATAACGTATTAGTAAATGTTGGAATTAATATTAACTAAGATTAATAAATGCTGAAGAAGTATTGTTCACATATTGTACATGTTAACTAATGTAGTTAACTAATGAACCTTCCCATCTCATTGTCTAAATGTAGGTCTAGTGGATATATAGTCTTGATAGTGGATACTTCAGAAGATTTTAAGGGGTCATATAGGCTAATAATACATGCACTTTTACAAGTTGATAGTGCTGAAATGTGTGTTGAAAGTGCCTGTACACAACCATCATATAATGATAAAAATCCATCCAGTGTTTTTGTTTTAATCTCCTTCTCAAATCGAGCCGTTCGACCGTGTGAAATCACTAACTCGGACGCCCCTCCCACGGTTGTTGATTGACAGCTGTGTTTCACCAGAGTCCCGCCCTCATCATCACAGTCCGATACGCTGGAGCAGAACGATTGCGGTGTTCTGTTCTTGGGTGTAATAACGAACACAGTCATTTTGATGTTACTAAATTTAGCAATTAGCAATGCAAAGATCATGTGTTTGATTACCAGGAAATGTGCATACTGATTAATTGCATTTTGCTTGGATTAAAATAAATATAAAAATGGTCCCTGCTTTCTTTTTAAAGGCTATATAAGCTGCTCCGTATTTTTTTTTTCTCTCACTTCTTTTTTTGTTCCACAAGTTATGATATGCTCCATAGGGAATGCGGAGATGACGTCCCGCCATGTTGCATTATGGGTCCGCCGCCACCATATATACAGGATCGCGCCCAATACCGCTGTATTTAAATGCATGTGTTGGAGGCTTGTTTTGATTTTCTGTCGGGATTTTAAGACACCGGATCGCGTGAGGAAATAGTGAGGAAAAACTCCTTCACCGCATACTATGTTTGTTAAAAGTTGTACAAAGCACGAGGTTGTGTGACTAACAGTTAGGAGGATAGTTGAATTTGTGGTTCATATTAGCAGATGATTGCTAGGACACATTGCATGGATCAAATTATATTTATTTTGTTTTCAATTAACAATTTGCTTTGATGTTCTGTACATCATGCCTTTTTCTTAAATGTTTGTGAATCATGTTTTTATATAACCGCTTAATATATACAATAAGTAACTTCTCTGTTTCTGTACTGATTGCATTCGCAAAGACCCTTCAAGTAACTTACACATAGATGGGCAAAGATACATCAAACTATTTTTTAAAAAAAACTACCAAATACCCTCATTTTTACACGTGTCATCAACATTAAATGATGACAATAAGGCACAGTTGTATTTAACAAGTTCTTGTGGCATTATAAAGTAATGTACAATGTTTTTCTTGCACAACCTATGAAAACTTAACATATAGGCTGAAAATAGCCAGTTAACATTAACTATGAGAGCTGCTTTTCAGGTAAAATAGCTTGAACTTTATGTACAATAGTAATCAACTAAGCATAGGCTTCGAACACCAAAACTAAATCATCAACGTTGTTTATCGCGGATAGTTTGTCCAAATTACGTTTTTTTTTTTTTTTTTTTGGCAGTGGCGTTTAGTTTATCCCGGCCAAACACCCACTATTATCCCGAAGGTAAACAAAGATCATGCCTGTAAAGATGGCGCCCACGTCCCATAATGCAACACGGCGTGACGTACCTCCACATTCCCATTTTTGTAAAAAAAAAAAGTTAAGATTTAGAGTTTAAGAGTTAAGATTGATGATTTGGATCAGTTTCTTAGATCAGTTAATAGGCTGTTGCTGAGCACACGTTGAGGTGAACCATACTTGCACTCAGACTGATTTTCATACGCAGGCAGAAGCCGAATTGTCCACAGGCCTTTCATGTAAATGAGCCGTGTGATTCGATCTATCTTTTCTGCTCCAGAGGTGTGTCAGTCTGTTGTCTCTCTCCATCTTCTCTTTGTTCCCAAATCCACGAGGAAAGTTGGCAGCTCTCTTTTCCTCTCATAGGGGTTATTGTGTTTCTGTTTTTAGGAGGAGACCAGAGAGGATTGGACGATGTGCACACAGACACACATATAACCATACACCAAACTACACATATTTTTGTTGTTGTGAGATTGACAGCGGCCACATTGCCGATGTGTGGGATCTCTCTCAGAGCCCCCGAGAGTCACTTCCTCTTATTATGGACAGCAGGAAGTAAGCAAAAATGGGTTTCCACTCAAAACCTTTCAGCAAAGAGAGAGGATTGCGGTAAAACTATACAAATAAACGTGACATTTGTCCCAGTCTTGTATGGCATTGTAAATTTAGCACCTGAACCCGAGTTGTGTGTGAATGGATAAATGGAGAACCCCCCCCCAAAAAAGGTCATCAGTGTTTTAAATAATTCCAGCTATGTCAGCAAATACAAATGAGAAACACAAAAACGTGTTTTGGAGTTCAGGTCAGCTTAACGTCCCATCCCCCTTTTCACACACACACTCAAAAACACACCTTGGAACGTCCTCAGAAATGCTACACTCACCAAAACACGTGCGCACAGCGACCAGCCCTGTCCATGAATCATTAACCATCTGCTGGTTAGAGAGAGAGAGAGAGAGAGAGCTCTGTCCTTGGAGCGGGACGGCCCGTAAGATCGTGACTCTAATTAAGGCAGCTGGGGGAGATTGTTCAGCTGGAGTAAACCACAGGGCAGCTGTAGAGAGAAAGAGATATAGATAATTGTATTATTCTTTTAAGTTGTGTTTTTGGGTAGATAAACAGTTCAAAAATGGGGTGGACCTATTCTAGTCTCAAATTTCGAGTTTTACTCCTGTACTTTGTCGTAGTGTATGGTAATTATACTATAGGTTTTATTAATAATTTGATAAATTAGTTTTAAAGACGTCATACAATGCCATTTTGATCCTTTAGGGTCTAAATGAACTTTGTAATATACTTTAATAAAAAATTCTTGTTAGTATTGTAAGAAAATACTGTTATCAGAAGGCCGTTTCAGTGCATATGCCTTTAAATGATAATGAGCTTTGCTGACTCCGCCCCTCTGTTCTGTGTGGGCGTTGCATGTGGAGTGTTTCCTTGACAACAGTTGTAGGTATATTTCAGAGAAAGAATGGTAGCGTGAGTTTAGAGGACACATCTGTGCAATCGGATCAGTTTGAACCGGAGTCGATGACGGCCGCGAAGAAGTTCGACAATTAAGGCTCGAACAATGGCTGGTTAATGTAACGTCACTTTGATCTATCTTTGCGTACTGGCAGGGTAGAGTAACTTAGTGAGATGTACGAACGCTATGTATTCAGTTTGTAATAACACAATAAACATAACGTGTTATTCGTTATAAACGCGGGACTATGAATTATATTGAGAATGTCGTACATAGAAAACATGCCGTGATGTAACTTACCCTGCCGCATTCATCGTGAAGCGTGCAAGCGATTTCCAAAGATTAATATAAAGGTAATACAATTTTACACTCACTTCTTCTGGAGGTGCAGCAGGGACATGAACAGTTGCTACCGATACAGGAGCAGCTTCTTAGCAAATACTGACCCTCGTTTATAAAGCAGTCTGGTGGTGAGAAATGATTTGCGGGTTAGGGTTAGGATGGTTTTGTACAGGAACTGACAACACTTCAAGTGCTATATAAAAAAAGCTATATAAATGTAACAAATTATTATTATTTAACACACATTTCAATACAATCAACTTGAAAAAGTGCTTGTACCATTATATGACCCCTTTAAAATATTTTGTATATTTTATATATATACACATTATTATTTTTATTGCACACCAAGAAGTCGTCCCCTTGGAATTATAAGGTTTTATCTGACATTTTTGTCAAAATTGAGTTATTCACATATTCTTATTCTGTGACAATTTATTTACATTATGTGATGTGTTTTGTACATTTAGGGTCCCTGTTATTTTTATGTTTGAAAGAAACATGTTCCCCATACACATTTTCCTATATGGAATGCAAAAACTTTGAAGCTCAATATCCCAAAACTGTTCAGAACGCAGATAGAACCTTATAATTCCAAGGGGACGAAGTGTGAAGTGCCAGACTTGAGATACCTCACAGTAGCATTCTATTCTCATTCTATTCTCATTCTATTCTCGCATTCTCAAATTCAAGGCGGGCAGTCCAAATAAAATAGTGAATCTAATCACTACAATACAGGCAAACTTTCAATTCAAGAATGAACAAATTGGTGTCAATGAGTTTGAATTCAGGTGTTTGGAAAAAAAAAAAAAAAACTTGCAACGGGAAAGATAAAAGGTGATCATTCAATCGTATTATATTTCATATGAAGCTATAAAAAAAACCTGAGGAAACCTTTTCTCTAAGGAAATAGCTTGATGTTTGTTTTCTCCTTTGTAATCAAATAGAGTTGTCTTCAGTCTAAAGTACAGCTGGAAATTGACCTTGTCCAACCTCAGCTCCCACACTCACTGCAAGCTGAACCCAGATAGCCCGAGGCTTGTGCTTTGGCCACAGAGAGATAGCCACAGTGGCAAAGAGCATGTGCTGTTCTCTTATATATTTAATTATTATATTTCCCTCCAGAGTGTTTATTTTTAGCAAAAAGACATGGAATAACAGGGGCAAGTTTACAGTTTAAGTCAAGTTTAGGCTTATAACCATGGTTGTGTGCCTCAGCATCAGTTTTATTACTGATCATTTCCCTCTGATTGTAGGGATAACGGATAAGGGATATGGTCAGGATTACATTTTCAAAAAGGATTGATGAAATATGTTGGCCTTGAAACTCTGCAAAATCAGGAGGTGTGGTTCATTTTATGCTGCATTCAACTGCATGCCACAAATGCTGTCCATAGAGATGAACTCGTAAATAACCTGAATCATGTGGCGTTATGAGGAATGGCCATATTAGTTTAGAGTAGTGATGCTTTCAAGATGTTTAAAGATGTAACAGTATGAGTACCAATGGCTGGGTGAAAAAAGAAAAGACTGTGCGCATGTGAGTGTGTGTGTGTGTGAGTGAGTGTGAGTAAGGTCACTGCATGCTGTCACACTTTTGACTTGAAGAGTCAGCCTGCAGTCTGGAAACACAACACGCGCTGGATAAAAGAGCTATTGTGAGCTCCAGCACTCCGTATCAGACAAAGCAGCATTGTTACACACACACACACACTCCATAAATGATTGCAATACACAGGATGCAGAATTGCATTTAAATTTAAGAGCATAGAATTAAAGTGAATTTTGCAGTATTTCAAGGCTTTTAGAATTAGGTTAATTTCTACTATTCATCCAATGCATATCGCTTTTAAAGCCAAGATTATGTCCCTGAGGTAAATCTTATTTTTTATTACATTTTTTTCTGTTAAACCCTTATCTGGTGGAATGTACCGATTTAGTAACAGAAAAAAAAGCACTTGAGTTGCATGCATAAGTTGCATGTATTAGACGCTGATTTGGTTAATGTAGTCATGAGACAGTGACATGGAAATGTCCTAAATATGCAGATGAGTGTTATTAACACTTGGGCTATTTACAGTTCCACACACTATCTTTTCCCCTCCCACACACATACCCATATGCACAGATTTTCCCAGGATGCATTGCAACACCAAGCCCTGGCATGCTCAGGCTTCTGGGCTCAATCCACTTACGTAATATTTCTCACGGGCCATCTGCACCTCAAGCACTTCTACTCACTTCTCTTTTGATTGCTTCTCCCTCAGATGTTCAACACAGGGTTTACCCCAAAAACACAAAAGTCCTCACTTAACCAATGCCAAATATCTGCATCCCTCACCTCCCAGCATGCATCATGGGCAGCTGATTGATTAAAGCTGTATATCCCCCTACACTATACCCTATCCTGACCCAACTTACCCATCACTGAAAACCTTTAGTATATCTTTTTTATTTTCAATAAAACACAGTTTAGTGTGTGTTTTAAGTCATCGGTTCAGCTGAGGTCATGTGGGAGTGGAAACCACTTTCTACAGGAACTAGTTCAAAGTTCAGTTCACACATTTTAACTAGCTAGCTATGATAATTAAAGTTAGCTAATGTTTCATAGCTGGTCTCGATTTGCCAACGAATCTCACAACAATCTTCAGCTGCAATTCCTGTGTTCAATTTCAACAGCGACTTGGTTAAATAAATAGTTTTATTAAATATAGGCCTATCTTACAGTGATTTTGCATGACATTTTTCACTTTTGGTTGAGCTCTGTGGGCATTGTATGAAGCGTTTGCTAGATAAGAGAGAGACTAAATTAAAAGTGAATAAAACATGAATAAATTGATTTTTTGCTCAGGTCTTTGGTTCAGGCAAAAACAGTAAAACTGGGAGAGCAGAACAGATGATTATGTTTTATCAGTTCATCTTCTGAACAGCTGTGTCTTCACTTTAATCATGTTTCACCTGCAATCAGCGACTTGAAGAAAGAGGGAGGAGAGACGTACGGATTCACCAGGGATGAGCTTAATCAACCTGCTACGGATCAAAACCAATCATGCCACATCATTAGCATAATGAACCCACCAAAAAAACAAAAAACAGCATGAGGTGGGAAAAGTGGGATTTTTCAGCTTCACATTAAAATTACACATTTACAAGATTCAGTCACTGTGTTTCGAGTTTTAATGTGAAATTCCATTTCTATCATACAGCACTTTTATTTTCTTCCCTATTGTGGTGTATCTCAGAGTGAAATGTCTTTTTCCGATTGGGAATTGGATAACTCAGGTGACGAGTAAGATGCCGGTGAACACGTCATCAACATATGAATCAAGCATGAAATCAAATTTTTTTATATGTAATATTGTAGTGTTTATTATAAATGATTTATCTGTGCACTTCATTATTTTTTTTTAAATTCTTGTAACCATAATTTTTAATCAAAGACATTACCCTTCCCTCCCAAAGTTTTGCGTTTTCAGGTCTCCAAAACACTGTTGTGTAAATGAACAGTCAAAATGCATAAAGTTTAATTGCAAAAATCACTAGGTTTTGCAGTATTATTATGACTGATGTCAGATGTGTCTGACTGTAGGCTATGTCTCCAAATAAGGTTCTTCTGTTGAGTTTTAATTAGAGGAAATGACTAGAGAGAGCTGTTGGAGAGAGGATGGGGGTTCATTAAATCAGCCTTGGTTTTAAACTAAAATGATCTTATCTCGAATCTCGTACTCTGACTGTTCAGATCTGACCATTTCCATCTACAGTGCACTATTAAATTTTATATCTGCAATAACTTTGTTGAAAACATAAATAAAATCCTGCTGGTATCTGAATTTTCCTAAAAGTGTCTGTTTTTCTTTTAAAATGTTTTAATATAAATTACACATTAGAAAAAAAAACATATTTATACTTACACTGTAAAAAAATATTGATGGTTTAACTTAAAAAAGTAAGTAACCTGGTTGCCTTCAAATTTTAAGTTGATTGAACTGAAAGAAGTGAGTTAATACAATGAAGGAGATTAATTTAACCATCAGAAACTCAAAATTATATGTTATCTGAACTAAATAAATTATTTAAGTTGATTTGACCAAAGAAAAAATGTTGTGATTACTAAACTGCAAAAAAATATTGTTGGTTTAACTTAAAGTAAGTAGCCTGGGTTGCCTTAAAATTTTAAGTTGATTGAACTGGAAAAAGTGAGTTAATACAATGAAGGAGATTAATTTAACCATCAGAAACTCAAAATAATAAGTTATCTCAGCTAAATAAATCATTATAAAGTTGATTTGACAAAAGAAAATATGTTGTGATAACAAATCTTGAAAATATTTTTATTTCAACCATAGACGTCATTTTGTCCGCACTAAATTTTGCGGTATTCTTGTTGCAAAAAAAAAAAAAAAAAAGTATTCTTTTGTTACATTTCCCGCGGTTGATCTTAGGAAATTACACTCGTTTAAATTTACAGTTTGGTATCGTTTTGTTTTTAAAAAATATCCTTATACAATAAATGCATTAATCTCTCAATTGGGTATTATAGAGTTAGTTTTGGCACTTCTAGTGTTAAGAAGAGCCTGTCTGTCTGTTCTTTTTCTGCATTTCTCTACATTTGCCTTCCAGCTCCACTAGTGCAGCAGGAGATCAGAGTCTGTATAAATGAGTGAGCCATCTGATGGGGTTAAAGAGGACAATGTGTTCACTTAATACACAGTTCACTTAATACACCATTACATATGACAGAAGATGATCTGTCCACATTTATAATGAACTCACTTATTGCTTTGTTGGTATCTATATATGCATTTATGCAAAAGTGGGTTAAAGTCAATATCAATATTTTCAACAGTGATTTTTTTTTAATTATTGTTATTATATTTACATATTTTGCATCATGGAAGTAAAATGAGTTGGAAATACCATTTCAGGTGTACTTTGAGACATATTTGAAATCCAGCCAATCAGACTCCAACACCATGTCTTGAAGAACCAGTATTGATTGCTTTCAACTTTAAATTAAATTCAATTATAGATCTTTGTCTCTAAGTAGTACCGATACACTGAACAGTTGCTCCTGATATTGAAACTAAAATTTCATTGAGATGTTTTTAGAAGTCAAGGCAAACCTTATGGGTTA
The DNA here is from genome assembly GCF_016745375.1 of Pimephales promelas. The sequence continues at coordinate 9,314,583 of NW_024121654.1, forward strand.
GGGTGAAGATGAGCAGATGAACATGAGTACGTGCAGCACGTTTCAAGGTCAGTCATATGGATAGAGTAGGCTAGTTGCTGAGTAATAATGTGGGGAACACTGCCACCTGCCTGTAAACAATGGAAAACAGGATTACATCATTAATAATATGGGGGAAAGCCTAAATTTACAGATGTAATCCCTAAATCAAATTCTATAGTTCTTATTACTTGATAAAACTAATGAGAAATGTAGAAGATTGAGATAATGAAAGATTGCGCAATGGAAATTACCAACAAGTCCAACATTCTGAGCCATCAAAAGGTCAATTTTAGGTAAACAGTTTTAGGTTTAGTCGACATCTCCTGGTTTAACCAGAAACTGCACTCTTAGATTGAGAAAGTCTGTGGATTACAAGTATTAGTGTGTCGTTTACAGGACACTGTGTGCTGCCTATATGTAAAAGATAAATATGCATAAAAAATATAGAATGCAAAGCTACATGTTTCACACAGTGATTTTGCAGTTTAATTAAGTTCAGCAATCACTCAGCAGTGTAAATGCTATATTAAGGGTCCACCCGACATAGTTTTACAAATTCATATGGGAAAGAACAACCATTTATGAAATTTACTCCAGCATAGTACAATAAAGTTCATTTTAAGTCAGTGAAACTGTATTAAAATGTCATTGAACACATCTGTGTGCGATGGAATAGGGATTGGCATTTGTGTTTGAAAGTTTTTGACTTCCACGGAAAAAAATGGAAGATAAAGTGGTCCTTGAGCTGGAAAAAGTTCAGAAGACTCACTTTACTAAAAACTAAAAGGGCTTACTAATTGAAAACAATAAACGCATTTGATGACACGTTGTGTCACTTAGTGTTGTGGCTGGTAAATATAAATGATAAACCCTACTACCGCATGTAAGCTCCGAGAGTGGTCCTGGCTTTATTGTGTCCTGTCCTTCAACCTATTATGATACATTATTACATTATTATGTAATAATACATTTTTATGATCTTTTTATGATCTTACATTATTATGATCTATGCCTTTCCAGCAAATCAGTGGCGCCTATTCTGTAAACGTCACAGTGCGTCATTAATATTCATCATGATTACGCAACTCGGGGTCTCCATTTACGAAACGCGTCTCGCCTCTGCTTTGCCGTAGCTTTGAGCTTTCCTCTCCTGAGGCTGAGCATGAGCAGCACGTGTAGATGAGCACTGTGTGTTTGAGTGTGTTGTGAAGACGTTTATAATCGTTTTACAACACCGGTTATTGTTCTGCAGAGATTGTTGACGATCTGTCTCATCAAGCCAGTCAACTTATTAGACAACAAGTGTCCCAACAACGCATCTTCAAATCATCTGGTGAGTTATTCGTGTCTTAGCTTGCTGTGGAAAGCGGAGGTTGTGGATCAACAACACAGTATACAAACTCTATAATACAATCATGCGAACCTGTTATTTATTTAATTAGAACAGCTGGGGTTGTTTCCTTTGTGTAACAAACTCGTCCTATTGTTAGCACACGGTACATGCAACTTATGTATGAATTATGATGATGGCTGACTTTAAATTGCCTAACGTTAGTTACCAATTATATATATATATGAGATTTGAGAAGCGAAAGTCCTATAATTTACCATGGTATTCAGAGTTATTAACACACTTACTGCTGTTTTTAATGTGCTAATCTCTACTATCAAACAATGAATCTATAAAACAACAAGATCGAAAGATTCAGAAAAAATATTAATTTACAATAATTAAAGAATATGATCCAAATCTTCTTCCTCATGTCCACATCATCATGTAAATGATCAGCTGTGTGTGTTGCAGTGACTCATGCAATATATGTATTTGTGGATCTGCAAAGTTGTAAATGTTTGATGATTAGTGAAACGATGTTCTCTCTTTGATATCTAATCAAAGTGTTTCACAATTAAGCGTGTTTGTTTCTTCAGAGAACTGATCAATATTGTTGGTGTCATCGTCACTGTGGAGTGGATTTTGGCTTTGTAAGACCAGATTAAACTTAGAAATTGATCTTCATTAAATGATTGAACAACTTTAAATTCTGATTTATTTGTTTTGTTTTTTTTCTCTCCTGTCAGATTAATCATATCTTTTCATTTATCCAGCACATGATTAGCAGTATGAAGTATATTCTGGTGACGGGCGGTGTGATCTCCGGCATCGGGAAAGGCATTATCGCCAGCAGTGTGGGCACCATCCTCAAGTCCTGCGGCCTGCAGGTCACAGCCATCAAGATTGACCCGTATATCAACATCGATGCAGGAACCTTCTCTCCATATGAGCACGGTAATCTCACACAGCTCTTCATAAACACTCCTTCCACCTCTGAGACCTCTTTTTACACACATGGAGACTCTACGGTGGAGAGTAGCTGATCGCTTGTACACCTTTTTCAGGAATTATCATGAGATGTGACTAGGGATGGGCAACGATTAATCGCATCCAAAATAAAAGTTTGTGTTTACATAATACATGTGGGTGTAGTGTGTATAATTAATTTGAATATATAAATACACACACATGCATGTATATATTTAAGAAAATGTGTTATTCATATATAAAATATTTATATTTATATAATATAGATTATGTATTTATATATACAGAATTTAAGCGCAAATTTTATAGGTATTTATATATACAAAATAATTATATACAGCACACACAAATATATTATGTAAACACAGACTTTTATTTTGGATGCGATTAATAAATAAATAGGGCTGTGCAAAAATACATTTTTGCACAGCCCTAGTATAAATATATATAAAGTATATACATGCAAATATTTCTTAAATATATACATGCATGTGTGGGTATTTATATATACAAATTAATTATACACACTACATACACATATTTTATGTAAACACAAACTTTTATTTTGGAAGCGATTAATCATTGTCCATCACTAGATGTGCCTATTATAAAGCATCTTTATTATTTATATGGACGATAACCATAGAACGCATTGGTCTGTATATAAACATGTGTTTTTTGGTGTTTTTTGTAGGTGAGGTGTTTGTTTTGGATGATGGCGGAGAGGTTGATTTGGATCTTGGGAACTATGAACGTTTTCTGGACATCAGGCTTACCAAAGACAACAACCTGACCACAGGGAAGATCTACCAATCCGTCATCAACAAAGAGCGCAGAGGAGATTACCTGGGCAAAACTGTACAGGGTGAGGAGAAGCGCTGTTATATTATTAATATGTGTAAATATCTTACACCTTCATCATGATTATAAGTTTGCATGTGCATTCGCAGCCTTTTGTTTTCTGCAAATGTTGTAATAGTTTATTTTGTGTACGCCTGTCTATATCAGATTGGTCTCATATTGGATGCATTTGGTTAAGAATTGACGTAATCTTTAGCGATGCACTACTAATAATGACTATTGGGACTTTCATATTACACTAGATTATAAAGAGAAAAATATTGTAATAAAACATTGTGAATTATTTGGGTTTCGATGCCAAGAGCGCATCCACCACAACATGAGTCATTCTGAATGGCACGTAACTTAAAGTTCACTTGTGCAACTGATTAAAATAAAATAGGATGCATTTCTTTGCGTTAAATAAAAAGTGTAGTTTTATAAACTTTTAGAAACTGTTAAATGATTTTCTGTGGCAATATGTTGCATACTGTCTGTAGAATAAACATACTGTGTTTGTCAATGTTTCATTGTATAATGGTTTGTTCCAGTGGTGCCACACATAACTGATGCTATTCAGGAGTGGGTGATGCGTCAAGCTAAAGTTCCTGTTGATGTTGATGATTTTGAGCCCCAGGTTTGCGTTATTGAGGTGAGTAAATATTTTAGTACTGTCACGATTCCTAGACTCTGTTCGCAGTAAATGCTGCTATTACGATTTCAAAATAAAAGTTTAAACCCTTGCTCTGAATTTGCATGTTTTGATACCCACATATTCTTCTTAATAGAAAATATGAAGTGTTCATCGGTCAAGAACAGTTGCTGTAGCATTTCTATCGTGAAGTGGTGGCTAAATATTAAGCAAATATTTAAAAAAAAAGATTTAATCTGCGTGTAACAACAGCAGGCCTTTGGTGCCCTCTGCTGGAATTTCATTATAATACATAATGTACAAAATGTTTATATTTAGGGCCCGAGCACTAACAGTGCGAGGACCCTATTGAAACTGTTAGGGTTATTTTTTTTTTTCTTTTTTCTGCAAAGTAAGCGCCATTTTCAGGGCCGCAACATGCTCAAAAACTCACCAAATTTGGCACGCATGTCAGGACTGGTGAAAAATTTCGTATTTTGTGGGTTTCGCGGATGGGCGTGGCAAAATGGCACGCTAGCGCCACCTAGAAAATTGGAAAAAATTAGCCCCTCGTCCACGTGCAACCTACATGCACGAAATTTGGTGGGGACGTGTATCATATCAAGACGCACAAAAAAGCCTCAAGAATCCATACCATAAACTCGACAGGAAGTCCGCCATTTTGAATTTGGCGGCCATTTTTGGACGATTTACACACTCCGTACTTTAACGAACTCCTCCTAGGGATTTAGTCGGATCGACTTCAAATTTCTGCTGTACCTTCTAAAGGCATTGACGATGTAAAGTTGTGCTATCTGTGCATTTTCGTCGATGGGCGTGTCCGTGGCGTCGATGATTCGCCATGAAACAGGAAGTTGCAGTAACTTGGCTGTAAATGCCCAGATCTGCACCAAATTTTACACATTTGACAAGAGTCCCACCCTGAACAAATCTACATGCTGACATTCACCCACAGTCATAGCGCCACCTGCTGGCAACAGGAAGTGACCTTAAACGAAGCAGCCCACGCCGCTTGTTTGACCAACATGTACGAAACTTCTGTGGTACATCTACTATGACCAGACGCACAAAAAAGCCTCTTGGAGCGATGCCCTAAACTTGACAGGAAGTCCGCCATTTTGAATTTGGAGGCCATTTTGGGACTATTTACACACTCCGTACTTTAACGAACTCCTCTTAGGGATTTAGTCGGATCAACTTCAAATTTCTGCTGTACCTTCTAAAGGCATTGACGATGTAAAGTTGTGCTATCTGTGCATTTTCGTCGATGGGCGTGTCCGTGGCGTCGATGATTCGCCATGAAAGAGGAAGTTGTAGTAACTTGGCTGTAAATGCCCAGATCTGCACGAAATTTAACACATTTGACAAGAGTCCCGCCCTGAACAAATCTACATGCCGACATTCACCCACAGTCATAGCGCCACCTGCTGGCAACAGGAAGTGACCTTTAATGAAGCGTAGCAAATTCACAGCCGCACCGGCTGAGCTCCAGAATTTGCAATGCGGCCGCCTCACACCCCGACGCGCTACAGGTGCGAGGGCCCGCCCATCGCTGCTTGCAGCTTTAATTATGTATTTTAACCTTTAAGTCTTGTTCTAACAAACCCATGTGATAACTTGCATATGATGCTTCATTTGAACCAAATATTATTGCCTATATTCGTTTTTATTTTTTTTAGCTTTTACCAAAATACTATTGGGCAAAATAATCATTAGTAACCGGTTTGTGTGTTTTTGCAGTTGGGGGGTACGGTCGGAGACATCGAGAGCATGCCTTTCATCGAGGCCTTCAGACAGTTCCAGTTTAAAGTCAAGAGAGAGAATTTCTGTAATATTCACGTCAGTCTCGTGCCACAGGTGAGGAGTTGTGCATTATAGGCCGTAACACATTAAATGTCCGCGTGTCCTAGAAATGTGAATGACCCAGAGTCTGGATGGTTGTGTCCAGCCGAGCGCCACAGGAGAGCAGAAGACCAAACCCACCCAGAACAGCGTGAGAGAGCTCAGAGGACTCGGACTGTCACCTGACCTGGTGAGTCGAGTCTCGTAGAGCTTGAAATCTACGATGAGTGCATTAGAGCGATCTTCTCGGAGAGTTCTGGGTCTTTTCTTTTTGCCGTTGCAGATAATGTGCCGATGCTCCACTCCACTCGACAACTCTGTTAAAGAGAAGATCTCCATGTTCTGTCACGTGGAACCTGAACAGGTTAGTCTGGATCACATAACGCTTTAAGCCAAGTTCACACTACAGGATTTTAAGCCCTCAACCTCAGTGATGTCATGAGCTACAGCCAATCAGAGCAAGGCATGGGTTGAGGTCACCGGGTAAATCTTATTTTTTTTTGCTTTTTTTTTTTTTTTCTCAGAGCAAATCAATAGTGTGCAGCACTAGTTTATGTCTGACGTCCATATTCACGTGTTGTGTTCTTCGTCTTCTGTTTCCCGTCATTTCTGGTTTCTTATCGCGTGATTTTTCGTGACAAAACGAGGTTTGTAGACAAGACGGAGTCGTTGGGTGACATGGTTGTTGTCAACGGGTGTAGTGCGTTACCTCCTGTTGCGGATCAGTCACGTCGTGTCGTGTGTGTGTGAACAGCTCAACGACTTGAACACACTCCTGATTTCACTGAGAGCAAGTCATGTAGTGTGAACAAGGCATTAACGTATTTTTTTTCTTTTGTCATTTATATTATATTCTATTATTTTTCTCTCTACTAGTATTTTTAACTTTAACAAAAAGCCCTTATTGTATTGCATTGCTCATGTATTTTATTGCATGTATTGCATTTTACTAAAAAAGCCCTTCTAGGGACTAATGTTGTAAATTAGCTTTGGCTAAAAACATTGATACATACATCAGATCACTGTCAAAGTGTATCTATGTTATCTGTATCTAAATAAACCCAATAATCTCAGTTGTTGTTCTCTGTAGGTGATCTGCGTACATGATGTGTCATCCATCTATAGAGTGCCGCTGCTCTTAGAAAACCAGGGTGTTGTGGGTTACTTTTGCCGCAGACTAGACCTGCCCATCGAAACCAGACCCAGGAAGATGCTTGCCCAGTGGAAAGAGATGTCCGACAGGTTACAACACATTTACATTCACTGACAACTGATTCAGGATCACTTTATAAATTGAAATTGAGCGATAATGGATCATTAGCGAAGATGATCTCTTTCATATCATGATGAAGGCAAAAAAGACCAACAAAGGCTTATTTAACCCTCCGGGTTGTTCGGCCCAAATGGACCCGAAGAATTTAAATAATTCACAGCTTCCTCGGATTGGTCTGAATTTTGGTGACTTTGTTGGTATTTGGTATTTGAACACCCCAAAAAATTGGGGACAAGATGTGAATAGTCTAAGTGGTTGTAAAAAACATAGTCACACTTGGGGTGAGTTGAACGGGAAAATGGCAAAAATGTGAGCTTTTTTGTGCGTACAATCTACAAATCAGCAACGATCTTGAAAAAAAGACTATAAAACATCAAGAGTTCAATACAGACACACACACAAACACACTTTTATACACAAACACACCAAAAAATTCAGATTATACATGTGTTTTGCATTTTTAAAATGCTCAGTTTGTCCACCAGATGGCATCCATCTCATTTCAAAAATTGCTTTTATGAGGCCTAGGCTTGACTCTAAAATGAAATACAGCTTTAAAAAAATTTAAAAAAAAATATTTTTTTATTTTCAATATTTTTTCTATGTTCAATGGGGGGAAATTTTGTCATAATTATTGCATTAATACTAATTATATATATATTTTATTTTTGAAATTTTCTCAACACCAAAAAAGAAAAGAAAAAATATTACAAAAAAAACGAGTAAAAAAAAAAATCATGATTTTTTTTTTTCTTTTTTAATATGAATCCCGCCCTTTGGGTCCATTTGGACCCGAACACCCCGAGTGTGACTCTGAAACGAACGTTAAATGTTTGTGTTGTGTTTGTATGGTAGGTCGGACAGGTTATTAGAGCAGTGCTCCATTGCTCTGGTGGGGAAGTACACCAAGTTCTCTGACTCGTACGCCTCGGTGATCAAAGCCCTGGAGCACTCCGCTCTCGCCATCAGCCACAAACTAGAGGTTAAGGTGGGTGAAAACTTGACTACATTGGTAACCTCTAATTCTGCCTTTTAAAAGAAAATGAAGAGTTCAGATGCAAAAGCCTCTAAATGCCATTTGAAATGTTCTTCTTTAATGATGATTTTTATCAAGCTTGTATATTTAAGTTCAGTAATTTCACTTAAATAACAATTAATAGGTAATTATCATTGCCATTTAAGTGAAATCACTGAACTTAAATATACAAGCTTGATAAAAATCATCATTAAAGAAGAAAATTTCAAATGGCATTTAGAGGCTTTTGCATCTGAACTCTTCAAATATTATCTTTAAATTCTGAATATACAATTGAATCAGTAAATATGTCTCTTCTTGCTTCTTTCTCTAGTATGTTGACTCTGCAGATCTGGAGCCCAGTACACTACAGGAAGAGCCTGTGAAGTACCATGAGGCTTGGCAGAAACTCTGCAGTGCTGAGTGAGTAATGATGAACGCAGTTAAAGAACTGTGATCCTGATGTAGTTTTGTTAATATTACTGTCTCTCATGCCCTCAGTGGTATTTTAGTTCCGGGAGGTTTCGGAGTACGAGGGACCGAGGGCAAGATTCAAGCCATCAACTGGGCCAGGAAACAGAAGAAGCCTTTTCTAGGTAGGACTTGGTTAAAAATAATCAATGTCCTAGAGCGGCTGTGAATGTAACCCATGTGAACCATTGATCTTTCAGGTGTGTGTTTGGGGATGCAGCTGGCTGTGTGTGAATTTGCTAGGAACATGTTGGATTGGACAGGTCAGTTCTCCCTTCACAAAAGAATCGATCCGTTTACTAAGCCATGTTGAATAATGCGAGACTCTTCTGTTTGACCTAGATGCCAACTCCACGGAATTTGACCCGGAAACAAAACATCCTGTTGTGAGTAAAAGTGGATTTCTGGTTCGTTTTGGATCAGAAACGACAGAGCAGATATAACCGTAACGTTTTAAATGGGTCATCTCGCAGGTTATTGACATGCCGGAGCACAATCCTGGGCAAATGGGTGGAACGATGCGGTTGGGGAAACGGCGAACTATTTTTAAAAGCAAAAACAGCATACTTAGTAAGTGCATTTCACCAACTGTAATGCCATATTGAGGATTTAATAGAGAACTAGTTTAAATGCATGATTTCTCCCTCACAGGAAAACTTTACGGAGACGTAGATTATGTAGAGGAAAGACACAGACATCGCTTTGAGGTGCGTAATCTCTACTTTAAGAAAACAACAACAACACTGTAATAGCGAATAATGGAAAAGCGTCATTATTGTATGGAAACATACCCAATAATGGTAAAAATGATTTGTAATATCCAGTGTTATTGCTTCGGTCTGAGCAGGTGAACCCAGAGCTCAAGCAGCATTTTGAGGACAAGGGCTTCCATTTTGTGGGTCAGGATGTGGAGGGAGAGCGAATGGAGGTCATCGAGCTGGACGGTATGTAGACAAACTCTCAAATATACCAAGTTTTGAATTTTCAGGTTTGGTGTTTTAAAATGGCTGTGTGGATTTAAAACGAATCAGGACCGTCATTTTCTTTTTTGGTCGACTAAAAGCAGTGGTGGAGGAAGTACTGAATCTCAGTACAAATAACCTGATAAATATTTACTTTAGTAAAAGTAGAACTAACACAATGACGACCATACTTAAGTAAAAACAAAAAAAAAATTACTTTAAGTATTAAAAGTACTTGCATAACAATTGATTCTCTTAATGATTATTTTCTAATGATTAATAAAACACTTAATTCTAACTCATTCAACCTAATACTCCTATAATGATGTTCAATAATGATGGAAAAAAATTGTTGTCACCATTTCTGAAACAAGCTTGCAATTAGGCAATATAAACCATGCTTATCCTTACTATATGTTAATAACGATGTTTGGCAGTAAACGCGATTAATTTCTGGTGTAATTCTGAACCTCTTGGCTTGCCATAATCCTAACCAAACGTATATTACACACGGTGTGTTTCCTATGCACGTAAAAACTAATTTTCGCGTATAAATTGCACGATAAACACACTGCGTGCGAGACGCATTTAATTGATGTATCCATGGCAACCAAACGTCACTGGAGAGACAAACGTGCAACGAACGGACGGTCAGATTACGGTTTGGCAGCGAAAAACTGATCAGAAAATGTAATGAAAATGTAACAGAAGTTGTAGAAATGTAGTGGAGTAGAAAGTAGAATAATTGCTGCAAAATGTAACGAAGTTAAATTAAAAAGTATGCACTATTTATTCTACTTAAGTAAAGATATGTGAAAAATGTACTTAAGTAAAGTAACAAAGTATTTGTACTTCGTTACATTCCACCACCGACTAAAAGAACAATTAGAACTTAAATGAAATTATGAACAACCTTAACATTATCTGCTTTTCCACTGTCGGGCCAGGGCTTTCAACGCCTCGGACCCGAAACAAAACTGGGTTTTCACAGTCCAATTTGTTGTTTAAGGATTTATAACCAAAACTAGCGATGTATTAATACAGGTTTACAATAAAAAGTATTACATTGATCATAATGAATTAATTTGTGTTAAGCACAGCAATACAGTGGTTTACCATTATTTCACAAAAGAAAGAAGACACTTATTCAGTCGCGTCTGTTTGCTTAGTTATTTTACATCATATTTAGAAGGAATATGCCACAAAAATATGACCTGGAGACGAGAGCTTGTATTTTCAGTCAGAGAAACAGAGGAAGCTCCCATAACACCGAATTGCTTGTTTTATAGATATCATACAGTCTGGTGTAGAGACCAGACCCTCTTTTTTTGTCCACAGATTTGATCAATTTGACACTACAATTTCTGTTTCAGATCACCCATATTTTGTTGGTGTCCAGTATCATCCAGAATTCACATCCAGACCGATAAAACCATCTCCACCATACTTTGGCCTTCTGTTGGCCGCTGCGGGGAGGCTTCCAGGTTATCTCCAGAAAGGCTGTCGGTTGTCGCCACGGTATGACGTTCCCTAAACACCTATATTTCTCCCAATGTCATCCCAAAAATTGTCAATTAAAAGCTGGGTTCTGTCTCTGGAAAAGATACCACATACAAACCATCCTGAAGCTGTAGATCATGATCTATTAGAACAGCTGATGGGACTTCAGAGTCAGGGCTGGATTAACCCTTAGGACATCGTCAAATATTATGTTAGATTACGTTATAAACGTAGTCCTCACTTTCCCAATTATATGCTGATTTTTGCAACCTGTTTGATCAAAATGTTGTTAAATGTTTGAGTCTTGTTGCGCAGGGAATTGTTAATCCGGCAGTGGCTGTTTGCGTTTACAAGCTTAGCATGATATTAAATACTAGTTATTTCTGTTCACAGAGACACGTACAGTGACCGAAGCGACAGCAGTTCTCCAGACTCAGAGGTTGCAGATTTTAAACTATGTTCAATTGCTCAGGAATGATGCGTGATATTATCTGTAAACGGCATGATTGTCAGACAAACTTAAGTTTTAGTTTTCAGAGAATGTGCTGATATGTGGTTTTAAATTGTCCAGTTTTAACGGTCAATGTGATGAACTCTTGAGGATACATGATCAGCAGTTTTGTTTAAGCTGTCCTTTTTTCCTTGTTTGTACGTGTAATCATGCCAATTAAATTTGTGGACTTGCTTTGGGCAGCTGTTATTAGATAAACATTTTCAGTTCATCATACTGTGGTTACTTTATATTTAGTTTATATATATAAATTAAATTAAAGACCGTTAAAATATGTAGAGGTAAGAGACGCGGTTCTAAATTGTCACGTCTCAATAACAGGATGTGTAACTTGTTTTGCTAGTGTAAATAAAGCCATGCATTGATTTCAGTGTTACTTTGGGGCATTAAAAGTGTTTAAATGGATTTTGCAAAAGCTAACGCCTTAAATTGCATTAAATTTGAGTCTTACAGGCATTGAACATTTTTTATAATTTTATATCTAACTACAGGTGTATATATATTTGAATATATCCTTTCTAATTAGTCATTTTTATGAGTTGTCACAAATTATGTATGTTAAGGCAAAATAAGACACCAGGTGACAAATCTTTAGGTTTTAGCTCGAAGAACTAGAACAATTTAAAAAATAAAATATGAAAGTAAGCATAATTTACGTAGAAAATATGGTACTTTTTGAAGTAGATAAATGCAAAAACACCCCCAAAATAAAAGGATAGAAAATAACATTTATAATAGATAAAAAATTAGGTCCTCTGTGCCCAGGATTAACGACTGGAATTAAATTTCATTTGAAGATACTTGCAGAACCTCAGATTTCTCCTTCAAGGCTAACATTTAATAATTTGACTAGGAGTAACTGACTTCTAGCCAAAAATAACCTTGAATTTAGTAACATGTTTAGCCAAAATAACTTGGTGTAGTCAAATGTGATAATGGCAATTAAGCAAACCACCTTAAAATCTAATTGATTAATTTATACTTGAGCTTTGCTGCCCTACAAAGGCTAAATATTATAATACTTATCCACATGATAAAGGAAGTCTTAATAAACACATATATAACATTTGACCAAACAAGAAATTACTAACTAGTAAAATCAGGAAATTTATATTTAAGTGAACTAGACCTTTAAATTCACTTGCAGCCCAAATTGCCTTTTAGCCTAGATGTTACAACTGTGTTTGGATGGCCATTTCTTTAGAAAATTGCTTGCTGGGTTGGTACTCACTGAGAAACAGATTTTACAAGAGCCAAAATTGTCCAATATAGCACTAAGTGCTTTAAGTTTATTTTTTAATAGTTCAAGTCACAAGTGTAGAAGCCAAATACAATATACATCCAGATTAGGTTGGACTTGCACCACCCATGTAAAAACTTGGAACGTCCACCTGCACCTAAAGAGAAACAAGCAAAACAATTAGCTATAACGGACACCAAAGAGACAGTTCACACAAACCACTGATCTCAGACCCATTTCCGTAGTTTCATCCAACAGTCACCATCAAAAAGTGATCATCATTGATCAGGAATCAATTACACCAAAAGCCAATAGCAACATACCCGCACTCAAGGTTAGGTTGGACCTGCACCCCTCGAGCTTCCTCCGACTACTCAAAAGCTGAGCACCTAAAGAAAAACATGCAAAACAATTAGCTAAAACGGACACCAAAGAGACAGTTTTCACAATCACTGATCTCAGACCCATATCCGCAAGTTTCATCCAACAGTCACCATTGAAAAAGGGGTTCATCATTGATCAGGAATCACACCATCAAAAGCCAATAGCAACATACCTGCACTTGCGTCACCGTTACCACAGGTAATCAGCACCTTCGAGGGAAAACAAAAAGCACCATTAACACACGCCACAAATCAAAATTACATTATCTAATGCTTAATGTCGGACAGTAGAGTGACCTACGCAGACACAAGCAGACAGGTGGTCAAAGTCTCCCCATTAATTTAGCACGTAATTGGACAATCTGGTGCACAAAGAGCACAGATTATCAGAAAACGTGCAGAAAGACATCAAGGATAATTAACTTACCAGCACATGGAGCCATAAAGGGCATCTTCTCAGTGGCAGCACCGCACCTTCTGGTTAAGAAAGACAATGTTAAGGCCAAACGAGGACAAGATTATAACACGGAGCAATGAGAACAGTTAAAGCTGGCTCAGAACGTTTATATATTCTCATAATAGAGCTGTTCTCTCAGAGAGGGCAAGTTTGTCATCATAGCCAACAATCCAAAAGCCTTAGACACCAACCTTTCACAGAAGCTCACTTAGCCCATCTCAAGGAGCATTGTGATGGCAGGATACTTCATCCATCCTTGAAGAGTCTTTTGCACCACCTAACCTGCATGAAAGGTAAAAGCAAAAAATTAACCATGTTATTTTGGTAACTTGCATAACCACAGATCTACTACAGATCGTTTTTTTTTTAGTCAAACAACGTTTGATTTTCGTATGGATTGTCCTTTTCCTTAATGTTGCTGGGTCAGCTACAGGTCAACTGCTCAGCGACCGTCGGTAAAAGTGTTGCTATCGGCTCCTGTTTGACCGCGCCTGCTATAGTTGAACAGGAACGGCTTCGATCAGGGCCGTGAATAACGATTTCCACAACACGATCATTTAATACGCATGAGCTAACGACAATTTTCAGCTACAAGAATAGTTTAATTAACGTAAAGTTAGTATTCGCCAAACGCTAAAAAAACCTCTGTACTAAACTAGTGTTACCTCAGCAGTGATTACGGCAGAACCTCGTGGTGAACCGAAACGGAACTTAACGGCCACCTGGCAAAAAAAACAATACGTCAGTGAGTAAAACCTGCACGAACTTTACAAGAAACACATAAATCAAAATATGGAGCGATCTAGAAATATTAACGTGTAACTGGTAAGTTGCAGTCGTGAAACTGAGGTAAGTTACAAATATCTCATTCGCCTAAAATGGCGCCGATTTGCAAGTTAGAAGGTAACGTTTGAATGAGCCACAAAACTAAAATGTTTCTTTCAAAACGTCATAAGTCATTTTAATAATAGGAAATTTTAAATCTTACGTTACTTAAGACAAAACCTAATCCCGTTGTCGCGCACGGTTAACTTATACAGCCCGATAACCTAGGTTACTTTTATAATTAAACCATTCTTCGATCAACATACAATGAAAATATTGGTCTAACAACCAAACGAATTATCCTTGAAAAGTACTAATGAAACACACGACACACTTTTCGCTGTTTCAGAACTGAAAGCAAAACTCACCTCAACTCATTCTTTGAGAAAGCGGTTCGAAAGAGGAAGGAGTGACTGTGACTTGAGACTTTATACAGCGAAACCTAACCTGATTGGTTGTAAGACTCATCGTTGATTGGTTGAATGAGGTGGCTTGGTCGCAAAGCTTGATGGGATATGTATTTCTGATTGTTATGTACTTCTGATTATTTAAAATGTAGCTATTACTGATTGTTTAAAACACTGAATGTTTTAATTGCAAAACATATTATTAATACTGAAAAATGTATGTAAAAGTAACCAAAAAAGAAATGATTATGTTTTTGTTTTTGTTAAAATCGTGTTCAAAGACATTACTTTTGCACAACGACTTGATATTATGATCTTAGCTAAAAAAAATAAAATAAATAAAAACAATAAAATGAAAAAAAAAATGTGCCATAGGCTACTGGAATTCATATAGCGGGAGAGTTCTGTGCTTCAGGATTAATGAGATACCGATCAGATGATTATTGCCTCATTAAACGCTTTATCTATTTTTTTATTATTTTTTTTTATAATAGGCTATTTACAAGCATGTTTTGGGTGCTGGGCTTGTTGAATTGTTTGATGAATCCCCCGGCGGCCCCAGTGTCACTTCTACTTCAGCACCATGGACAGATCCCGAGGCCTCGAAACTAATGGCTTGGACCGAGACAAGATCACGGGGCCCGTATACTCTTCTATAAACATAAAATACAAGTTACATCTGAATTTCCTAAATAAAATAATGTTTTACTTAAAATTAATCGTAGCCTATCCTTGCTATTTCGCTGGGATTTGGGATAAAATGTTTACTCCGAGTATTATTAAATGCACATTCAATTAAATATTGGCACTTTATTCATATTGCTATTTTATAGGCTACAAGCAAAACACAAGGTCAGGATACAGGGACTTTACCCCCTATAGCTACAGCTAGACAGGCCCTGCTTCTATAATAGCAACGTAACAAATTTATGTTCTGGGAACAAATTTATGTTCTGGGAACGTTCTGGGAACGTTAGTTTTTGGTTCCCAGAACGTTCCTAGAACTTTCCCTTAAGGTTAAGGGAACGTTCCCGGAACATTCTCATTACGTTATAAAAATGGAACCTAAAAATAACCTACATGGAACGTTCCTATAACGTTCTTGTTTGGTTCCCAAAAAATAACCTCATCATCAGACCATTCGGGAACGTTAGGGGAACGTTCTGTGTTTGCTGGGATGCTAATAATGTGTTAGGAAATGCTTATGTCGCAAAATAGGTTCCACTTCCTCCAGTCCTCAAATGAAAGTAATTTGCTGGTCTAGTAATTTGCTGTAGTTACACATTAGTTGGAAGTGAGATGTGAGAATGAGTGCATGATCACATGACTGCAGCAGCACATCATCCACCTCACCGCCCCCGCCGGCCGCTCGAGCTCCACTCACTCGATGTAAACACCGTCAGCGCTCCTGCTTTGTCTTTGAGCCTGTGGCTGGAGCTTTCGACTCACTATGCCATGGATATTTTATGGCAATACCAGTTCAGGATCATTTTGCTGGGGGACTCGACGGTGGGCAAATCATCTTTGCTGAAGAGGTTCACGGATGGCATATACAGCGATGTGGCGGACCCCACGGTCGGTGTGGATTTCTACGCCCGTTCAATAGACATCGAACCCGGGGTTAAAATCAAACTACAGCTGTGGGACACCGCCGGACAAGAAAGATTCAGGTTAGTGCTCTATTCATAATAATAATAAGTATTATTATTTATTAGCCTATAGTTGGCTAATTATTATTATTATTATTATGTTCTGTCTGCTGGCTATGTCTCCATGATATGGATTGATGTGAAGCCTACATGATTATGATTTTATCACACAGAAAGACGGCAAATATCCATGCATGCTTGTGCGATGTCATTGGTTGTGTAATCTTGCAGGGTGATGTTCTAGGTTAGCCCTTTGTATCATAGACTATGATTCTACTTGTATGTGTATTATATAATTTACCTGCTGGGTTCACATTCACAGGCCTGCCAATGAATGAGTTAAACTGGCTCATCGCATTGATTTGTTCCAGTGTCACTCACATGATGCCTCACCTGTTTGTATTCAGTAATGAGTGTTTGGTTGAGGACTGTCACTGGGCTCAGATCCTGATGTCTCTGATCAGCTTGCCCTATTTTTGAGGCAGGGAAACACAAACATCAACCCTCAATGCTTTAAAGGGCCATTCATGAGATGTAAAAATCAACCAAAGCCTTTCTTGTTTTTAGATGTGTTCAGAATGATCACACTTGATTTTTCCACATATAATAAAACACTACGTGCACAACATGGGCACTTAGGTTATCTGCTCAACACCCTTGCATGTATATGATCTATTAGCATTAAATGTATATTTGCAATAATTTTAGTATGGATTATTGACCAGACACCTAGAAACATGCAAATGCAGATGAAAAAAATGGATATAGAAAGTCACACTGCTTGAATGCATTGCAGTGCTTTTGCCACACAGTGAAATGTGGAACAGACAAATTAAATCATGTCAAAGAAATAAGGAATGCATATATTTCTATAGCATCAGTGGTCTGTGAACACCCTTTTGCAGTTTTAATGCTGTCCTGATATGATCTTATGTTTGTGTAATAGATTATTCCAATATGAGTTTCTTCTCTTCTCATGAATACAACTTTGGTGTAGCTTATAAATTACTTGATTTTTCATATTTAATTTTCTGTTATTTGTAGGCTACACTAGGTATATCTTGCAAAATCCATATCCATATCGATGTCATTACACACTGTGATAGTTAGCTAAGTCAAAGTACACAATTAATAAACAATTGAAACCTCAATGGTTTATGGTTTCAGATGTAAATTGCAAGGTAAGAAATTGGGTATTAAAATAATTGGAATAGGTTCTACAACAACTATATAAAAAAAAAACATTTGTTTACCATTTCTAACACAATCTCACTGCAATTCGTAACTATTTCTGGTGGGTATATTATATGTGTGTGTGTTGGCTAATTCGTTTGCATTTTTATGATCACAATTATGTTTTTTTCCCCACTGATAGTTAGATGTTAGTTAGATGTATGGATGGAGCTTTGTGCTTATTTTTTCAGATTGAGCTTAAAGGAGTAGTTCACTTTTAAAAAATCTTTTGCTGATAATTTACTCACCCGCATGTCATCCAAGATGTCCACGTCTTTCTTTCTTCAGTCGAAAGAAAATTAAGGTTTTTGATGAAAACATTCCAGGATTTTCTCCATATAATGGACTTCAATGGGGTCCAAACGGTTCAAGGTCCAAAAGACCGTATTCAAAACTATTCAAAAGGGCTTTAAACGACACCAGACGATGAATAAGGGCCTTATCAAGCGAAACGATCACTCATTTAATAAATAAATAACAAAGTTTAAGTTTTATAAGCACAAATGCTCGCCTTGCTCTGTTCTGTGATGCGCGTTCGTGACTCTCCTGTTCATCAAAATGAACAAATCTTTTTTCGACTCATGACTCGATGGATCCTTAATAAGACCCTTATTCATCATCTGGAATCGTTTAAAGCCCTTTGAATAGTTTGCAGTTTGCACTGAAACTCTCATTCGGACCTTGAACCGTTTGGACCCCATTGAAGTCCATTATATGGAGAAAATCCTGCAATGTCTCAATTTCTTTTCGACTGAAGAAAGAAAGACGTGGACATCTCGGATGACATGGGGGTGAGTAAATTATCAGCAAACGTTTTTTTTTTTTTTTTTTTAAAGTGAATTACTCCTTTAACTTAAATAAGAATTATTCGTTGCATCCATGTAATCATAATCTTCTTTCCCCCCTCAGGTCAATTACTACTTCCTACTATCGCAACTCTGTTGGCGGGCTGCTAGTATTTGACCTGACGAACAGGAAGACCTTCGATCATGTGCGTGAATGGCACCGAGAAGTCAGCGAGCACATCCTGCCTCATCACATGATCTACATCCTGATCGGCCACAAGAGCGACCTGAGCCCCGACCGCAAGGTGACGCGGGACGAGGCGGAGCAGCTGGCGGCCGAACTCGGCATCCGCTACGTGGAGACTTCCGCCAAGTGCAACAGCAACGTGGAACGTGCTTTCGAGCTGCTCACACGGGACATCTATGAGCTGATGAAGATGGGTGAGATTTCCACGCGGGATGGCTGGGATGGGGTCAAGAGCGGCCTCACCGCTAAAGTCCTCTATCCAGCCGAGGAGGAGGCGGAGCGAGAAAAGAGCTGTAACTGCTGACTCCCACAATCCACCTGTAATCGCTCACCTGTGTATCAGTCGGCCGTTGCTTTCACTAATGTGTCACATCGTGGTCACCGCCTCGGGCCGCTGCACTTAACGTTCCCCTAACGTTCCCGAATGGTCCCATGAGGTTATTTTTTTGGGGGGGGAACCAGACAAGAACATTATAGGAACGTTCCATTTAGGTTATTTTTATAACGGAAGAAGAACGTTCCGGGAATGTTCCCCTAACCTTAAGGGAACGTTCCCAGAACCTAAATTAGTTTGCTGGGTTGTTGCCGTCTGGGGTTGATGGCACGATCCATTCGAAGGTGTTGTACTGTATATTTAGGCTTGCATGGACAGGCCCTGCTTCTTATTGTTGAAATTCACCCCTGTTCTGAAGTTTGCAGAAATCTTGTGGATAAACATTTTTACATTCTAGTTTGAGCTGTATGTGTCATTGCACTTCCCCTTCTCTGGAGATATTACACTTTATTTGTTTTGTTTTTTTCCCTTTAACCATTATTACTGTGATATCATTACCATTTAAAAAAAAAAAAACATCTAGTGATTTACAATTTACACTGTCCGTTCACTTACAGATTTAAATACCCCATAAGATGGTTTTCTTTCCTGTGTTGACATTTCTAATTGAAGCAGATATTTGGAGCTGGACTTGTACTAACTAATAGCTTTTAGCTTGTGTTAGTGCTGTGAACCATCGGCAGGTATTAGGAGGAGGACATTGGGCCTGAAAAATATGTCATCAATATTATTTGCTGCCACTTGGACTGAAAGCAACTTGGACTAAAAATTCCCATTCTCGATAGGATATGAGACAGTAGGACAGTTGTTGGCTGGTAGACATCATTTCTGGGTAAAAAGGCGAGACTAAACCTCCTTTCTAACTAATCGCTGGGTTTGCATATGTAATTACACCATTTCTGATTTATTACTTTTTTTAAACCACTTTGTTATAACAACCCAACTTCTGCAGACATTATTATGTGCATCAAACCAAAATATTTCAGCATATTTTAAACATATTTTAAATTTTCACCTGTACATGGATAAATACATATTTTGTCAAATCTGTTGATGTAGAATTCATTCTCCAAAATCATCTTTAACCTCGTGATCTGCCCATCGAGACAGCATTGTAGTGCATCATAGATGAGACAAGACACACTCGAAGACACTTTCTGTATCATCCATAATTAAGTCGAAAGAAATGTTGATTATAAATATATCTCATTCAATGCTAAAATTATCAATCTAATTAAATTGACTGTTTTACCCACAATTGGTGTGTGCTGCTATGTATGTTTGTGCTCATTACTGTCCAATATTCACAAAACAGTTGAGTCGTCATTAAAACATGTATAAACCAATTATTTACTGTGAAACAACCTAAAATATTAGAGAAAGGAAAAAAAATCCAATAGCTGAACTGAATAACATTCAATATGATAAATAAACATCTGTTGTTTGTTAATGAGTTATTGAATTCAGAACTTTTACATTGTACGTTTACGCTTTTTCATTTAGCAGACGCTTTTATTCAAATGAATACAAGAAACCAAACGTAAGGAGGCAAACACGAGAAGTGCTAAAAACTACAAAAATGTAAACACTGATCGGAATATTTTAGCTAAAACAGGGATTTAATAGAAGTTTTTTTTGTTTTTAAGTCGGTGATATTAGTGCTCATGGAAGGCATGAGTTTTCTGCCGTTTCTTGAATATTGTCAGGGATCAGCTGTCCGAGTGTAGGGTTAGGGATATTGTGCAGCCAGATGATCATTGCAGTCCAGTCTAGAAATGACCAGGCCCTGGACAGGAAGTAGTTTGGCTCTATTAGGAAAGCCCTGATCCTCCTGGTGTTGTCCAGTGCAAACCTGCATGATGCTGCTGTCTTTGCAATGAATGTTTGCTGGTCATCAAAGATTGCCAAAAGATTTTTGTCTAAACAGGACGGAATTGTTGTTGATGAGCCTATAGCTGGATAGTGAAATTATGCCGAATCGTATTGCTAGATTGAGTTGAGTTGTTGATGTTCTTTGCTGAAGATCAATGCAGATAATATCAGATCGTCTACCTAAGATGAAAAGTAAAGTTGTGTTTCTTCACATATCAATAGTAGGAGAATCCACATGCCTGTGTAAGAACAGTCTGAACCTTCAGGATACCCCCCGTGACTAGCTTTGTATTCCTCCCCTTCCCATAAACCTTGAAAGACTAATGTGAGGTAAGATTCGAATTAGCAAAGTGCAGTTCCTGTGATGCCTATCGATTAAAAGGACAAAATTATTTTTTTTTAAAAGGCATAAACTTCATACTTTTTGTGTGGAGGGGCTTGTCTCTGCCTTATTCACAATCCTAAAAAGAAGATAATGACATTTTTTTGCACAAATATGACTTACTATCAATAGGAAGTTGTCACATTTATGTTCGATAATGCCACAATGATGTTCATCAAACTGAAAAGAGATTCAAAGTGCATTTGAATACACAAATGACAGCAGATGCTTTTGTTTACATGGTTTTATTTTCCCTCAACTCTCACCTAATATGACAGACTGTACATTTCATTTGGTTGTGTTGTGGAATAGGCTGAAAACATGGAATATTTTGCCTTTTATGTGTCCTGTTTTTAATATATCAACAACATTTAGATATGGTTCTCCATGTTATTATTACTCTCAGAAAAGAAAGGTACAAAAGCTGTCACTGGGGCTGTACCTTTTCAAAAGGTACACTTTTGTACCAAAGGCTGGATATTGATACCTTAGTGGTACATATTAACACCTGAAATGTACATATTACCTGAAATGTACATATAAGCACCTGAAATGTACTTATTAACACCTAAAATGTACTAAATGGACTTATTAGCACCTAAAATGTATTTATTAGCAGCTAAAATGTACTTATTCGCACCTAAAATGTACATATTAACACCTAAAATGTATATATTAGCACCTAAAATGTACATATTAGCACCTAAAATGGACAAAAGTTTACCTTTTGAAAAGGTACAGCCCCAGAGACCACTTTTGTACCTTTTTTCTGATAGTGTATGTTGAGATATTCTGTAAGAAAAATGTCCGATGTGTCATATTAAAAAAATAATAATAATAGAGTTGGGGGACATATTATTCTTGGTGTGAACATCATACAGACTTGCAGATGGGAATAGTCTAAAAGCACCTCTGAAAATCTAGTTTTGTCTACTTATATTGAGATGTAAGTCACCAACACCAGGATCTTATCTCGTGAACTGACTGTATAACACTGATAGTCTCTGAGTACTGAAGACTGTTTGCTATTTAGATCAGGGGTGCAGATATAAGATGTCAGTAAGACTTCAGCGCCTGCTGTAAAGAGGTTTCGCATGCAGCATAGCTGAGCGTCTGAGCTCCATCATGTGCTGACGGGCGGCTTTACTGGGTGTGTTTGGACGTACATTAGCTATGGCTATATTTATTGTAAATAGCAGCAGGGCACAATCTTAAAAGTCAGGTGAGGCTTTGGTGGAGGCTAAAAGGTCTTTGTGTCTGAACAGTAGGTCAGTGTATGGGAAAGTCTTCTTCGTGCCAGCAGAACATCAAAATTGTACGATTAGCCTGAACACACCTTTTGATTTTACAGATCAGGTATGAAATTCTTCTATGTAATAGAAGTTGATCATATCCATTCGGTAGACTTCCCCTCAGAAACCGCAGGAAGAAAATGGGCAGATTCAGTTCCTTTTGAACCCGTGCTGCTGTAGGAAAATCAGTTTTCTGTGCTCATTTTCACTTCTGTGTTGTGCGATGAAAAACATTCTAATAAATGTGAACAAATCAAACTTTTACAGTAAACTTAATCCATTTAAAGTTTTAATTATAATATTGACACATCTTCTCACCCAACATTAGAACTTTTAAATCACTGGGTTTATTTTATGCTTTTGTTTATCACCAAAAAAAAAAAAAAGTTAGTATGCTGAGAATGGGGTTAAGACCAAATTTATCAACAAAACTCACACAAGATAATAGCTAAATACATGTATACTAAATACTAAAAACCTTGTGGAATCACTTTCTGAACATGATATTTCAAATTCTGGTGAGTTGAGTAAATTAGGCTATTTTGAATTAGTAATAGTGTGTATACATTTATAAATATATTTTTAAAATTTGACTCAATGGACTGAAATATGTGACCACACTGCCGTTGTGTTGTGGCCACTGAAGGTTTTGCACAATTTGACAACTAGTTTCTATGGTAACTGCATTCATTAAATATGAACACATGGCATATATAACTGCACATTACTCCTCACATACTATTTCACAGACATTTTATTCACCTATATATGGCCAATAAAGAACAGCTCTATGATTTTAAGAAATTAAGTAGGAGTGAAATGCATAACAATGATGTTAAATAGCTACATGAAATAAGATAATTGTGTATTAGAGAGAGAGAGAATAGGAGATTAGTACAAAAGCAGGATTTTCATTAGACACCCACTATAAATGAACAATATCAGCCATTCACTGTCGATTCTGATCATATAACGTCTGTATGTATGTCTACCTTATCAGTGATGTGGATGACACGAGTAAAACGTATTGCACATTTCAAATGGTAATTCAACTGTAATGAATGCTAAAGCCAATAATAATGATGTACATCAAGCTCTGGGCATTGTAAACTGTCAATATATTTGCATTGTGATTAAGTAAATATATAAGATTCAATATGTTTAAATAAAATTAGCATTAAGATCTGTGTTCTCATAATCTCTTGCAGTAGTTTGTTTGTTTGTTGTTGTTTTTGTATGAAAGTGCAATATGACATGATTTCTGAAATGATTCTTTCTGCAGGTTATACTTCGTTATGCCAGTGGCGGGAAGTGAAGAAAGGTGCGTCCCAATTCACATACTTCTTTATATGCTGTATTTTAAAACCTCCCCTATCGTTATTCACTATTCCCTACACTACTCCATAGTCCACCGAGTGAGTGCTAGAATGATCGATTACAGACACATCCAGCTAACTCCCATCAATGACTCCATTTATTTCATAATACAAGATTGCACTATTGCAGTTCATAAAACTCATCTCTTACTGTACACCGCCGCCTGACTTGAAAACATGAAAACTTTGGAATATATAAAAACAATGCTGAAGAAGCCCAGCAGAAATTTAACATGGTGTAATAGTTTTTCTTAATGCTACGGTAGGCCTACTACCGAGGAACATGTCCTGGAGTCAGAAATAGATTACTGGACCATATAAACATTTACAGTAGAACGAATTAATAATAATAAAAAACCGTTTTACCTCTTAGATAATTTAGCTAGTATTAATTTGGTGTTTAATGTGTGTAATTATTATATTATATGTATCGTTTAAAGTTTGTTGGTAATCAATAGCCAATCAGACAACACCAACGATACATGCAGGGTTATGTTATTGGCCAAAGTGCTTGTCAATCATCCCCGTTACCGCCCAATCCCATGATGCTTCACTTTGGGATCCGTTTCTACACATTTTTAAGCGTTTCGAGCTAATTTAGTGTATTAACTAATAAATATATCTATAACATTGTACGATCGATTATACAGTTTACAATTAACGGGAAATTGTGAAGCATAATAAAACGTATTGTTGTTTTGAGTGGCCAGATAATTGTTACCCTCGGTGAGACGCGTTGACTCCCAGTATATGAAGTCCAGCTGATCTCTGTTTACGTTAAAAAGGGCATCTGCCGTGAATGGCATAGCTGTGGAAGGGATTCTCTGACACAGTTACGGAATCGCTATCAAGAGATTTCGGATGCACAATTTTTAAAAATCTGGAGCTGCTATTGACCGTTTGTTCATGGCGCTCCTAATCTTCAAGTTGTAACGATAGACTGAAGTATAAAGTAATGGAGTAGGGATTTACAGTGTTAATATTATGACTTATTTTGATGTGGACTGTCGCTAATATTTGTTATCGAGTGGGTGTGTTACATTAAAATAAACATTTTTTGTGGAAAAAAAATACTGTAATTTTATCAGATGATATTATGAGAGGTTACCATATTCATGTTCAACACATAGGCCTACATATTATGGTACTGAAACTGGTTTATATTGAATGTAAATTGGGGTGGATTACCAAATTGAAAAAAAAAAAAAACCTAAACCCAGTTATTGTAATTACTTTTTATGGATTTTTAAATACCTGTTACCAAGCTAGTGAATTAATGAGTTTCCACAGGTATACTAATAACAGTGTATGAATCCATTCGATATGTTTTCAAATTGTAGGCTACTCCACACAAGCAGGCGCAGAGAGCAGTATAGCGGTAAATATTATTTATATGAGACTTATTATAGAAACAGTGACCTTTTAAAGTTTTAAGCTGTACCATAACATCACAGCTACTTTAACTGGCACTGTTAAATCCATGAACCTTGTATATTTTAGTACGATCAGTCGTGTGTACTGTAAAGTCTCTCATGGCTTGAGCTGTAACAGGGACGAGCTTGAGCAGGAAGTGTAGTTTAACAAACTGCGCATGTTCACTCAAAGCCTCTCGCTATGTAAGGATGACACCGACCGCGATCTAAACGGTAAGGCCAGTCCATCGCATTTCAACCTCTCTAATGTAACGGTTAAACATGACCGCGCTGCGGAGAACTTCGTCGGGACGTCGATTAGATGTGTTCGCGGCTCGAGTGGCAGCGGCAGCCCCCTCGAATGGCGGAGGAACGTCTTGTCGTTTGTGTGTGTGCGTCCCGCCGCACGGGAGACGTCATGAGAACAGAACACCGCGGCGCGACGCCAGCGCGTCATTTAGATAGCTAGCTACAGTCCGCCCGCACGGCCAGCGAACGCTTCATGAATTAGCCGCGCTTGAGGCTGTTTGGGAGTGTGATGTTTGTTTGTAAACACGCAGATTCACCCACTAACAAATAAGCAGTGAAATGAAGGTGTGTGTTAGCATAGCACGTTAGCATCACAAACAGCAGATGATGTGAATGAAATGGCGCAACATATGAAGAGCTAAAATGCTAACAGAATTAGCCACCGAAGAGCACAACACGAATATAAGTGTAGTCGCTTAGAAACATTCACCATGGCAACCAAACCCCTGTTGGTACTGCTAAATCATAATAAATGTATGAGGAGTCTCTTTCAAACGGTGTAATACTATTTTCATTTAGGTGAATACATTTTTGACAACATGTGGTTCTTAATAACAACAGTCACCAAGTTAACTGTGGTATTTTGACGGAATCAACAGAACTCATGTTACCCCGTGTTGTGATGATACTGTGAAGAAATCTCACTAAAAGTAACGTTACTATGACGAGACTGTACGATGTTCATATTCATGTAACGTTACCATGTCGTCTACTCTAACGTTACCTTTATTCAAAGAATACCATGGTATGTGTTCAATAAGAACGTGGTATAACCATGTATTTGTTATTTTATCTGATAGCATTAGCTGTTGTTTCGTTTAAGAGTCTTCATTAGACAGATGAGCAATAATTTGATAAACTGATCTAATTTAAAGGACACTAACTATATCCTCCTGACAACAGTATACATTATTTTAATTGAAAATAGTTTATGTAAAACATTTAGTTATTTTAGTTAAACCATACTTATTTTAAAGTATGTTATAGTTTTATATTTGTTTATCTTGATAGTGAAATACTTGGTCATGTAACCGTGACTTGAAGTCACTTTTCATCTCAGGCCATTTTAATAATGAATGGACCACTTTAGGTTCAGGTAACTTAACTGGCTTAAGCCTTGGAGTAAAAGTTATTTTAAATGCACAATATCCTTATTTGAATATTATGTGCTAAGACACTAGCTTGAAGATTTGCTTTATCACACAGTTCGCTTTCATCTGTTCATACTGAATTTAATGCTAGTAGAATTAGACCAGTTGTCTGCTGAGACTGGTTTACCAATGGGGAGGTATTCTCTGACACATTAATGAGATCACTATAAAGAGATTTTTGGATGCATTATGTTTGTAATTTAAGATTACCATTGAACGATTTTCTTGGTGCTTTGATTTTTAACTGTAAATAAAAGAAACCGAAGTATAAAAGCATTACGCAATGGTGTTATAAGTTGAAATTTTCCATGTTAAGCTTATGTCACCATTGTTAATGTGTGAAGCACATTATAACATTTATATGATTTACTAATAACACGAAAAAAAGAAAAGAAAAGCACAATAAAACCAGGACAGTGGTTTAAGAAAATGATATGGTCAATGTTGATTTTTAATGTTGGATATATCAGGCAATACATATTCTGAAATATATTCAGTAGTTAAATGGAATTTAATGGCAAAAGTTTGATATAATTATGATTTTGAAAGTCTTTGTGTTTGAAAGAAGTCTTATGCTCACAATGGCTGCATTTATTTGTTTAAATATACAACAAAACTGTTATATTGTGTAATATTATTATACTTTAAAAGAACGGTTCTCTATTTTAATATATTTTAAAAATGTAATGTATTCATGTAATAGCAAAGCTGAATTCAGCAGCAGTCTTCAGTGTCACACGATCCTTCAGAAATCATTCTAGTATGTGACTAGACCACAAATCCAGTCACATCCAGGGTATTTTTTTTGTAAAATTGAGTTTTATGCATTATATGAAAGCTGAAAAAATAAGCTTTCCATCGATCTTATGGTTTGTTAGGTTCGGACAACTATTTGAAAATCTGGAATCTGAGGGTGCAAAAAAATCTAAACATTGAGAAAATCGCTGTTAAAGTTGGACATTTACAAAATATCTTCATGGAACATAATATTTACTTAATATCCTAATGATTTTTGGCATAAAAGAAAAATCTATGATTTTGACTCATACAATGTATTGGCTATTGCCACAAATATAGGCTACCCGTGCGACTTTTGACTGGTTTTGTCGTCAAGGGTCACATATGCTAATTTGGTGCTCAATTATTATTATTGATATACTCAATTATTATAATAATAATCTTAATTATTCCAAAGATTTGACTGGTATAGCTCAAATATTCACCATGAATTTCATACTCCTCAGTGTTGAAGGATGGCAGAGACAGAAGTCACTGTGTCCGTGGAGGACATGGTGATGATGAAGAGCACAGAGGAAGAGGATATGGAGCCTGACAACCAAAGCAAGACTCAGATGATCCTACAGCTGCAGCCCATCACCGCGGGGTAGGTGTGAGGATCCTAAACTAGACAGCTAGGTATATCAAAAGAGTCACGCATATTATAATACTTTATATGTCATATTAAACAAAGACCGAAACAGCTGAATTCCTGGGAGTTAACAGGTGGAGATTGATGTTATAGATGAATATTTCATGTTTGTAGGCTTGGAGATGAGAGCGGTGAGACGGATGCTGCAGTTGTGGCAGTGGAGACACAAGGTAAGCCTCATATGTTCTTCATTTAATGTAGTCTTGTAGTTTAAATAATTATATATATAATTATTTAAATATTAAATAAATATTATATAATTTTTAGACTGTAATCTGTCTGTCTGCTCAAATTTATCAGCGCTCTCCAAGCAGTGGATTATGCTTCTGTTTCTGTCACTAAATAAACTGTATGCAGTTTTCCCACAACACTGCTGTGTGTGTGTGTGTGTGTGTGTGTGTGTGTTCAGATGAGGCATCTGCTGAAGGAGAGGATTTGGAGCTTGGTTATCCTATTACATGTGGCGAGAGTAAAGCCATCCTTCTATTCAAGAAGTTTGTCTGCCCAGGAATCAATGTCAAATGTGTAAAGGTTGGTGTCGTTCAGACCTTAATGCTTCAGATAATAACAGTTGCTAATGTGTTTAATCTGGTTTTCTCTGTTTCTCTGCAGTATGAGGATCAGTTGATTAGTCCAAAGCAGTTTGTGCACATGTCGGGTAAAGCCACTTTGAAGGACTGGAAGCGAGCGATCCGGATGGGTGGGGTCATGCTCAGGTAATAAGCATTCTGGGTCTGTTCAGGTCCAAAAATAAATAAATTCTCGTAGAATTAAAACGAATACGATCTCTGTCCACACCAGCGTTTTATCTGCGTATTAGAATTGATCTCCGTCCACATTAAAACCATAGACATATACACTAGACGTCACCTTGGGGTTCTGAGCATGCGTCAAAACCGCCGCCATCTTGGAAAAGGGGTCTGTCATAGGAAGTATTTATTTTTTATTTATTTATTTGACAGGGAAAGTGTACATTAATTAGCATTACTGCAAATGTACTAGAATTTTTCATCCAGTGTCCCTGGATAGATGTTAATATTGTCTACCTTAAAAAGGAAAATACAAAATATAAAAACAATATAAATCGCTAAATCCTTTAAGTAAATACAGTGTACAAATTCATTATATTATCAACATTTTGGCAAAATATAAACAGTTACTCAACAAGGACACAGATGGCAGCACGATCAGGTCAGGAGAAATGATATACTTATTAGTGCTGACATGACTGGTGTAATATGAGCCGGTTTTTTAAGTGCTTTTTAAACAAAGTGTAAGTTGTAAGTTCTCTAATATTCTGAGGAACAGAGTTCCAATTTAGCTAGGTAAATTTAGCTTTAGCAAAGTAGCTAGGTAACACTGCTATCTCTGCCTTCCCTTACGAAAAAGAAGTATATTTCAAGTTCATTTTATGTAGTATACTTAAGTAATGTTCAAGTATATTTTAAGTATACATTAAGTATACTAATGTCACTATGTACTAGTAGTAAACTTGTAAGTGTACTATTTTAATACCGCTTGGGACTGAATTGGCCCACTTTTAGTACATAAAAGTATATGTTTAAGTGTACTATAAGTGTAACAGTAAGTGCACAACTAGTTCATAATTATGTATCTCATGTGTACTGCAAGTGAATTTATGGGTATGCTAGTAGTTTACTTTTTTACTGTAATACTTATACAAGTATACTTTGAATACTTAATTATACTTTTAAGTATTTCTGGATCAAAAGATTGAGTACAAGAACAGGACAAATATACTTGCCTTTCTCTCAGTATAAGTCAAGTACATTTAAGTGTAATTTGAAGTATACTTCTGAGGAGTACAGGAAAAATAAACTGAAAGTATTTTTAGTTTAAAAGAAGTATACTAATGGCACACTTGAATAAACTTTTTTTTCGTAATTCATTGATGGTGGCGGACTTTTGTGCAGCGTATGATGAAATCTAAACTAGGAATTATGTTTTTTTTTTTTTTTTTTTTTCTGGAATCAATGATAAATAAATGCCTGACCGTTGCAACGAACCAAAAAAAATGAGAAAATCGCATTCATGATGATTTATGGTGATTTTATTTCCGTTAAACATGTCTAGATT
The DNA here is from genome assembly GCF_016745375.1 of Pimephales promelas. Next base: position 9,344,870 of record NW_024121654.1, read on the forward strand.
GACGCTAATGATGGCGGCTCTATTGACGCATTTGTTCTAACGAACTGCCGTAGCCAAGGTGACGTCTTATTGATATATGATTGATATCGTCCTCTAACTTTCTCTGAGCTCCGCTAATCGTGTCTGTTCTGTTTGTGATTGTTCTGATGACAGGAACACCACGAGCTGTGGCAGTTTTACTATATTTTACTCTTATCATTAGCACTTCCAGATGGATCACTGCCTAACACTGGAAACCCATTTATTACAATAGATCAAAGAAATATTTTTCAATAAATATTCTTTAGCTAAGTATTAGTCTTAAATCTTGTGCATCAATTTAAAAAAGTTACACATAGGTAAAAAGAGGACAAAAATGTCCATGTCAAAAAACTGTCATAAAAATGTGACTCTTCGGAGCACAGACTTAAGTTTGGTATCATTTTAAAGAAGACCCTTTGCAGATTATTGCTGAAGTAAAAAATAATAATAATAAATAAATCCAAAAAAAAGTTATATAGGTATAAGTTTATGAAAATTATTTATAAAATATATATTTTCTAAATCAGGTTGAACTCAAAACTGCAATAAAATCAAAGCCATAAATCTAAATAGGTTGTGTTCCAAATTTGAGGATGATATCTCAAAAAATGAGCTTTGGGTAACAGTTTGTTTGGGCGCAGTAACATATTTTCCCCATTGGGTGGCAGCAAAACCCCACTGGAGCTCACAGTGATTTTGAATTTGCAGTTTTTCTCTCTCAGTATTACAAACACACACATATTTTTTTATAACACACATACTAACCACACTCTGACATCCATACCAACACACCCACACAAATATTGTTGCATAATTTATCCAGTCGGCTCTATAATATGCCGAAGCAGAAAACAGGAATAAAGCGATATTTGTTTTATAGGCCAAACTTTAAAAAAAATGACACCATCTGATAAAAAATAGTCAAAAATAAAATTTTGAAGCCTTGCCATCAGAATGAAAGCCTCTAAACAAAGATTGCATAATTCTATAGTTAACTAAACCGGCGATTAAAAATGGCAGTTTTCAATGAAGACATTTGTGTCCAAAAGGTGCTGAGAGGGAGTATTTTTTGTACCTAATGCAAAAAATATTTTTTTTAAGAAAATGACGGTGAAATAGTAAAATTCCAATAAAAATACACACCTGTGCCAAGTTTTTTGCAGTTAGCTTTAACACAGGCAAAGTGATCCAAAAAAACAAAACTGAAAAGGACAAAAATGTCCATAAGGATGCACAAGGGTTAACCTCTGAAAGCTGTGTGTGTGTGTGTGTGTGTGTGATGTAGGAAAATGATGGACTCGGGTCAGCTGGATTTCTATCAGCACAGCTCTCTCTGCACCAACACCTGCCGCAGCACCAAGTTTGACCTGCTGATCAACAACACACGCTTCCCACCGGACGGCAGTGGGCTGAACACACCCACCACAGCTCAGGGTTAGGACACACACACACACACACACACACACTCTATTCAGCTTTGGCCATATCGCCAAAAATCACACAATTTTCTGTAAAATACATTGTCATTGTTTCCATTTACCACTAGAACAAATAACACTACATATTGTGTGTGTCCTGCAGGGCATGTTTCTGTGGGTAACGGATGTCCGATGGCCACGGTAGAGGAGAAGAAAGAAGACGTGATTGGTTCTGTGGAGTGGAGTCCAGCCGCCATCGAAGCCTCAGAGAAAAGGGACACTAATGACATCTCAGGTAAACACAGATTCAGAAAGTCTTGTCGTCAGCGCTTCACATCATACTATAGGATGTGTGTGACCCCTAGATGAGACGCTGAGTTTCTGGAGGGGTATCGCTGAGGTGGGCATGATGGGAGAGGTGGTGCCCAATATCCGCTCAGAGCTGCTGGGTCTGCTGAGAGGAGTTCAGCTGCGCTCGGATCAGAGCTCTCTACAGGATGCAGGTCAGTGATCTGTGCCCGCTTCGTCTACTCCTGTCCAGCTCCAAACTTTAATGACCTTTCACAAGATGTAAAATAAGTCTCTGATGACCCCAGAATGTGTCTGTGAAGTTTCAGCTCATGATACTCTGGGTTGTCGCTGAGAAACACAAGTTTGAGCTCCCAAAGATGCTCTAGACTGAAAACGTCATGTCTGCTGTTTGCTATGTTGTCTGTGTTTGTTTGTCACAAGCGCTGTACTGTACACACTGCATGGTATCGGAGCATTTTAACGAGTACACAAACGTAGTATCGATGCATCCATAATATATATTAAAAAAAAATTATGTAGTACATTTGAAAAATAATATAACCTTTATACTAGGACTGTCAATCAATTTACAATCTTTAGTTGAATTTAAAGACAGGCTTCACAAGATTAACCCCATTGATGTATTTTCTTTTTGGGGCATCTTGTTGGCTGGAGTTTAACCCTCTGGGGTTGTTCGGCCCAAATGGACCTGAAGAATTTAATTTTTTTTTTTTTTAAATCACAACTTCCTCGGAATTGTCTGAAATTTGGTGACTTTGTTGGTATTTGGTATTTGAACACCCAAAAAAAATTGGGGACGGGATGTGAATAGTCTAAGTGGTTGTAAAAAAATGGACCTGCATGGAAAATGAATGGGAAATTGGCAAAAATGTGAAAATAGTGAGTTTTTTTGTGCGTACAATCTACAAATCAGCCACGATCTTGAAAAAAAGCACACAACAGTGAAGGGGTGAATCTATAAAACATCCAGACACACACACACACACAAATATACTTTTATACACAAACACACCAAAAAAATCAGATTATACATGTGTTTTGCATTTTTAAAAAGCTCAGTTTGTCCACCAGATGGCATCCATCTCATTTCAAAAATTGCTTTTATGAGGCCTAGGCTTGACTCCAAAATGAAATACAGCTATATATATATATTTTTGTATTATGTTCAATGGGGGGAAATTTTGTCATAATTATTGCATTAATACTAATTATAATTTTTTTTTATTTTTTTTAAATTTTCTCAAAACACCAAAAAAGAAAAGAAAAAATATTATAAAAAATGAGTAAAAAAAAAAAAAAATCATTTTTTTTTTAAAAATATGAATCCCGCCCTTTGGGTCCATTTGGACCCGAACACTCCGAGTGTGACTCTGAAACGAACAACCCCAGAGGGTTAAATAGGGGATTAGAGATCCATGAAAAACACATTTAGTATGTCAAGTTGTTTTGTTGTGTTATTCAGACGCAGTGGGAAAAGTGTTGCATGAGATGTGATCATCACATGGTCTGTCTTGCAGAGATTGCAGTTCTGAGCAACCTGGCACAAGTCTTTAACCTGCTAGACTCCATCAAACAAATTGTGAATGTTCGAAGGCAAATGACGGACCCAGAGCAAACTCAGACGCTCCGGACACTGACAAGTGAGTGAAGTAGGGACGTTTGCACACTGGAACTTTTGGTGTTTTCCTGTTCAACAAGATAAAACTGTGCTACTGGTAATTGTCCAAGAAATGTACGGCAAGTGTCACGAATATTAAACCTCAATTGCATTTGAAAATAACACACCGTAAACCCTAAACCAGACCGATTGTAAACGAGAGATGAAAATGCCATTTTAGTTTGCTTCTGCATATCTTCGAGCGCTTCTTTTTGAGCGTCGTAGCTGAAGTTTAGTGATTTAGAAAGCCATACATGCGGAAGCTGGTAATGCGATGCAAACATTAAAGTAGATTACAAACATACAATTGAGCAAAAAAATAAAATAAAAAACCCACACAAAAAAAAATTCTTTATTAACCGATAATCTACCTCTGTAATTGTAATTTGTGTGAAAATGGAAAATGGAAAAGGTATTAGCACAATTTCATGCCAACATTATGGGGGTTTTAAAGACTGAGACGTAGCCCTCAATCGGGTCCTGGGGTGTATACGACCCCAATCGACTTTTACTTAATAAAAAAAAGGTTCCCTTGGCTTGATTCGGTTGTTCTGAAGGTATGTAAAATAAATGTTTACACTTATGGTCTTCGGGGTCAATATGACCCCACATTGAAATGAATGGAAAATGTGAAAAAAAAAAAATAAAAAAAAAAATAAATATTTTCTTCATGTGTCAAAAAAAAAAAAAAAAAAAAAAATGCGGCATAAATCTGAAAATTTTTACACAGAAATGAAGGCCTGGTACTAGAGCATAAATGCAATGTATCATAAAAAATAATATGCTAATGCTAAAACTAATGGTGTAGTTGAGGAATGGATACAAAAGTCTCCAAAAACACAGCATTAATGAATAGATGAGAAGTAAACAAACATGATATATTATATCTATGATTAAAAATGTATATTTTTTGTCCAATTACTCAATCAATTGTTGGGGTCGTATCGACCTTATTCAGAGCAGCGCCATGACAGGTATGAAAGTGAAACTGTGAGGGATAGACTTACCGTGTTTCCAACGGTATCCGCTGTAAAAAGCTGAAGATTACTTACAATACGTTGTTGGGAGTTGTTTGTCAACCGACATTTCTTGGAAAGATATTTTTCCAGTGTTTCATGAGCAGAACTACGGAAGCCCTGAACCGCAACCTAAAAAATAAAAATAAAAAATCAGTAAAAAAAAAAAAAATCTGTAAAAAAAAAAAAAATCTGTAAAAAAAAAAAATCTAGCATTTCGAGATTAAAGTCGAAATGTTTCGAGATTAAAGTCGAAATGTTTCGAGATTAAAGTCGAAACATTGTGCATTCATAACAGTGCGCGTCCACTGGCTCAGAGCGCGCGCGTGTGTGTGTGAAGTCGAACTGCCATGGATAAACACAAAATAGTAGCTTTTTACTTTTATCTGGGCTTTCAACAAAATTCTCCACACGTCACCCGTGCTAGTGTCAGTGTTTCTGAGGTGTTTTCGTGCTCGTCTAGTCAACACTATCTGGGTCGAGAACACAACAGGAACTGTTCGGTCTCCCTCTTCACCGTAAATACGCTCTGGATACATTTTAAGTGCATCATTCTGTATCCAATCATTTGGCCGGATCCTGTGATTTCCTAAGATTTAATAACCACTTATGGTTGAGGAGAGATTCTCTGATATAATTGTAAAGCACTTTGAGTGTAGGCATATATGAAAGCGCTATATAAATGCCCTATTCATTCATTCATTCATAAAGCTGGATTTCTCCATCCAGTCTGAAAAGTGTTTTCCGTGTTGGTTGGTTTTCCTATAGGCTAAAGTCTATTCCGGCGTATTATATTTTATAACGATAAAGTAAGATAAGTAATTCAGATAAAAGTAAAAAGCTACTATTTTGTGTTTATCCATGGCAGTTCGGCTTCACACGCGCGCGCTCTGAGCCAGTGGACGCGCACTGTTATGAATGCACAATGTTTCGACTTTAATCTCGAAACATTTCGACTTTAATCTCGAAACATTCCGACTTTAATCTCGAAACATTTCGACTTTAATCTCGAAATGCTAGATTTTTTTTTTTTTTTTTTTACAGATTTTTTTTTTTTACCTTTTTTTTTTTTTTTGGTTGCGGTTCAGGGCTTCCGTAGGATCCAAAAACACATTAGTTAGCAGTACAGCCCATTGAAGAGATGCAAGTCTATCCCTCACAGCCTCGCTTTCATTCTCATTAAAAATCAAAGATGGCGCTGCCGTGAATAAGGCGTATAGATCCAGAAGTGTAAACCGGAAACGAAGACCATTTGAAGGTCAAAGAAATCTGTAATGTAAAGCTGCTTTGAAACAATCTGTACGGCAAATAGCGCTATATAAAAGAAGGCTAAGAGCACTTGCTACCCATCCTTGTAAACAGTCGTGTCTGTTGTGTGTGTTTAGCGTTGGAACAGCAGGTAGAGGAGCAGAAGAGGCAGCAGTCCCTCAGCTGGTCGTCTCAGTCGCAGGTCCTCAGCGGTCTGGTCCTCCCCTCCACCCCTCCGGCCAAACGCGCTCCCAAACGGCCCCGGCTCCAGCGGCCCGCCTCCACCACCGTGCTCGGCACGTCCATGGCCCAGCCGCTCACCCTCCAGCCCCAGCAGTTCACCGTCATCTCCCCCATCACCCTTTCATCCATCGGTCAGTCGTTTACAGTGGCTGGCCTCAATCAGCCATCCAACACCGTGACCCTTCACGCCCTCCCCGCAGGCTCACAGCTCTTCACGAGAATCGCCGGAGGATCCGACGGGAAAGCCGAAGCCATCGCCCTCCATCCCGCGTCTGGGCTCACGTTACTGGGCGCCACCGCCATGCAGGAGCACGCGCAGCTCGGCACGGTCATGAGCCCCGTGGAGCTCGTCCAGCTGACGCAGAAGATGACGTCTGCAGGGGTGACCCCGGTCGTGATGCAAGACGGCGTCGTCAGGGTCATGCGAGAGGACGAGAGCCAGGAGAGCGCCACCTTGATCGAGATCGACCCAGCGTCCGCCGACCACGGCGTGAGCGTCATGGAGCTGCAGCTGGAGGGAGACGAGGCGGAGGACGGCGCCACCGTGATGGAGGGAGGAGGCGAGGAAGGCCAAACAGAGGAGATACAGCTGGACGCCAATGGTCACTTCCACAATTTTCCCATTGTAGTGGTGGAGGAAGAGACGCAGGACGCCGGCAAAGACAAGTGATCCGCCCTCAGAGACTGATGGACCCAATCAGACAGGGACGGGGATCGTGTCGCCCTTCCAGCTTTCATTTCTTATTCCCGCACAGCCAGTCACAACAGTCGCGTATTTGTAAAAGCTAATTCAGTATTCCTTTTTTTACACGTAAAAAGCAACCGTTTATGATGTGTTGTTAGAACACGTTCAGTATTTGCTTTGGAAGTTTAGGCACTTATTTTCCGTTTTCCTTCCGTTTCGGTGCCAAAATGTCACATAGTCGCCCGATTTCAAGTTCAAGACTGATATTTAAGACACTCCCATAATAATTAAAGGATTAGTTCACTTTTGAAAAAACTTTTGCTGATAATTTACTCACCCCCATGTCATCCAAGATGTCCATGTCTTTCTTTCCTCAGTCGAAAAGAAATTTAGGTTTTTGATGAAAACTTCACAGGATTTTCTCCATATAATGGACTTCAATGGGAACCAAACGGTTCAAGGTCCAAAAAGAGTTTCAGATGCAGCTTCAAATGTCTTTAAACGACACCAGACGATGAATAAGGGTCTTATCATGCGAAACGAGCGGTTATTTCAAAACTGTAACTTTTCTAAGGACAAATGCTAGCCTTGCTCTATTCTGAGGCGCGTTTGTAACGTCACGTAATACGTAATTACGTTCAAAAGGTCACGGGCGACGTAGCCGGACGTACAGAGTCAGTGTTTACAAGTTGAACGCATAGGTTGAACGTATAAACTAACTCAAACGCCGTTTACAAAAAAAGGAATTAAAAGGTAAAACAACGATGTCGGACGATTTTGATTCTGTACTTCCGGCTACGTCGCCCGTGACCTTTTGAACGTAATTACGTATTACGTGACGTTACAAACGCGCCTCACAGAATAGAGCAAGGCTAGCGTTTGTCCTTAGAAAAGTTACAGTTTTGGAATAACCGATCGTTTCACATGATAAGACCCTTATTCATCGTCTGGTGTCGTTTAAAGACATTTGAAGCTGCATCTGAAACTGTTATTAACTGTCTTTTGGACCTTGAACCGTTTGGACCCCATTGAAGTCCATTATATGGAGAAAATCCTGGAATGTTTTCATCAAAAACCTTAATTTCTTTTCGACTGAAGAAAGAAAGACATCTTGGATGACATGAGGGTGAGTAAATTATCAGCAAAAGTTTTTTCAAAAGTGAACTACTCCTTTAATAATCATTTACACTGTCTGTCGGTGTCTCTGTGTGTTTTCTGACATCAGGGTATGTAGAGTTACTCAGCCCTGCCCCGGGAGATCCACTGCCCTGCGAAGCTTTTGATTTTCAGACGATCTGGAAGAGCTTGATGAGAAGGACGTTTGGTCCTCAGGAGTTAGGGTTGAACGCCTCTGTCGTATTGTTAGTGATATTTTAGCACAGTTGTTCTCAACCCACATCACTCCCTTATCTGACAGACGGTGTTCGGTTTATGCGGCTCTCTGCTAATGATGTGTGTAAATAAGGGAGACAAAAGGCTCAGAGCTGATTAGCACATGTTCAGAATGTTTGTGAATGGATCGTGTGTGTCCTTCACTGAAAATAAAAGATATTCCTTTTCCTGCGAGTTATGATTGTAGAATGAAGGATTGTGCATTTTAAAGTCTGTTACAGTTATTTTTTGGACAAAAGTAGAAGCAAAAATACTTGTTTGGACGTTTATAAGTGCACTTTTGCAAAAGAAAATAATTTTTACATTTAAAGAAGTAGTTCATGAATTATTTACTCGTTCTCGTGTCGTTCTAAACCCACAGACGAATGGAGATGTTTAGCAGAATGTTCACTCTTATGAAGCTTGTTTATATTAATTAAATTGAGGTAATATCACAATTCTTGAATATTGTGTCCCCAACTCTAATTCATTACACACAATCAACTTAGTTTATATAATTGATTTGTCTTGTGTAATTTATACCATGAACTGAATTGAATAGATCTTCTCTTATGAAGTAAATAGACCGTTATGATACTGACACCTAAAAACCTGCAATTATATATATTCGACCTAATCTCATATGAGAAAACACATAAATGTTACGGTTTGTGAAGAGAAAGAAATATATATATATACACGCTTAATTTAAGATTTTTTTGTCTCTTATACTCAAGAAATTGTAAAATATTATACTAATATATTTTCTATTTCAATATACTTTATTCTACTTCAGATTCACATCATTCTAATATGCAGTTGATGCTCAAGAAACTTTTTTTTGTTATCATTATCAATGTTGTAAACAATCATGATACAGTTCCATTCAAAATGTTAGAGTAAATAAGATTTTTTTTTTTTTATTCAACAAGGATGCATTAAAGGGTTAGTTTTGTTTGTTTTTGCGCACAAAAAGTGTTCTCGACGTTTGATAAAGTTAAGATTGAGCCGCTGTAGTCACTTGGACTATTTTAACGATGTCTTTAATGACTTTTCGATGCCAGCAAGAGTCATTCCCTCAAGAAGCCTATGGAGCGATCTTAATATCTTAAATATCTTAATTTGTGTTGCGAAGATGAACGAAGGTCTTACGGGGTTGGAACAACATGAGGGCGAGTAAATACTGACAGAATTTTCATTTTTGGGTGAACTAACCCTTTAAACTGATCAAAAGTGACAGTTAAGATATGTATAATATTTAAAAAAAAAATAGATTTAAAATAAATGCTTTTGAACTTTCTATTCATCAAAATAGTCCTGAATAAAAGTATCACAGTTTCCACAAAAATATTATGCAGCAAAACTTGCTAATAACCATTTATTGAGTACCAATAATGTAGATCAGCGTTTCTCAGCCTTGGTCCTGGTCCAACACGGTACATTTGGATACCTTTTTGCTCATCTGACAAATATATTTCCGATCCTTGAGTTTCTTCTAATGAGCCGATGAAGGACCAGAACCTAACAGACGGAGGTAAAAGCCAATTCCAATGTTGATTTCATGATGTCTTGAGCATATTAGTCACTAGGGGGCACTTGAGCTCCACTGGGTCTGTTGAGGAGATAGGAACGCACTAAATATGTAGCTAGTAGCTAATCCTCTTTGTAAGTGGGTAGCCTATCATCTTTCTGTGAGTGTGATTATGAAAATCTGAACTATGTGTGGGTGCATCTGCTTTAATGAAGAGCAGAAATAAGTAGGCTAGAGTAGACTGCTGTAATCGGCATCTCCCCTTCTCTCTCTCAGTGATACGGCGGCTGCTAAATCAGGGCTGTCAGTGTCAGCTCTTGTCTCTGTGATGATGTTTCTGCTGTTCACGGCCTGTTTGAGCCGCTTGTCATCACAGCTGCAAAATCTAAACGCCCGGACAGCTGACGGTGCACTCTGAGGACGCTCAGGTCAGGACTTTAAGGCATATACAGTATATTGTCTCCCCTCTTGTTGAAATCACTCCCTCTTAAATCTTAATTCTTATTCGTCAAGCGATTAAGCTAAAGTCAGGTCAGATTGATTTGTATTTAGGAGATGAGCGCTTCAACTGCACCAAAAATTCATAATTACTGGTGGGAAGCTCAGGAGCCGATCAACTGATATCCCAGCAAACACAGAACGCTAACGTTCCCGAATGGTCCCATGAGGTTATTTTTGGGGAACCAAACAAGAACGTTATCTACAAGTTTCCTACGCCCCATGAGGCATTGCGTCAAAAGTGGGCGCGACTTCCGGTTCGAAGTAAACAAAGCGCGACTTGACATACTTCACACTCGTTCATTCAACAGTTGACAGTCATTCAAGTTATAGCGATCCAAACTAGCTAACGATGTGGGAACACATCCTCAACGAAATTAAAAAGGGTGAAATAACCCTCCGCAGTAGTTGGTTGGGAGTATTATAATAACATTATTAATAATTAATACTCATCAAGGCAGTTGTGTGAGCTGACAAACAATTAAAATAAAAAATACACACTTAGTCATTGAGCTTTGGAGTTTTTTCAAAATTATAAATGAATGTGCTGCTTGAATACATTAACTGGCACATTTGGTATTCTGTCAACACAGGCTTTGATCCTGAGTTTAGCTGTAATTCAGTAGCGAACAGCCAATCACATGCTGATAGAGTTTATAGAATATTAAGAATTTAAACAAATCTACACAGGAAGATTCGTCGTCTTTTGGAAACTAACGTTACAGTCGTTGGCAGGATCACTCGGCTTATGTTCAAAACAATCACGTTTAAGCCACTGAATTAGTTTAGTCCGGTTATACGTACAACCGCGAACAGCACATGTTGTCCCTGAGCTCCGTAACGACATCTCTCAGAAAGATTTGCGTCTTTAAATAGTAAAATAATTCTCCGAAAAACAGCTAGCCTCTTCGCTAACTAACACACAAAATACCATTGGAATGCTACTTCCGCCGCGTCACCGGAAGTTTCACCCACTTTATTTTTTACAGGAGCGCCCCTCGGAAACTTGTGGATAGGAACGTTTCATGCAGGATATTTTTAGGTTCCATTTTTATAACGTAAGGAGTTTTATGTCCCGGGAACGTTCCCTTAACCTTAAAGGAAAGTTCTAGGAATGCTCTGGGAACCAAAAACTAACGTTCCCAGAACCTAAATTTGTTTAGATTGTTGATCTTTACTTGCACGTCTTTTGCTTTTAATCTTTGTAGTTGCGCTAAAACTCTTTCTGTCTTTTGTTGGAAAATATTGGTCATCACATCCATATTATTCAGACCAAACGCATATCACAATGATTTCTAAGCTCATAAGTAGAAACTTTCCAGAATGATTAAAAGCATAGCAATGATTTTTTTTTCTTGTGTGGTCATGGCAACGAAACCAGCCACTATAATAAATGAGGAGTAAACGGCACGTTTCATGAATATCAGAATGTGACCCTTGGCCATACGTTTGAAAAGATTGGACATGTCATTATATGCCTTTGATCAGAACAACACCTGCCACTTCTTTAGTTTTCTTCACATAAATGAGCTGAACGATTCTGTAATATTTTACAGCAGGTATCTATCTTCACATAATTATGCTGAGTTTAGTGAATGCAGCATTATATTCTCTAATGAGCCTCATTCACATTGAAAATCGGTGTTGGAGAATGACTGTAAAGTAATGTAGCCTACACTCAAGTGGCAAATGTTAGTTGAACTTGCCCCAATGTGAATGAAAGATGATTTATAAACATATTTTTAAAGATTCTTCCTATGTACCCAAATCTTTCAAAACTTCTTTAATTGACAAGTTCTAGATTTATCTCCTCACTTCTAATCTTGCTGAAAGTCTTACAGCAATTTAAACAGTGAATTCATTATATGTCTCAGTGTGGACACTGTAGTCAGATGGTACCAAGACAGCATCATATGTGATGAAGGTCTTAGAGACGAATGCTTGAAAAGAGACCGTTGGACGGGAACTCTAGAAATATGTGAGTCAGCGTGACGTTAGGTTTGCACTCCATCCCTCAGGTGGGAAGATCGCAGTACACCTGTTTACAGAACCACAGGAACACGGATGAACAGAGAGAGAAGTGGACAGGGAGATGTCAGGATAAAGAGAAATGCAGGTCATCACCTTGTCTTTGACAGGCCTTATCGTGCCCACTCACGAGAGGACATGCTGTGTGTGTGTGTGTGAGTGCGCTTAGAACTGTCATCCTAATCATCACTTCATACTTCATTAATCTCCCTTTCTAGCTCTCAAGTTTTCATGCCATAATCCTCAAATGTGTGACATGAGGTGGTGGGAGTGTTTAGATGCATTCCCAATAGTAATTTTTAGAAGTGCCTCTATCAAGCTTCAACCACCTCCATAAATCAGGCGTAATCCACACAGAATTACCGACAGTCAGACTGCTTAGAGATCCAACTAATTAATGCATCACAAACAATTTTTTTTTCACAAGTTTTTAAGAGCAGAACAGTATAATGCTTAATTAGAAAAATCGTTTCAAAATAGTGAAATGTTATGTTGAATAGGCTATAAATGTTTGTTCAGTGTTCAGTGTCCAGCAGCCATATCACCCTGCTGTGGCCCAAGGCTGGTTCCCCACTGAGGCTAAGCAGAACTGGAACCTGGATGGGAGACTCCTCTGCGTTGTGAGGCCAGCAGGGGGCGCTCACCTGACGTCACTCTGTAGGCCAAAACGCGGAAGTGAGTTAGCATTGTAGCACTGCGGTTCCCTCGCGTGATGAGCTATGTATTAATACAATTGTATGTCTAGCCAAATTCTTCATTCATAGGTGTAGAATTGTGAAATCATCTCCCAAATTTGTAGTTTTCTTGAAGGAATTTGAACTGTAGCCTATATAAAATCCTTAAAAACTTTGAAAGGTCCTACGGCACAAAAAATATATGATACGCTAAAACTCTTCCCAACTGAGATTAATGGATGAACAAAGACTGCATTCACCCATTATTGTCATGTATGTTTTATCATAATTCTTCCCATTTACTTATTTATTTATGTTTTTTTTAATGTTTATTTTCCTTACAAATATCCTTTTTGTACTTAGACTTCATGTATTTTCTTGTTGTATTAAGTGCTGCTCCCTCTGGCTATATTTTCTTTGTACTCTATATAAGAAAAGAAAGTTATGCAGCCATGTTTGTTTGTAAATCTTAAAATTGCAATAAAAAAATAAATAAATAAAAAAAACTACGTTTCCCTCGCTGTAAAGCCTATGGGATTTTTGAATGGGTTTTTGCTAAATTGCCTGAAATAAGGTCTGTGGTGAACATAGCCTCTAAATATTTTCACGTTTTGATCGGTAGTATTAACACACATAACCTGCTTGTGGTTTTTTAAACTTTATTGTGTCTGATTGTGGTTTTTAAAATCTTTATATAGGCTTCAAAATGTATAAATTTTGGATTAACTTGTAAAGATTATCTTGCTAGACAAAACGTGTAAGGGCCACAACTCTTTGTTAAACACAGATCTTATTTTTTGCGATTTTCCAAAAGTCTATGGGGAAAATGCATTGCTTTTCGACCGAGGGAACCCATGCGCCGCTAGCTTCCGAGTTGTCCTACAAAGTGACGTCATCACTTCGGCACTCTCATAAAGCCTACCCGGAAGTGCGATAAACTGCAATACATCTCAAATCCGCTAGAGGCCGGTGTTCTGTCGATTTTTGCTGCCTTGTCGAAAAATGCTACCGTAGCGCTAATTGATCACAGAATGCCGATTAAAGTCGTATGAAATACAATTCTAATACAATTCTAAGTTATGAGTAGCTACTGTATACTGTAGACTACTGTTTTTAGTTTTAAAACGGTGTGAAAAGTAAAAATCATCATAAAATATTCATCTTTGACTTTTGTAAAAAAAATTTAAAAAAAAATAAAAAATAAAAATGTGAGTCTGCACATGCGCATAACCGGTAAGTAGGAAATCTCGATGGGTAGCATGAATTGTTGTCAGAACACCGGTCCCAAAAATGTCCGTTTTCACAGCATAAATTCATATGTTTACAGTTTGGTCCCATGGACTTTTACTGTAATCTTCAATATGTTCCGCGTGCCTGACAACTGTGAGGGGGGTGAATTTTTTTCTAACTCGTTAGTTTAGATCATATGTAGATATAAAACGTATGACAAATAAGGGCGGTTAACTTTGATTGACAGCTGATAACGGGCTGCGCCGAGTGAATTTGACGTCTCGGCCACGATCTGACACAACACATCACACCACCTCTGTATCCTTTCTGAAACTTTTGTGTTTTGTATTTTCCAAGATTTTCCAGTATGGCGCCGTCCCTACAAGCCTCAAACCCGTTAGTCTATGGGTGACGTCACAGACGTCATCCATATCTTTCTTTCTTTATTTCTTTCTAGCCAGCTAATCTATCTTTCTTTCTAACTAATCTATCTATCTATCTATCTATCTATCTATCTATCTATCTATCTATCTATCCATCTATCCATCCATCCATCCATCTATCCATCTATCCATCTATCCATCCATCCATCCATCCATCCATCCATCCATCCATCCATCCATCCTTCTTTCTTTTTTCTTTCTTTCTTTCTTTCTTTCTTTCTTTCTTTCTTTCTTTCTTTCTTTCTTTCTTTCTTTCTTTCTTTCTTTCTAACTATTCTTTTTCTTTCATTCTTTCTAACTAATCTTTCTTTTATTGAAAGTAATCTTTATATCTAACTAATCTTTCTCTTCTTTTTCTTCCTTTCTAACCATTGAAGCTCAAGTCTCTTTGGGATGCAGGGCGGTGAGTGTCGAGCTCAACACGCAGCACATGTTGCTCAGCAAAGCTGCTTTCTCAGACAGACTCAGAGAATTCATATATTGTGCTGAGAATACATGGGATATGGATGGTGTTTGGTTGCAGCAGCACCCTCTGAATACTGATGAAGAACGTGTGTCGTGGGTCTGATGCTCAACACCCCGGTCTGTCAGCTCGCCTAAGGGGGACAGTGAGTGTGTGTGTGTGTGTGTACGGTTGGTATCATGCATCTTAATGCAAACCAGGTCGTCCTGACAGTACAGAGCAGCATTCTTCATAGGGAGCTGACGGGAAGGAGACAAATACTGGAGCCCACCCGCTCCTGTTGCCCCTCTTTCTCATCAGCATCATTTATTTTCATGAGTGTAGGAACGGCTGCCTCCACACACACATATTCACAAACCTTAAAGCCAGCTGCTGCAGGCAGATGCTTTCTTAGGCAACATCCCAACAAAAAAGACCTTGATTTGACTGATTTGAAATGAGCTTAAGTACATTTTCTAAACTCTTCGTACTTGGGTCTTACAACAGATCATCAAAAAATGTTTAAAACATTTCAGTATATTGTCAATCATCTTTGTACTTCACACAAAATCACAAAGTATCCCTTTTACAGGTTTCATCTGTATCAGAATATTATTAATATCAAACTTTTCCTTTGCATCTCTTCTCATTCACTTTAATATATCTGTTTATCATTTAATCCAACTTTAATCATTTGGTACAACTATAGGTTTCCATGCATTTCCAGATTCTAGATTTATAAAAAATAATAATAATAATTTAAAAAAAAAATCCTACAGTTATGTTTCCGGTTATTAAATGGGTCCTATGGTTATAGTTTGCCCAGTGTGTTACTTTTTTTGGGGGTGAACGATACTGTACATTAAAATCCATCGTCATAACTTGGTTATTCCTAATGCATCATCATGTCTAACCAGTCTTGAGGATCCTAAACTGTCCTGACATTGTTTCCAGCGCTCTAAATGTAATTGTTACGGCTGTAAGAAGAGTCGTGCTCTGGGGATGGAGCAAAACGAAACTGTAATTAAGCGTCTGAATAGCATTTACTCACCCGCGCTGAGTGGATTTAGATTCTTCTGTTCCATCAAGCAGAACTAGAAGTGATTGAAAAATTGATATTGGCAAACAAAATTTCTGCAATGTGACTTCTCTGGGAGAAATAGCTCTGAGCACGTGCCACGCCATACAAAATTCTGAATCCTATATAGCTCATTAACCTATTCCACCTTGTATTGTGTTATTGTGCAAATCTATTCAGTGGAAGCGAGCGCTCTAAATTCATCCAGATGGCGCCAATGCAATTGATGCACGTTGATTATTCCCATAACTTGCTGGCCATGATTTGCAATATGCATGAATTCACATTTATGTTAATGCTGTCGTGCCCATAAACTCTGCGGTTATGTGTGAGTGCAGGATTTCATACAAAAGTTCAGCATATTTTACTGAGCGTTTTCCCAGCATTCACTCTGACATGCCACGGTCAAGGTAGTATTCAACACAGGACTCAGCAGCTCATGGGGTATTCAAATTATTCTTAAGATACAGTATCTTAAGTGTTTTGCAAAATAAAGCCACGGGTTGGTATTTAAACGAGAGTCGTTTTTTTGATGAACTTTTAAGGAATTTTGGAGTTTCACTGTAAAAAAATATTGATGATTTGACTTAAAAAAGTAAGTAACCTGGTTGCCTTAAAATTTTAAGTTGATTGAACTGGAAAAAGTGAGTTAATACAATGAAGGAGATTAATTTAATCATCAGAAACTCAAAATTATATGTTATCTGAACTGAATCAATTATTTAAGTTGATTTGACAAAAGAAAAAATGTTGTGATTACTACACTGTAAAAAAATATTGTTGGTTTAACTTAAAAAAGTAAGTAACCTGGGTTGCCTTAAAATTTTAAGTTGATTGAAGTGCAAAGTGAGTTAATACAATGAAAAAGATTAATTTAATTAATTAATTAATTTTAAAGTTATCTAAACTAAATACATTATTATAAAGTTGATTTGACAAAAGAAAATATGTTGTGATAACAAATCTTGAAAATATTTTTTACAGTGCAACCTTTGAGTTTCACAAAGATGTGAAGTTTTATTTGTCCGAATGTTTTAATAATTACTGTAATTTAAATATTACAACAATTCACCCTTAGATTGTGTAGAAAACGCTGTTTTTTTCTCTCCTGCAAATTCTCAAATTCTCTCCTATTTATAGGCAATATATGGGGGAACCACAACACATTGTTGGAGCCGACAGCATACGCCATGCAGACGGGCCTAATGACACCAGTCAGAGGAAATGCCTTCAGCAAGATGTGAATCTCTGAATTTCCATCCATGGTGCTGCATAGATAAGTGTGCCACCCACCCATCCAAGTCTTCTTTGTTTAGCATCATTGAGAACTAAAGCTGGGGAATAAAGGCTCAGGCTGTATAATTAAATATGAATTGGGGGCCACACTGGATCTAAATTGATTAGGTGATTTTAGTCAATCATGAATCAGTGTTGATTGTAGAAGTAATTAAATTGTAATATTAATGGGATTTGCAGCAACCAATTTTTAGTTAAAGAGCATTTCAGGCATGACTTCAGACCGTCCTCAAAATATGCCTTATTAATTTGTGGTAATCGGCCAAATATCAGGCTAAAGTCAACCTTGAAATGATATTGTGCTTTGCGGCATTTAACACAAACATGCCTCTGGTGGCATTTTTCATTTTTCGAGAGCTGATGTGCGAGAACACGTATTTCTGTGAAGCGAAACTGAGATGCCAGACAACAAAATGTCAAAAGCTGTTTTCTTCTCCCTTTTAATCGCTAAATCGTTTTTAACTACTGTGTTTGTACCTGGATCAGCGCATAATGTTAAAGAGCAACAAAGAAGCCCTAAGCCATCAACAGAAGGAAAAAAGACAAGCTCTCAGCAGATCTGTTTAAAACCAGGAATACACACTGCCAGGGACATTATCTAGCCTGAACGAGACAAACTTGATGAGTGCCTGCCAAAACAAAATTAAATGTACTTATGATACCCAGAAATAGGCTAATTTGAACGGAGGCGTATTGCATTCACTTGAAGAAAAAAAATCTACTCTGTTTTTCTGAATTAATGAGTTAATTTTTCATGAGAAAAAGTTTTTGCTCTGTTTTTCTGAATTAATGAGTTAATTTTTTATGAGAAAAAAAGTTTTTGCTCTGTTTTTCTGAATTAACGAGTTAATTCAGAAAAACAGAGCAAAAAAAAAATTCCATGAAAAATTAACTCGTTAATTCAGAAAAACAGAGCAAAAAAAATCCATGAAAAATTAACTCGTTAATTCAGAAAAACAGAGGAGAATATTTTTTTCCTCATGAAAAATTAACTCATTAATTCAGAAAAACACAGCAAAAAAAAAAAAAAAAAAAAATCCATGAAAAATGAACTCGTTAATTCAGAAAAACAGAGCAAAAAAAAAATCCATGAAAAAATAACTCGTTAATTCAGAACAACAGAGCAGAATATTTTTTCCTTATGAAAAATTAACACATTAATTCAGAAAAACAGAGCAAAATATTTTTTTCTCATGAAAAATTAACTCATTAATTCAGAAAAACACAGCAAAAAAACCCCAAAAATTTCCATGAAAAATTAACTCATTAATTCAGAAAAACAGAGCAAAAACTTTTTTTCTCGTGAAAAATTAACTCATTAATTCAGAAAAACAGAGTAGTTTTTTTTTTCTTCAAGTGAATGCAATACACCTCCGTACACATTTAAGTAGGGTGACCATATTTAATTACCATAAAACCAGGACACTCGAACAGATACTCAAAGTTTATTCAAAGATGCCTTATTAATTTCAATTCAATTAAAGTAGGCTATGCCTCCTCTCTATGGATAGAAAATTGCTAAAATTACAAGACACGAATAGGCTTCTCAGAGGTTACTCAACATGTTTTATTCTGATAATGAATGCAATAAATAATGTCTTTCTATATTAGAAAAATAAACAATTAATATTTTGCTGTAGAGCTGATCTTTCCCAGCAGAGGAACCTAAAAAGAGCAAGTTAATAGGGTTTGGCTAGCTTTGACTGGTAGCCCCTACTGGTACGTTAGCCCCTACTGGTAGATGCTGAAACTACACCCTTCTGAGCGAGAGCATCTTTCTTCATTGATTGGCATTTTAAATTCAAGAGATTTATTGTCATGCGCACAATAAAAATACACAATGGTTTTGACCTTACACAAAAAATAGACACTATAGTATAAAATACAGACTAAATATGCAAATATATATCAAAACAAAGTGCAAATGTGCATTGTGCAACAATCAAGGTGACAGTCAGTGAATAAAACGGGGAGTTAGTGTTTCATGTGTTGTTCAGGAGTCTAATGGTCCTTGATTTCTCACTCCTGTGTCATCATCTCCCAGACGGCAGCAGTGTGAGGAGATCGTGTTATGGATGTTGTCCTTAATGATGTTGTGGCCCTCCTGTGGAATATATACTAAAGTGATGAGTGGGCTACTCCACACATGAACTGTGCAGTTTTTCTCACATGCTAAAAGTGTGTATTCTGACTAAATAACTGTTTTCAAGCAACATCATTTTGATATAATTCAATATTTCACCAGTTAAAGGAGAACTCCGACGCAAAATGAACCTTTGGTCTAATAAAACATCGATACCTCGTCAACCGTTCTCTGAGATTTGTTTTCATGATAATCAAATGTAAAGAGTTTTACCTCTAAAAGCGGTTTAGCGTATAACGCTAGTACTGGGGGCATTGACTAAGTAAAAAGAAATCGCTAGTTTATACCACTAACAAGACTCAAAATAGCCCCACACTCACACAGAAACATAATGAGGGTCCGTACATGCAAAACATTGAGAACTTTGTAAGTGTACAGCCCGTTTAATAAGAAGATGACAGTTCACTTGGAAAACAGTCTCAACTAGTCGAACCACAAACGTCGTGCTGAGTGATCTGCGTTCAGGGATCGACTTATCAAGACTATTTTCTAAGATGGCTCCTGAAGTGAACTGTGTTTATAAAGTATCTTCTTATTAAACGGTCAAAGTTCTCAATGCTTCTGTGTTAGTGTGGGGCTATTTTGAGCATTAATCAGACAGCTGTAATGGCTCTTTTCTGGCTGGAGTGATTTGAAGCAGGTGTGTTGGACATAAACCATATGGATGGATCTCTTGATCTCCAGGAGGAGAAGCATCAACACTTCTGGTTATTTTTGTTATTTTCCAGGTATGATCAAATATACGTTTTACAGCCTGACAAGCTCATTTTTACAAATAACTTTATTCTTGTAGCTTTTCAGAAATCCTTCTCCTACTGCGAGGGTGCTCAATCACTGCAGTCGACGACCCATGCGGTGAAAATGGCTCTGAGAGCACAAGAAGAGGGTTATTTACTGCATTGAGAGGAGATCGGTGAAGAATTGACTTGTTCAATCCCACTCCTGCAGATTTTAACTTTGTGTACAAGCACTCTTAAATTGGTTTATAAATATTTTCCTCTTGCCTGGTTTTACTCGGATAAAACTCTCTGATAGAAATCTTGAATGCCGCATTATGTTGCCATTTTATTTTGTGATTTAGTGATATTTTCACTTTTTTATGCTGCAGTTTTTCTTATGCTCTCTTTCAAAGAAAAAAAAAAGACAAAGTTTGTTTTACAACGAACTGCTAATCATGTTGTCTCATTTCTTTAACCTTAATTGTTTTTATTTTTAGATTTCATTTTGTTTTATTGCAACAAGAATTAAGAATTCTCACTCAGACTAGGAAATGAGAAGTGAAATGTATGTTTTCAAGCTTTGACTGATGTTTTTTGTTGGATCACCACAGAGAGGCGCCGTAGCCCTTCCTCTGCTCTGCTCTCGGGGTTCATCTCTGGAGTTGGAACTGGGGGTTTAATAGTTTGTGGTGACGTCAGCGGGCAGATCTGGGGTTTGAGCTGCGCGTCTCCGGATGAAACTCAGTGGCGCAGCGGCAGGATATTTACCACACGGTTAGTTACCACACTCGCCGACCGGCTGGACTAAACCACGCTACCATGAACATCTCTGCTGTTCTGCTGTTTCTCCTCGCCAGGGTCTGTGCGGAAAGTCTAGAGGGGCCAACAGGTAAGACACGCGGGCTTCATCAGACACTTTGATTGCCGAATCACTCCAAAACAGACACTTCTAGATCTCCAGCAGGAAAGTTCCTGGCGTTACATACAACAAGAGAAAGGAAAGAAATTAGAATTTTGTGGAGAAGTTTTTATTGGTTTTCATTTTGTTTCTTCAATACTGGTTTATATGGAGCTTATGGACATTATTCCTCATGATTCAGTTCTGGGAATCAAGTGAAGTCTATGACGTTTTTAGCTGTCTGAATGTGGTTAAATGGTGACTGAGACTGTCACCAGCCTATCTCTTTTTTGTTTTCTGTGGAGAAGAAAGAAGGCTTGGAACAACACGAGGATGAGAAAATGACAGAATATATATATTTTAGTGAATTTAATAAAAACAAAACAAAGAAAACGTCAGAAATGTGAAATATGTGGTTTACTAAATAGGCTACTGTGGCATCAAGTTAATTGATATCCATCCACTAATTACTATTTCACAAATGTATTTATGCATTCATGAATTCATGGCTGATCTAGATTAAATCTAGTATTTCTAGTATTTTGGCTCAGACTCTGCAAGTACGAGAACATGAAGAGGTATGCCCTGAGGATCTGTTTCTGTCAGACTCCGGTATATTGCCTGAATATTTAATTTATTTTTTGTCTGCTTGTTTAAAGTCTCTTGCTTCTACTTTTATGACATCAAATACGATTGCTGTAGCTGTTCTGGCTTTGCTTGTCGGGTCGTGTAGGGGTTTGTAGAGGGATTCTTGAGCTCCTGGATCAGTTTCAATTCTGAACATACACTGTTTGACCTTACCAGGTTTTTTACAGTAATACTGGCAACACTGTTGCCAGTGATTTACTGTAAAAATGCACTAAAACTCAAGTTAACTAAAAAAATACAACTTATTAGTTTTAGTGCATTTTTACAACACTGTTGCCAGTAATTTACTGTAAAAATGCACTAAAACTCAAGTTAACTAAAAAATACAACTTATTAGTTTTAGTGCATTTTTACAACACTGTTGCCAGTAATTTACTGTAAAATGCACTAAAACTCAAGTTAACTAAAAAATACAACTTATTAGTTTTAGTGCATTTTTACAACACTGTTGCCAGTAATTTACTGTAAAAATGCACTAAAACTCAAGTTAACTAAAAAATACAACTTATTAGTTTTAGTGCATTTTTACAACACTGTTGCCAGTAATTTACTGTAAAAATGCACTAAAACTCAAGTTAACTAAAAAATACAACTTATTAGTTTTAGTGCATTTTTACAACGCTGTTGCCAGTAATTTACTGTAAAAATGCACTAAAACTCAAGTTAACTAAAAAATACAACTTATTAGTTTTAGTGCATTTTTACAACACTGCTGCCAGTAATTTACTGTAAAAATGCACTAAAACTCAAGTTAACTAAAAAATACAACTTATTAGTTTTAGTGCATTTTTACAGTAAATTACTGGCAACAGTGTTGGCAGTATTTTACTGTAAAAAACCTGGTAAGGTCTAACAGTGTATCAAATAAATGTGTGAGTTAAACTGCAAAAATCCACCCATCCATCCATCCATCAAACGGCCATCCGCTTGTCCTTAGGGAACGCTAGAGTCGTGGGCCATAGTTAATGAATAAACTTAATGAATAAACTATATTTCATTGGAGTAATTTATCTTAGCAAGCCTCACAAATGACTATAAATGTAACCTTGTATACTGATTCAGTCATTATAATTAATGTATTGATTTAGGAAAACAATAATGTTGGCACATTTTAGCTTACATGACATTTTTTTGCCTAAGATGCAGGTTTTTTTTTTGTCATTTACTAACATAATTCTGTTCTGTCTATTTGGTGGCGTTTGTATTTTGTCAGAGTACCCGCTGAGCTGTTTTCTGAGGGTTTTCGGGGAGCTTACTGCATGTATTGCGTTAAAGTCGATTTTTCTGTGTCTTTGAAGCATCCTTCATACTGTCAGATTACAGCATCACACAGTGGGGTGTGTGTGGGAGGTAATGAGACCTGAGTGCAAGTTCACTTCACTGACACTCTGACAGCATGTGTGTGTGTGTGTGTGTGGCTGCAATTGGGGGCGAGAAAGGTTACAGAGGGTCTCTCTCTGCAGTAATCCGAATGAAAGTGAGTGGGCATTTCAGAAAATGTGTTCAAGGACACAGAAGGGTTGCACACTAGGCCCTTGCCAGGGTTTAAAGGAAAAGTTCATGCCAACAATACAAATCTGTATGTTGTTTTTCCCACTGTATTTTATTCATACAGTAGTCATTATGAATTTTAAAGCCGTACAGTTTAATTCATTATTTAATTATAGTTTCCCACTCTGTTTTAGCTCTGAAAGCTCATCCTTTATACAGCGTATTCAAAGACGCATGCATTGTCTCATCAGTTTTCCATCGGCGTTTGGTGATGGTGACATCAAAACCAGTATGGCCTGTCAATTTACTACTTTTAAAATTGGATGTGAATGAGTTTATCATGACAGATTTTTTCTTTTAAGGTGAGCTGTCCTTTTAATAGGAATCCTTTGAATTACACTCGCAATGCACTGGCAACCTATGCCTTTAATACATGTATGACTGAAATGGTTATCTGCCATATGCTGTTGTGCCGTAATTGGCCACTTAAAGGGATACTCCACTTTTTTTGGAAATAGGCTCATTTTACAACTCTCCCAGAGTTAAACAGTTGAGTTTTACCGTTTTCAAATTTATTCAGTCGATTTTCTGATATTTAGAAGAATATCAGTAACCAGACAGTTTCTGGTCCCATTGACTTCCATAGTATTTGTTATATACATACACTGTAAAAAAATATTGATGGTTTAACTTAAAAAAGTAAGTAACCTGGGTTGCCTTAAAATTTTAAGTTCATTGAACTGGAAAAAGTGAGTTAATACAATGAAAGAGATTAATTTAACCATCAGAAACTCAAAATTATATGTTATCTGAACTAAATAAATTATTTAAGTTGATTTGACAACAGAAAAAATGTTATGATTTCATTGTAAAAAAATATTGAGGGTTTAACTTAAAAAAGTAAGTAACCATGGGTTGCCTTAATTTTAAGTTGATTGAACTGGAAAAAGTGAGTTAATACAATGAAGGAGATTAATTTAACCATCAGAAACTCAAAATAATAAGTTATCTCAACTAAATAAATTATTATAAAGTTGATTTGACTAAAGAAAATATGTTGTGATAACAAATATTTTTTACAGTAAGGAAACACTTTCAGCTTTGTTTGTGATGTTACATTAAACTGCCATCCACAGAATAAGGCATAGCACTGAAAGAGAGGCTTTTCCTGACTAAATGACTGTATTGATCAATAATGTGTCGTATATATGCTTACCTGATTCTGTGGAATACTTGAATGTGATTGGTCAGTGGTTACATTTGCAGTCAAATATTAGCATAATAAATTGTATACCTTACTTGACTGATGATGAGCTGTCATGGTTGTTAGAGCTTTGCAGTTGGTTAAATAAACAGATACTATAAGAGATACAAACAGAGA
The DNA here is from genome assembly GCF_016745375.1 of Pimephales promelas. Next base: position 9,369,341 of record NW_024121654.1, read on the forward strand.
TTTCGTGCCATTTGTTAAGAAGATATCTGGGGTTTAAGTGGAATCAATATTCAGATACGCTTCTTCACATTTAGCTGGGATTGGAGAATGCATTTTAACATTAAAAAATGAGACAAGTCAGCTTGAACCTGCTAAATCCGTTTTAGCCACAACCATCTGATATAAGTTTTGCATGACACTGAGATGCCAAAGGAGAGAGAGAGAGCGAGAGAGAGAGATAGGCAGACACACTACAGAAGAATGAATTTTACTAGAGCAGTGTCCCGAACCCCCAGAAACCCACCAGAGTCAGCAGAAAAGAGCAAGAGGTGGTTGATATTATGAAGGAGGGCAGCAGAGGGCAATCACTAGGCTATTCATTCTCTCAAACGCTTTCAGTCAGTACAGCTGCCTCGCGTCTTACAGGCATTGAAGGCATCTCTCTCGCTGCACACAGTCTCAGTTTGTTGTTCAAATCCAGTCTTTAAAACGGACCATGCTGAAATTAAATCTTTGTTCATAGTGTTTTCAATTTTGCTATATCTACATCATATATCCACTATACCGTTCTAAAGTTTTGGGTCGGTCAGAGATATATTTTTTAAAGAAGGAAAACATCTGCAAGGAAACACTAAATTGTCCAAGAAATCCCTACATTCTATTTAAAATAAATGCTGTTTGAACTTTTACTCGTCAAAAATCCCGAGGAGAAAATCTACCATGGTTTCATGTGTTATATTAATAAAATATTTTGTTGCAATATTTCACCATATCGCAGTTTTACTGTATTTTTGATCTAATAAAGGCAGCCTTGGTGAACTTATTTGAAGATGTTCTTTTACCAGTCCCACGTTTTTTTAACAGTAGTGTGTGTGTGTGTAATAGTTAAGACATTTTTTTAAAACTACAAAATATTTCTATTTTGAGAAAATCTACCATGGTTTCATATAAAAATTAATATGTATTATATTAATAAAATATTTTGTTGCAATATTTCACAATGTCGCAGTTTTACTGTATTTTTTATCTAATAAAAGGCAGCCTTGGTGAACTTATTCGAAGATGTTCTTTATTGTGTGTGTATATATATATATGAAGAGTGCAGATGCAAAAGCCTCTAAATGCCATTTGAAATTTTCTTCTTTAATGATGATTTTTATCAAACTTGTATATTTAAGTTCAGTAATTTCACTTAAATAACAATAATAGGTAATTATCATTGCCATTTAAGTGAAATCACTGAACTTAAATATACAAGCTTGATAAAAATGATTTAAATGGCATTTAGAGGCTTTTGCATCTGAACTCTTCATATATAGTTGATCTCACCTAAAGCCTCCATCACGCTGTGATTGGATAAGATTAGTTTGTGAGATAAATCCCGCCTCTATTTTCGTGCTGGTAAATCAGCATGATGTGACGATGCTGCTGTGTTTTGCATGTCTTGTCAGAAGATGTTACTCACGTTTGTTTTTTGCCGCCGTTCCGAATGCGCGCTGACTGTGTGTCAACTTCCTGTCCTGTATCTGAACAGACAGCCCTGAGAGATCTCACACCATCACATCCCTGTGCTGCACTCACCTGCAAGGCATCATGGGATAGCATGCAGGGCCTGTCAGCGCTCACATCCAGGTGCTGCTGTCACTACAGTGTTGCTTTTGCTGCTCCCAGAAGCCATTACAGAACAGATGGTGGTTTGCCCACCCTGTCAGATCCGTCACACAGTGTTTAGGTGCCCACCAGTACCATCCTCACAGCTCCATCACAACACAAGGGCAACTGTGTTTTATATAAAGGGAGCCTTTAATATTTGATTTTCTCTTAGCATGCAGATATTAAGAGTAGAGGCATCAGCAGATAATCAGACTGACTATAGTTCTCAAAATGGGACAATTAACACTTAGATGTGAAAAACACTCATGTAATTAGACTTTACCTCGTGTAACCACAGCCACGTTCAAGTACTCTGAGGACTCGGAGTGCACTATAGTTTTGGACGCCACTATAAATGTCTGACCCAACTACTGATTGGAGTCTTTAGCGTCTGGACAAAACATCCTCACATGATGCAAAATGATGATTTTTGCGGAGGTTACAACTATATTATCATTCAACGTCTGATTTTCTGTATGGATTCATACAGACCTGTGTTTATTACAGAGTTGGGAATGTGTCTATGTTGGCGTTACAAAAGGTCATGTGCTGTGCTCTTTTAATTTATTATTTTTCAGAATATATAATTATAGTTTTATTTATTTATTTATTTTTGTTTAGAAAAGGTGAGTTTGAATGAAAGGCTAACCAAGCTTTGTAAGCAAGTTCATTAAATCTATTCCAAATATGCACATATTCTTTCATAAATATTGTGCCTAATATGCTGCAAATCGGCTCCGGTTGAGTTGGTTTAACTTAAAAAAGTAAGTAACCTGGTTGCCTTAAAATTTTAAGTTGATTGAACTGAATAAAGTGAGTTAATACAATGAAGGAGATTAATTTAATCATCAGAAACTCAAAATTATATATTATCTGAACTAAATAAATGATTTAAGTTGATTTGACAAAAGAAACAAATGTTGTGATTACTACACTGTAAAAAAATATTGTTGGTTTAACCTAAAAAAGTAAGTAACCCGGGTTGCCTTAAAATTTTAAGTTGATTGAACTGGAAAAAGTGAGTTTAATTTAATCATCAGAAACTAAAAATAATAAGTTATCTCAACTAAATAAATTATTATAAAGTTGATTTGACAAAAGAAAACATGTTCTGATAACAAATATTGAAATTATTTTTTTACAGTGTGGATATTATTGTTGGTCATTTAACATTTCTTTCATAATACAGTTGTCGGATACAGAAAGTTAAGCTATATATGCTATATAAATGTCACTTTTTGACCATTAAGACTGAAGCGTCATGTGCTTTGCTGCTGTAAACCGACAGTAATGGGAATGCCTGCCTTTTTTTGATTGGCCATCTCAACTGATCAGCTCAGAATCAGATGAGAACGCACCACTGACACACACACACACACACACACACACACACACACACACACACACACACACACACACACACACACACACACACACACACACACACACACACACACACACACACACACGATCTTGCTGGCAGATAAACTCCAGCTGCTACCGTGGCAACATGGAAAGTATGAGAGTTAGTGGTAGGACTCCTGAACTGCAAAATAAATTGGCATCATTAGTGCCTCTTTACACACACACACACACACACACACACACACACACACACACACACACACACACACACACAGACGTTTGAAAAAAAAAACCCATCTCATGTCCTTCAGAGATGGTTCTTCGTAGTTTGGCAAGCACCGCTTTACTGCACAGCTGTCCAAACAATTGTCTAACAAAACTAAAGGAGCAGTTCACACTAGAATATCAATTCTGCCATCATTTACTCTGTCGTGCCACACATGCATTGGAAAGATTATGCCATGATTGCCATAAAACTTGGCACAATGTCAAGTCAAGTCACATTTATTTATATAGTGCTTTTTACAATACAGATTGCATCAAAGCAGCTTCACAGTGATAACATGAAAATAATACAACACAGATCAATAATATTGTTGAATATTAAATGAGCAAGGCAACAGTGGCGGGGAACCCAAACTCCATCAGGTGATTGGATGGAGAAAAAAACCTCGGGAGAACCCAGACTCAGTCGGGGCCAGTTCTCCTCAGTGATTACAAAGTGGATGGAAACATTAAGAGTATTTCTCCATTTGCATCCGTTTGGAAGTCGAAGTAATCAGGTCGGTTTGGAGACCAGATGTTGAGGATCAGTGCCCATGTCTGCACCTTGGCATGAAGTCAGAGGGGAAGGTGACTTTGTCAAGTGTGTAACACCTGTCTCTTTATCCCAGTGGCGGCGGGCACTGAAGTGGGCACCGTCACCCACTGAAGAGAGCTCTGTTCAAGGGCATGTGGAGTCCAGGCCCAGGTGGAGTCGGCACACTGATTTCAAAGCAAAATCTCGTAGATTTCAACATGAGTTCAATTGAGCTGAGAGTACTGCACTCTAATTGGCAAATCATCATCAAATTAAATCAAATATTTAATGAATGAACACCCAAGAGACTGAGAATGTGTGGAATTTTGTGAATAATGTGGGCTTTCTGCAGATAGATTCCTCCATCATGCCTTTGTGAAGAGCTCGAGTGCAATCATATGGACTACTCAGAGTATAGTCTAAAACAAGCATGCCTCTGACACTCTATAAAGACTTTGTCACAGACTCTCTCCATGACCTGTGACCCCCATGACCCCTCCTCTTCATGTTGTGTTGAGGACACTGTCAGTGCATCACAGATGGTGTTATGACTGGAGACACTATGAGTGAAACTAGGACAGTGACAATATCAGATATGACCTCATTCATCAAACCACTTATAGCCGCATAAGCATAAATGTATAATTATAGTATTAATAATAATGTATACATTATATTAAAATACAGCAACTGCAATGATAACATTCAACACACACAAATGCAGCTTAGTGTATTCACTCATCCATAAAAGACCCATCAGCTTGACGACAAGACCCATAATTCCACATTAATGCGAAATATACGTCATTAATATACGCCTTCGTTATTGTTGCGACCCCTGGTGGCGAAACAATCCTGCATATTGTAGCTTTATCTGCTCGCGACGAACAAGAACGATCATCGCCTCAAAAAAGTGGATCATCCGGATTCGACACACAGTATTAAGTCGCGATTAATCGCATCCAAAATAAAAGTTTGTGTTTACATAATATATGTTTGTGTAGTGTGTATAAATACCCACACATGCATGTATATATTTAAGAAATATCTGCATGTATATATTTTATATATATTTATTAGGGCTGTCAAACGATTAATCGCAATTAATCGCATCCAAAATAAAAGTCTGTGTTTACATAATATATGTGGGTGCACTATGTAGAATTATTTCTTTATATATAAAAACACACACATGCTTGTATATATTTAAGAAAAATTTTCATGTATATACTGAAAATAGATTTATTTATAATTTATATTATATATAAATAGAAATATTTTATATATAAATAATATTTGTTTTCTTAAATATACATGCATGCGTGTGTATTTATATATATAAAATAATTATACACAGTGCACCCACATATATTATGTAAACACAAACTTTTATTTTGGATGTGATTAATCGCGATTAATCATTTGACAGCCCTAATATTTATTCACAATTAATATTATGTATAAATATAAATATTTGACATATTAATAACACATTTTTTTTAAATATATGCAAGCATGTGTGGGTAGTTATATATACAAATTATACACACTACACACACGTATATTATGTAAACACAAACTTTTATTTTGGATATGATTAATCGCGATTAATCATTGCCCATCCCTAAGGATATGTTAACTTTTACACGGGTGATTTTTATAAACTCATAAAGCCAACATTCTTAGTCAAGCCGCATAATTAACCCTTTCTCCCTTTCACAGAGAGACTCACTGGCACTCTTGCCAACCTTGAGTAAATGTCGGCAGCCAAGATGAATCCAAAGGGATTGTCTTATTCAAAGAAAAGGCTCGATTGATTTCAGATAAAACCGACGTCGCATCTTAAATGCTGAAGAGGAGCAAATGTTTGGTGTTCTTACTGGAAGCGCTCTGTCGTGATGAAGCTTGTTGTGATGATAAATCCTGGTTTCTGTGTTCAAAAGAGTACAGGAGTAGGAGGAAAAGGCATTGGGAAGGTTGCGGCAAAGAATACATCGAATATCCTCCCACTTCGGATGCTTTCTGGCACTATTTTTAAACTCTGGAGGGCGTTAACAAGCGAGAAAACAAAGGTTTTGCTCCATAATAGCGACTTCCGTGAGGCTCTGTCAGGCCTGGTTACTGCAGAGAAGACGTGACTGTAGTGGGCCGAACCTAGAACGGACTCAGCCTCAGCATTCCCATCTGAAATAAGCCGTCTTCGTATACCCTTCCACATCACGCGCTCTCTTATTGTTTTCATTCCCCAGACAACCCGTTATTACACGCTGAGGAGGAAAGTGGGTTATGTTTTGGAACCGAAATCTGCATTCTCTGGATCTCTCACTCTCTCCATTGTCCATTACTCCCTCATTCATATGTAGCGAGGAAAAAAGACAAAGCCACTTCTTAATTAAGGCCGCCAATCATTTGGAACAGAGATTTGGTTGTGGAAACAGATCCACATGGCGTCCAAGTCACACTAGGCAAATCTCTATTGTCAGCGCTGGATCCTGGGACAATGGAAGTTGTGGTCTGTCACTGATTAATTGGGAGCACAGATTAGGAGCAATTTTTTTTTGTTTTCGTTTCCCTAGCCTTCTCACTCCCATTCAATAAGCAGAGAGAGAGAGAGAGAGAGACGTGCTTATATTGAAGCTTCTTAACCCGCCCTGACACCAATCTGCTTGTCTTTTCGTCTGTTAACCAAAGGATGTCAAGTAAAGCTCTGGAGTCCTGCATGTTTAATTAATAATCTGTTGGCGAGGGATTAGAGAGTGACAGCGAGAGAGATAGAGACAGGGGATGTGAGAAGAGATGCTATTGTGTCTGGATTCATGCAGTTAAACTCGAGGATTAGCGACAAGTTACTTACAGTGAAGAAGATTGAAAGAAAGATGGCCTCAGATTGTTGGGCAAATGGCAGTCCCGGGATTTTTTTTATTTTTTTTTATTTAATTGTTCAATAATTATTAAATTATTGAACTATGAAAATGGTATGTCAATCCAATCGATCTGAATGTGTTCCAGTCCAATTTTGCTTGATCCAGTCCACAAGTTCATTTTCAGTTGAACCCTGGGGGGCAAAATCACAAAGGTATACTATTGCAATATTGTACATTTATTCATATTTGTGTGTATTTCATTTTTTATTTGGTAACACCTTTAGGCATTCTTCTAAGCACAAGTAAGCTTGTTTAACTCAACGTATGAGTAGATGCATTAGTAAAATCTAGTTAGTCTAATTAGTAAAACCTTTTATTTTGATACTTGCTTCCCCATCAGGCATTCTAATGACTAAAAATGAATATTTTTTAACAACAGATTACAAGCAATGTTATTAATTACATTTTACAAATTAAAATTGAGTAATAATGAATCCAATTAATTCCTTAAAAGTTAACCAGTAAAAGTTAACCAGTCAAATGATTGTAAAAAAAATGATTATGTTAAACATAACCAACACCATCAGACAACCTTTTCTATGAAGAGTTCAGATGCAAAAGCCTCTAAGTGCCATTTGAAATTTTCTTCAAGAATGTTAATTTTTATCAAGCTTGTATATTTAAGTTCAATAATTTCACTTAAATGGCAATGAAGATTACCTATGAATTGCCATTTAAGTGAAATTTCTGAACTTAAATATACAAGCTTGAAAAAAATGATTGTTCTAGAAGAAAATTTCAAATGGCACTTAGAGGCTTTTACATCTGAACTCTTTATTTGTTCATCTGACTGTTATAACTCGGGTATATAAAGTGAATGACTTAAGGGTCAAGAGCCCAACTAAAACAAACACTGATCAACTTAAAATGATGGTTTTGTCCTTCAGTGATTCTGCTTGTTAAACTCTTTATTTTATATTGCCAATATTGAAGACACCTGATGTTTTCATTCATCGTTGATGTCCATCTGTTATTCAGATATTTTTATATTTTTGTGAAAAATTGTACTCATTTTAAATGGTTAACTTTTAAGGAATTGATTTGATAAATTATTACTCAGTTCTAGTTTGTTAAATATAATTAATAATAGGGATGCACCGATATGAAAACTTTGGCCGATACCGATAACCGATAATTCTTTATATTTGACCAACCAATATATCTGCCGATAAACTTAAATCAAAATTTTTATCTAATTTTGAGTGCCTGATTACAAAAACAAAAGTCTCACAATTCAATCCACGTCCCAAGCGCACAATTATAATGATGTTCTTATTATAATGTTGTATAGCCGATATGACAGATTTGTGGTGCATATGTTGTACCGAACCGTATTTTCATTTTTTTTAAGAGATTTCAATCATATTTCAAGAAATTCAAAAACATAAACAGTGCTCAACAAGTGTCTAAGCTGAAGGGAATAATACATTATTTATCGGCTTTAATATATCGGCCACATTTTCTTACCAGGCCGATAACGATAACATTAAAAACGAACATATATCGGCCGGTACCGATATATCGTGCATCCCTAATTAATAATATTGCTTGTAATCTGTTGTCACAATTTTATTGTTTAGATATAGCGTATTCATTTACATAACTTTGCAACTACAACTCAACTTATGTCAAATTATTACATAACACCTAATCTAATAGTTGACATGTTGCAGTTTCTAATAGTTAGTAGACCATCGAAAGAAAGTGTAACCAACATTTTATAATCCAATTGAAATATGCTTAATGGGCATAAATAGACATCCTTAATTGCAGGTCTAACAGAATTTGCCACAAACCTCTTCTAACTTTGTTTTGGCAGTACATTTTGGCGAAAACACACCGGTTTATACCTGATACCTCCAATGGTTATAAATGAGACATGTGACTCATAGGCGTAGCGTTATTTTCAAATGCAACCTACGCCACTGAGTCACCGCAATTGGCAAGTTCGATTCTTCAAATCTTTGGAAGATTTAGCTGAGGAAGTTAGTATTACTGTAAGTAAACTTTGTATTCATCTTTGCTTTGCTTTGTTTGTGTGTGAATTCTGTACTTCTCAATGGAATGAATGGAGGTGTAGACACATTTTATATATTCTGTGATATAGTTTTATACAACAGCACAGACAGCTATACAGCTGCAAACTTATTTGAACGTCCTACCACTCTAGTTGTATTGTTTAATCATCTCCAAAAGTCTCCAAATGCCAGTCTCCTCTTCTGTTTGGGTGGTATAAGCTGGAAATTCATGATTCATGCCAGAGTGATTGCATTTACAAGATGAGCACACATGACTGGAATTAGTGTCTTAATTTGTAGTTGGTAACTCGCATTTTCTTTCTGAGTCGAGGGCGTATCAGTTGAAAAATCCCAGGAGTTGATGATGGACTAGAGAACAATAGTTCTTAAACCTCTATATCCCGACTGCTCTCAGATCAGAGCAAAAACCCAACGCCAATACAGTAGCAAGAACACACTGAGATCTTAGAATAAACCAACATGTTTGAGTCCCTGAGGCTGATGAGCAAGTCTCACATCTGTCAGAACAGATGCCTTCATCTTAACACCCATTTTTATTTGAAGTTGATATTTTACATTGTGGCTCTTGTGTGTGAGACGTGATGAATGTGTGTGTGTGTGTGTGTGAAGAGCTTTTGCATTGTTTGATGACGCCATGTTTGAAATGCTCTTAAACTGCTTTGGAGTGTCGCTTTTGTCTGACGGGCCGTTCATTGATTCTGTCAGCAGCTTTTTCACTGCATATGATCTTCAAGCTGGAGCTATTTACCACACAAGCACAACTGTGTACGAACCCCAGGAAAATGGACAGATCGTTGCAGGCATGCTGTGTGTAAAGATAGGTGATGCTATTCTGACTATTTCCTGGGGTATTCACTGAGAATTTGTTGACTAACCGTCAGAACATATTTAAGTATATTCTGCACACTGAAAAAAATAATATGCTTATCTAATCAATAAAATTGTGGCAACATATCACAAGCAATATTATTAATTAAATTGTACAAATTAGAATTAATTAGAATGTTAATTTCATACTTGTTCAATTTAATAAATAATATTGCTTGTAATCTGTTGCCACAATTTTATTGATTAGATAAAGCATATTCATTTTTACAGCATACGTATATGTAAGACACTTTGGTCTCAAATTTGACAGTTCTAATTCTAAATGAATTACTATAAATGATGCATTATAAACAACATCTGAAGAGTTCAGATGCAAAAGCCTCTAAGTGCCATTTGAAAATTTCTTCTAAAATGATTATTTTTATCAAGCTTGTATATTTAAGTTCAGTGATTTCACTTAAATTGCAATAAAGATTACCTATTAATTGTCATTTAAGTGAAATTACTGAACTTTAATATATAAGCTTGATAAAAATGATCATTTTAGAAGAAAATTTCAAATGGCACTTAGAGGCTTTTGCATCTGAACTCTTCATCTCTTCTTTTATGATGGATGCACCGGAGCGAAAACTAGGCAATAATCAGCAATGATTCAACAATAATCAATTCCTAAGCTCCACTCAAGTTTATTTCTTTTTCAAGAATCTGTTTCAGTGAGATGTGTCACAATAGGGGAAAAAGGACTTCCTTTTCATGTCGACTTTAATTTCTTTAATTTTGGAGAAGTGAGTTCCTAAATTGCCAGAAAGAACTCGTGGAGTTAATCTATCTCTCTTTCTTCTTCACACTCACACACACCATTTCCATTTTTGATTCCAGACCAATTTATTCTGGCACACAGTGACATCCCGGGCACCGGTGCAGAGCGGCACTACATGATCCGAATGCGGGAAAGCAAAATGCCAGTGATTATAAAAAAAAAGACACTCATTATCAGAAACCACGGGAGTGAGACGCACAAAAGTTTGTGTAGTGGGAGGTCATGTGAAGGACACTCTTCATTAGTCCTCAGAATGGTCATTGATGCTGATATGTAAGTTGTGATGGAGTGTGTGTGTGACAGTGGAGCGCTTGTCTTCAGAGCTCACTGCAGCTGTTGGACAGCCTCAATGGCAGCTTCATTCCCAAAGGAGACTGTGTGTGTGTGTGTGTGTGTGTGTGTGTGTGTGTGTGTGTGTGTGTGTGTGCTTTACTATACTGGTAGAGACTTCAACCTGAATGCACACTGACTCATGGGAGAAATGGCAGAAAACGGACCAAAAAGTCAAACACAAAGTTCAAAGGTGGAATAAGGAGTCAAAGAGAGATAAGGGGAAAAGAAAACCTTGACAAGACTCTCCAGGGAAATATACCAGGGCAGACGAGAGAATTATAAATAATAAACAAACCTGCAAACGCACAGTCAAACTGAAGCTCATGATAACAGTCCTCTGTATGGAAACGGAGAAGGCAGTTGTGGAAAGGCTGGCTGTTTTGGATGGCAGAACCTTATTAAATCTCAACACAGACTAGCAGTCTTCTCTCTCACATCTACTGCTAATGGGCTACAACGTTTGGCACATTTTTGTCTTTTTGTTTAGGTCTTGGTTACAGTCTACTTTTAATGTAGAAGGCTCTGGCTCTCTGTAATACTGTCTCTATAACATCTCTATAACATCTTTACTCTGGTAGTTTTATTCCAATTTCCACAGCGAAGATAAGCGACATGATTTCATGATGTTAAACTGATTTTAATGCCGTAATTTCCACACAGTTGGACATACTTCAAATTCATCCTCGGACAGCTGGCAATATTTTACATTTCTGGCATGTTTCAGTAAATCTGCAATAATTGTGAATGTTTCAGTCTTCTTAGAGGTTAGAATTAACTCTTTCATTGCTCACAAGACATACTCGAATTTTTTCTGAAGATGAGACGGGCTTGTAAAGACACGAGGGTGAATAAATGATGACAGATTTCATTATTTCATCTTTGTCTTACATTTGGTTCAAATTAGACATTAAACATCATGCTGAACGAGGAAAACATACTCACTTGTCTGCTTTAACAGTCTCAGTTTGAGTTATTCTAACTTAAATTTTCAGGATTTTGTTGTTTGAAGCCAAATAGTAGTGAGATTGAAGTCTTCCAGCCATGGGGTATTTTGTTTAGCTATTTGCGACTACAAAGCTAAATATAAATATATTTTAAAAATCACTGTGAGACGCCAACGCATCCCTGAGCAAGACACTTAACCCCTAGCTGCTCCAGAGGCGTGCGACCTCTGACACATAGACAGTCCCTCCAGAAAAACGCGATTATGCGATCGCTGAATTTAATGCAAATTCAGCCAAAGTCCGCATATTTATGCGGGGGCCGCATTTTTTCAAATACGCCGCACTTTCGCCGCATAAATTGCCGATTTCCGTGCAAAATATGCATAATTTGCATAATTTCATAATCCTTGCATTTTCGTTGCAAAAAAAGTCACATGTATCTTAGCAGAAAGTTGAAATGTTGCGTTTGCTTCACACAAGAGCAGCCATTTCCCCCTGTTTCCATGGGAACGTTATGAAGTGACGCAATTACGCGACGCCAGACAGACTCACGGACAGACAATCGAACTCGTATAACTGTCCGTCACACATTCTACCGTCACATCGTTACTTAATAAATAACATAAGATAAAAGAAGTAGCATCAAACAGAAATGACCCGCACACATGGGGTGTTCGAGGCGCACATATAACACTGCAGAGAGTTCTTAAAGGGGCCACACCTTATTTACACTCGTTACAGTCTGAAATAAAACAAGATGAGAAATTAAATATTCCCAGCACTTTCTATGATGTAGTATGCTTGCTTATCAAAGGAAGTAATAAGAAATTACTCTTACATTAGCCTAGTGAGAACAGGATGTTGGGGGAATCACTTTTTTTCTCTTTTTCATCAAACCGCAATTTTTGCAAGTTCCCTCAATTTTTGCAAATTCCTGCAATTTCATCGCATAAATATCCCGCATATTCCATCGCATTTTTAAAGAAAACGGGCCGCATAATCAATAAATTTTTTGCCCACAACAATCACAAAAAAACTCTGCGTTTTTCTGGAAGGACTAAATACTATTATGGTAAATGTTATATATAAATCGCAAATTTTTTCACAAATTTTTGGAAATTACCACCACAAAATCAGTCATTTTGATCGCAAAAATCACACAAAAAAATATCATGAAATCCTGGAGGGACTGTATAGAGCAATTGTAAGTCGCTTTGGATAAAAGCATCAGCTAAATGAAGAAATGTAAACTGTAATGCTGTAGGTACTCACACTTTCCATATCCCAGTTCACTCATGTATGTGTTTTCTTTTTTTCAAGCCCCATTGAATCGCTGTCTCTGAGTGAGTTGTGTGTGAAAGTGAGCATGTGTATTCAGTATGTTTGCTTATTGAAACAGTGCCTGTGTGTGCATACATGAGCAGTGTTTGTTGCTCAAAATCAGTTTTTCCTGAAACACCAGAGGTCTGAATCTCAGTCCAGTCTGGCTTTCTCTCTTTTGTTCAGTCAGTCAGGATGGAGAGGCCGTTGTGAAGGACACGTGTGGCTCTGGAGACATCAGCAGATCTGATCCTGAATCCAGCAGCCCTGACGCGGTGAACAAATATTCACTTTCTCGGTTCTGACAGGAGAATGTGCAGCGCCGCAGAACATCAGATGCGCTGATGAATAGCACAATGACATCAGGGAGAAACAAAGCGTTGTGCTGAGTCAGAAGCGCACGGCTGTCAGCTGGAGACGCTGAAACGCCGCGATGAGGCGTGTCTGAGAGACGGGTTGGAAATCTGTCGATCTCCTCTTTTTGAAATTAAATGAGGATCAAGCAGATGGAGACACTAAGAAGAACGTAATCGTTTTCCAAGTCTGTTCAGTCTTTAGATGAAACTCCAAAGCACTTGCATATCCACAGACCTTGTAAAAATCCCTTTCGCTTTGACCTTTTCTTCCTTTTACCCATAATCCCTTTCTAATGAGTTCCTGTTTTCTGATGTTTGAAGCATGTCTTAAGGGATTGAGAAGTGGGCCCGTCGGCATATCTTGTACCCTATGCTTGACTGCCGCTGGTTTGCCCGGCTCGACTGATGGATGTGTCTTGAGTTTATGCTGCGAGGATTGCCTGAGAGGAGATTGCGACGCTTCTTTGTGGCAATTACATCATATACTTTAGTTTTTCACAAATTCCAGAAAACAGTTGTGCTTTTTCAGTGAAAAAAACCCCCTCATAAGTATGTAATGATTTATTGTTTTAAATATTGATATATAGTATTAATATAAATACTGAGTTTTTGGTCACGTCACGTAAAGGTGAGTGTGAGAGTTATGAATCAGGTATGATATTACGAGACACCAGCCAACACTGAAAAAAATGTGGAGTAGGATGTACTTGAAAAAATCTTTTTCCCAGAAAATGCTAGTTAATTTTTCAAAGATTTGCCAAGTAAAAACCTAAACATATTTATCAGTAGCTTTAATTAGAAATCTTAAGTTAAAATTTACTTGAAATATGGACTTAAGTAAACTTTAATTTAGTTAAGTGAAAATAACTTGGCTAGTAAAAGGTTGATTAATGTCGATTTAGTTGATTTAGTAATTTCAGTCGATTTCAGTTTTTTAGTCGATTTCAGTAATTTTAGTCGATTTAGTTGTAATTTCCTTTGCATTACATTTCACTCAAACAATTTTATTGGATTATACCAGTCATTTATAGTATGTGTTTTACTTAGCCTATCTAAGTAATTTATACTTCATCATGTCAGATGTTAAGCATGATGTGAATGCAAAGAGCTCAATACAACAATGACGGTATCATTTAATGGATCGTTTTTGTGTTTGAATGTGTCATTTTGAGCAGAAAATTTCCTCAAAATGTCACAAAATGGCAAGTTACTAATCACAGTGTAAATACAGCTGGAAACCAGTGAAAAATGAACCTCATTAATTATTCAAGGTCCAGTGCATGATGGGAACCCCAGTATCAGAAAAGTTGAGTAATTTTTACTTTATTTTATTGAGTTCATATTTATGCTTTCATTTCTACTCGCTTGAACTAAGTACTGATATGGAATTTACTTCTTGCCTGAACTAACTTTTTCTTGTAAATTATATTGGGTTTCTTTCAGTAGTATTTACCTTACCAAAAAATCATTTTTTTCAGTGAAGGAATTCACCTTGACAATAAAGAACAATCATGGAGGATTGTTGACTGAATTACAATTCTATAAATTGTAGGAAGTGTGTCATCTGATCAATCTGAAGGATTTAGTGCGATTCTGGCGAGTTTGTAGAGCTTCTGATTAGAATGACACAATTGATTTCTCAAATTACTTTTTCTTTCACAAAATATATACAAGAGTAAAGTATCTAAATACTACTAAGGAAAATGTCTAAACTACTAAGAAAATGTAATCAATAATCAAACAGAAACTGAAAAAATGAATGGCAAGGTGAGCGATGGATTGGACGAAGCATTGAATAGGTAAAGAGCGGCCTATGGGGGGGGTCATTGGTGGTCTTTCTGGATGCTGGCATGAGATTGGAAACAAGCATTTACTATCGACCTTATTCAGAGCAGCGCCACGTATGAAAGTGAGGCAGTGAGGGATAGACTTACCGTGTTTCCAATGGCATCCGCTGTAAAAAGCTGAAGATTACTTACAATACGTTGTTGGGAGTTTTTTTGTCAACTGACATTTCTTGGAAAGATATTTTTCCAGTGTTTCATGAGCACATTAAATAACAGTACAGCCCATTGAAGAGATGCATGACTATCCCTCACAGCCTCGCTTTCATTCTCATTAAAAATCAAAGATGGCGCTGGGTCCGAAACGAGTCCGTTGGTCATCCAGACGCAACTCTCCTATCCAATAATTCCAGAAAGCGGAATGATAAACTGATAAACAAACCTGAATTCTGAACTTTTTAATAAAATAAAAAATGATTTTATTTTCCTATTAATATCTCAATAACCCTCACGAGAGAGATCATACAGAACTGACAGGATCTCCGCCGTTTTTGTTATCCCCGCGTCCGATGCTTTTCACTGTGTATTACGGCGTCTGATGGGCCGTATTGCGTATTACAGAAGTGATCTCGACTGGAGGGTTGAGGTGAACAATGGGCATCTGATTAGATTAGCGATCCTGTGATCAATGGGGCGTTGATGATGTTACTCTGGCAGTCCTTTAGTTGTCGTTGAGGGTCCGATCACATAATTCTGTCGTCTTAATCACAGTGGGACAAAGGGACTCCATCATGTCTGCTGTTCACTACAATATGTTGATTTAAATGATTTAATGGCATTCATGTAAACATGCATAAAATATTCAAATTTTTTTTGGGTGGCAAATCTGAGTCAAAAACAGGAAAATGCCTGTTTTTTAACAAAAATATATTTCAAAACTTTATTATGATGTGTACCTCCACATTCATTTATGGTGTAAGGGAATATATATATATATATATATATATATAGATATATATTTGATGATTGTTACACCACATGACATTTTAATAGTCATTTAATTCAAAACCTTCCTCTAAATGTGTATATGGTGTAATGTTTTTCAAATCCGAATAATACCTATTAAAAATAATTTAACCACATTTAATTCTGCTTAAATGCGGCACCAAACACACCATTGATGCGTGTTAAGAGAGACCTGACTGTGTGTTGGAAAAGATTAGCTCTGGGCTAATAGTCATTAGCAGTCCACTTCAGCCTCTGTAATCAACTCTAACCAGGGACTCATCAATACCGTGTTTACCAGAGTCCTAATACTATGAGAGAGAGAGAGAGAGAGAGAGAGAGAGAGAGAGAGAGAGAGAGAGAGAGAGAGAGACCCCTGCAGTCACTTGTTTTGTTTCTTTAATCAAACTGAATCTGTGGCCTGGGAATCAGTTGCTGTTATAGGATGTTGAGGAGAAGCTAGTTAATTTCCTAAACTCTTAAAAATTATTAGGTCTTCATTAGTAAATTATATGTAAATCATTCGATTAATTGTTTACAAATAACAATATAATTGTTCTAATTGTTTATTCTTATTTATTAAAACCTTTCTTTGGCTCTGAGACAATTGAGTTCATTGATCAATAATCACTATTAAAGGATAATCCATTTCATCCATTTAGAATCCCTCGCTAACTGCCCTGACATGCATTATACAGCGTTTTTAATCATTTTTGTGGATCTGTGTGAATGGGAATCATATTGGCAACGTATGTACGTGAAAAATAAGTAAAAACTTTTAAAGGAGCATTTCGCCCGTTTCAGCATTAATCTATTGAAAGTGGATCATATATGTAGTTGAAATGTAAAATATATATATATATATATATATATATATTTTATTTGGTGCCCTCTTGACCAAGAAAAGACAGAAAATAACTGAAGGGGGCATTTGACAACAACTCCCACAATGCACCACATTGCACTGCTCCACAAGCCACACCCACTAATTCTTTTGAATATGCTAGATTAAACTAGAGCCAATGGGTTGATACTGACGGACTTGAATTATGATTCCCGTCTCAATGGAGCAGCTCAATGTTTCCAATGTATTGGGTTCGCAGGAGAGCCGTCTGAGGTTACGAGGAGGAATTAGGGTTGAGTTATTAGCCATTAGACATGTTTAACGCCCCTGTTGAGCGCTTATAACAGCAAATATACAAGTAACTATTAATAAGAATGTTGTTTCGATTCCACATGCAGACACATACACATTTATTAGAGCCATCGTCAAGTCACGTCTTCTTCCATCGCACCGACTGGCGTGTGGTGACGTTAATGTGCTGTGACGCTTGCGTCTCTCGTCCGGTGATAATTACGCCGTCCGCTGCAGTCCTCGGCCCTGGGACATCATTACCGCACCGTCCTCACGCCGCTCTCTGGCACATTCGGTATCTCAGCCATTAGCAGAAACACCCCTCACTGTCTACACCACAATAAACAAGCCGTCGGCCTGTTTACGCCAGCCACCGGGGCTTATTAAGAGGTGCTTCACACACCAGGGCCCAGTCAACTTTGTGTGTGTGTTGTTCAATAAAAGCAGGAGAACTGGACAACATGCTCAGCTCAGGTGTTGGTAGATGGCTTTCTCATTTAGATGTGCCATTAATGTGATTGCAGACAATCACAGGTTTAGTTTCAGCCTCTGACGGCCAGTCGAAGCTCCTTCATTGATTCTCTGATGCGTATTTCGCATAAAAAGGGCAAACGAGTTTGTCAGAATACTAAGTTATGATTTGGTTGGATGGCTTCATGCAACTTCTTGGCACATTTTAGATTGCAAATGTATAACAGTAGTAAACTTCAACTTCTTTACAAGTTTTTACTTTTTACTGTGAAATATACAGTGAAGTTTTATATTTCCAGGCCATTTTTTTTTATGACAGTACACTTTAAAGGATAGTCCATGTAAATAACCAGTGTAATAGTTTTCTATACTGCGACAGGCCTGTGGTGAAATTCGTAAAAAATTGTAAAAATGACAAATTTTACCTCTTCCCAACAGGAAAAAACACCAACAATCAAAAATGCATGATTTTATGGTGTCATGGCTTTGCAATCAAACAATGTGGTTATAATGGAAGTCAATGGGGCAAAAACAGCCACGAACAGTAAATGAGGGAGAAAAAGACAAAAACTAACAATGCATCAAATCTAATGTTGTTTCTAATCTTGCATGTCCAAGACTGTGATAAAAGGTTAAAAAAATCCAGTCCACAATCATATTTTATATTGAAAATAAGTCATTTTGTGTGTTTCTGCCTTACACCCATCAGACAGTGTTAATTTATTTTATGTAATTTACTGCCAAGGTAATATAAAACAAAGTAAATGTGTATATATATATATATATATATATAAAAAAAATGAAAATTAGAAAAACATTACTGGATTTATGATATTAATAGCTGTGTAAATGCATCATCACAGTGTGTGAAACATATAACGCATGCATTCCAATTCATATTTAGTTTACATAATATTTACTAAAATAGTTATACATAAATAACCAGATTTATTCTTTACATGGCAACTTCTTGATTTTTGTAATCATATTATAGTATTGTTTACTAATCAAAATGTTGAAAAATCACGGAAAGTTGAAAAAGCACAAAGAAGTAAAGTTGAAGAGCAGAGCAGAAGTGAACACACAAACTTGATCCCTCAACTTTTTCCTCTAGATTTGACATCATAAGCAATTTGGTTCTTGTTAAATCGTGTCAAATTACCGTTCTAGCTATTAGACACGGCTGTGTCCATTCATTTTGCAATTATTTCTAATGAAATAATTAATTTAGCGAAGCCTCCAGCAGGGGTGTGTGCCGTCTCCATAGACCCTCAGACCTCCGCAGACTGGACAGAGAGAGGAGTTGGAGAGCACAGCAGGTCTCACATCTTCAATTAATCAATGTCAGCAGCACTCAGACCAAAATAACCGATGCACGAACGCTTTGGGCTGCTTCTCTTTCTCTCGTTCTCTCAGTCTCCATGTGTCACTTCACTCATGTTTTCTCTCATTCAGTCTTTTCTGGTGACAGGCTGCATTTCTGTCCAATAATCTGTGAATATTTCCTACATCACGCATGCCGACGGTGGCCCGTGGAGATCCTGCTGAGCTCACAGGTGCTGTCGGACGGATGATCGTCTCTGATCTCCACACGCGTCGCTGTTGCATCTCGGCCCCGACTCTCCATCCGCTCCACGCAAGCCCCATCAGATCATACGGAAACATGTTTGTGTGTCTTATTTATTCACTTTGCATACTGCAGATGGAAGCGGCTAATGGAAAATAAAATAAGCCCGTGGTCTGAGAGAGTGTGTTGGGAGGTCTGGGCTGCAGAACGCACTGAAGGGTACGGCCCGACAATGGAAGACAGGGATGATCTTTGTTTTGGCTCTGATGTGAAGTCGCTCACTGATGCAAAGCAATTTCCTTCCTCAAATTGTATTCTCTGCAGTGCAGGGGGATTTGCCGTGTTTGTGTGTGTATTGCATTATGAATTTTAGCTTCCTGTGTCTGCTCTGGAGAAAGACATTTTGTTCTGTCACCCTTTTTTAGTAGAAGGTTGGAAATTTGACTGCGAAGCATCACGCTATGCTCTAAGTATTTCAATGGTGGTGGGAAAGTGTGCACTTTTTAATATATATATATATATATATATTTATTTATTTATTTATTTATTTATTAAAAAGTGCATACTTTCCCATTTATTTATTTATTAATAAATAAATATATATATATATATATATATATATATTTATTTATTAAAAAGTGCATACTTTCCCATTTCTTTATTTATTAATAAATAAATAAATATATATACAGTATATATATATATATATATATTAAAAAGTGCATACTTTCCCATTTATTAATAATAAATAAATATATATATATATATATATATATATATATATATTTATTAAAAAGTGCATACTTTCCCATTTATTTATTTATTAATAAATATATATATATATATATATATATATATATATATATTAAAAAGTGCATACTTTCCCATTTATTTATTAATAAATAAATAAATAAAAATAAATAAATATATATATATATATATATATATGTATGTATATATATATCATATTAAATTGAATTCTTGAAAAAGTATACTCCCTGGTCGCATTCCTTTGAGAAAGAATAGCTCTTTATTGTATTGAATGCATTTGTATTGTACTTAAGTATATATATTTTCAAAAGGTACTTTGAAATAATGTAATAATAGCTAAATAAAAAGCCACTCTAGTGTGCTTAAAAACATCCACAGGTGGGATGTTTGCCATTATATATTTAAAACAATAACACCTTAAAAACCTAAAATAATATTGCCAAATTATGTATGATTTGAAAGCTTATGATCTCTAGTTTTCATATTTGGTGACTGTTTTCTTTTGCCAATGTTTCTTAAGACGACTAAGTACACTTTAGTATTTACTAAATTAGTATTTGCATAGAGAAGCATTTCGAATATTAGTATTTCTTTTTGCATTGCCAAATTCTTCAACTGAAAAAGAAACTTATTTTTCATAGTGCAAGAGATTTTAGGCAATACTAGCTCATAAAACATGGATGGATGCAAGCTTCAGACATGTAATGTGAGTTAGGATGCACTAATTTTTCATGCTCTTTAATAAGGAAAATATGTGAATTGGGACACAGCAACTTTCCCACCTCAGTAGCGTTTGGCTTCTCAGTCCTTTACAGCCCGTTCTCATCCCAAAGCGCCATCTAACTGATGCTTTTGACCATCCGACAACATCCGTCAGTATGAGACGCGCCTCCTAGTGGTCTAACCCTAACCCTAACTGATGTTAAAGGTTAGATGACGCCCTAGGATGAGAATGTGTTCTCCTAAAGGTAATCAAAGCATGCTGGGATCTGTTTGGACTTTTTTGGTCTGATTTGTAGGAAGGTTTCCTGCTCTGCTGATCAATCGAAACGCCTCAGGTTTTGCCAAGTCACACGGTCAGGATAAAAGATGACCAATACTCGCTCTCTTCATCTTGCTCTGTCCTTCACAGCTCTTTTGTTCCTCTCTTAATTAAGCTTCAATGTATTGCTGTCGATAAAAACTCTGTTCTCGTTTAAACAAAATGCATTGACTCTGCTAATGCTACATTATTTTAACAGTGCTTGATGCAAAGTTCTGCTTCTTTTACTTTCATTTTCAGTGTAAACTAACTAGCAGAGGGCGGATAATAACAAGAAAAGACGATGCAATGTTTAAACTGTTTACGTGCTGTTCTTTTGAGCTTTCTATGAATCAAATAACATCGTTAATAATAAGATTTTTCTTGAGCACCAAATCAGATTATTTTTGAAGGATCATGTGACTGAAGACTGGAATAAGGACTACTGAAAATTCTACATATATCTATATTTTAAAATATAATTAAAAAAAAGTTTTTAGATAATAATAATTCACGTTATTACTGTTTTTACTGTATTTTTGATCAAACCAGTGCAGCCACGTACGTTTCTTTAAAAAACATATGGCAAACTTTTGATTAATATATATTTTCATAATGTATGATTTTCAGGGAAAATGTGATGAAATAAAGGTGAAATAATTGTGTGATACTCAACTGAGCCGTTTGAAACGACATAATTGTGAAATACATGATTGTGATTGGTCAATCACAGCACGTTATTGCATAAGGACACTAGATTTTCTTTTATAACCACATTCCTATTGGGTAGGAATTGTGGAATGTGTTTGATTTTTTTATTTTGAGTTGTCACAGAATTTAATAACAGCATACTGCAAGTGTCCAGAATGATGCCAGGGTTGTAATACGGTGTTTGCGTGGACTATTCCAAGTTTCTTCCGTAGACCCGATGGATATAGACACCACAGGAGCACAAAGACCTGAACGACTCTGCCTTACATTCAAAACACACTAATTGCATCACTCGCTGTGTCGTTATCTTCCTCTCTGTAATTTCGCATTGGTTTAATTTGTGGTTTTGGAGCTGTGCTCCAGGGGTTAGACATCGCCATTCACTGCCAGAGCTGAAGGGTCTCGTTTCCCTGGCGGAGGGACGTTTGTGTGTGTGTGTGTGTACATTACCACTGAGAGGGGGTGTGTATGTGGGGCAGGCTAGTTAAATATGCTAATTAGTGTCATTTGCAGATTTTCATGAGGGTTTGAGAGCTCAGCTGAGATCATCCATCTGTGCGTGTGCATGCACTGCACGCGGCGCTGCGTTCACCAGGTGACATTCGCATGTTAGAAGAGGTCAAAGAAGTTCAAATTAGGCCCGGTTTACTCTTAAAAATGAAAATGCTGTCATCATTTACTCACCCTGAACTTGTTTCAAACCTGTATGAATTTCTTTCTTCTGCGGAAGATTCTTTGAACACTGTAAAAATGAATACGCTATATCTAATCAATAAAATTGTGACAACAGATTACAAGCAATATTATTAATTAGATTTAACAAATTAGAACTGAGTTCTCTGGTGTTGGTTATGTTAAAAATAATCATTTTTTAAACAAAAATATAAATAATGATATAATGATAATTTACTCACCCCGGTGTCATCCAAGATGTCCACGTCTTTCTTTCTTCAGTCGAAAAGAAATTAAGGTTTTTGATGAAAACATTCCAGGATTTTCAGGACTTCAATGGGAACCAAACGGTTCAAGGTCCAAAAGACTCAGTGCAAAGTGAACTGAACAAAAGTTTCAGTGCAAACTGTTCAACGATTCCAGACGATGAATAAGAGTCTTATCAAGTACCCTTTGAGTCATGACTCGAAAAAAGATTTGTTCATTTTGATGAGTAAAGTCACGAACGCTCATCACAGAACAGAGCAAGGCGAGCATTTGTGCTTATAAAACTTAAACTTTTTTATTTATTTTTGAAATGACTGATCGTTTTGCAAGATAAGACCCTTATTCATCATCTGGTGTCGTTTAAAGCCCTTTGAATAGTTTGCAGTTTGCACTGAAACTCTCGTTTGGACCCCATTGAAGTCCATTATATGGAGAAAATCCTGGAATGTTTTCATCAAAAATCTTAATTTCTTTTCGATTGAGAAAGAAAGACACGGACATCTTGGATGACACGGGGGCGAGTAAATTATCAGCAAACATTTTTTTTTAAAGTGAACTACTCCTTTAACTTTCACTCATTACTGGTTAACCTTTAAGGAATTAATTTGATTAATTATTACTCAATTTTAATTTGTAAACTTTAATAAATAATATTGATTGTAATCTATTGCTTAGATGTAGCATATTAATTTTTACAGTGAACGATGTCGGAAACCAAAGAGTTGATGGACACTTCCGTTGTACTATGGAAGTCAAGAAGGTCCATCACCGTCTGCTTTCCGACATTATTATATTATAATTGTGTTTGCTTCTTTAAATTCCATCTTGGCGAGAGTTTGCACGACTACTAATCCAGAAAAGTAATCAACTTCTTGGCAGGTCAATATTTACCTGATGTAATGACGTGCAGCGGTATCAGCAGGTCTTGCTGTTCAGTTCTGCAGTTACAGCATCTCGTTCCTCTGAAGAACAAAAGAGTGTCCAGATATTTATCATTTTAAAGCAGTTTAAAGCAGTGTTGACGAGACGGGAATATGATGGCAGATTCTACTGCAGTAGTTTGTCAACATATAACATTTGTCTAATGACTGGACCTAACATTAGTCGTTAACACAGTTTGATGTGGGGATATTCTCTGCCCAGAGCCTGTTAAACTGAACCCCGTCTTCTTCTAGAATTGTTGATTAACCCTCTGGGCTTCTTCGTAAATGGGTTACACTTAGCTTCCTCCCGGTCAAAAACAGACGAAGCCTTAAAATTTAACTTTACTTCTTCCCAGGATAACCATTCAAATATATTTTTGTTCTATAATATTTTCTGATTATTATTTAGAATTTTTAGAATTTTTTCTGATACTTTGCATTAATTATAATTTTTATGAGCTATTTTTTCCATTAGAATTAATATACATATTTTTATTTTATATATATATATATATATATTTTTTTTCAATAAATACAACATTTCACATCAAAATAGAGTGTCAGCTAATAAAAAAATAATAATTCAAGTAGAAGAGCGCCACCTAGTGGCTTTAAAAAATAGTTACATGTGTGCAATGTCCTGTACAGCCTGTAGGCTGCCTATAGCTTCCTATTCAAATACATAGAAAGGCTTTTTGATTCTTTTTGTTGGTTTAGACATGATTTCTCATGTCTGTGTGCGTGTGTGTGTGAGTGCGATCATTTATTGCGATCATTTATTGATTTTATTTTTCATATTCTACAAATTTGCTGGTGCAGTCTTGCCAGTTTATCTGTGTATGTGTGTGTGTGTGTGTGTGTGTGGGGGGGTCTTATTTGCACTCTTGATGTTCTAGAGTGTCACCCCCTTCATTGCTGTACACTTTTTTTCTGCACAGTTGCTGATCTGTAGCTTGTACCACGAAAAGTTTCTCTGAGTTTTCCTGTTTTTTCGTATTTCCCATTCATTTCCTATGTCGGTCATTTTTGACCGGGAGGAAGATAAGTGTGACTTTTTTTTTTACGACCCTTTAACAAATCAGAATCATCTCCTTGATTTTTTGTGTGTGTTCATATAGGTAATACAACAAAAGTCATTAAGTTTCAGCCCGATCCAATGTAGCAAAAAAATTAAACATTTCAAAACGTAACAGTTTTCGGTCATTTTTGACCGAAGAAGCCCAGAGGGTTAAAGTGGAAATCCATCTTATAAATCATGTAAATCTGATTCACTGCTTCATTTTCCCTGTAAAGCTGTGTCAGTGTGACAGTGAAACACATCCACGGTGGCGTTTTGTTGCTGTACTGCTGGAGGAATGCTTGTTACTTCCAAAAGTATTATTATTTTTTAAATAGCTGTCTGTCGAGCTACTGAAACATTTCATTAAATCAGCCCAGAGTTTGTGATTCAGAGTCCGACAGCTGTTTTCTGCTGTTATGGCAACAACGTTTATTTTCTAATGCGTCCCAGACGACAGATCGGATATAGATTCAGCTTCCAAGCTTTCCACCAGCTTGACATGGAGCGAGTGTGTTTGTTTTTCCCACGGCCGCTCATTACATCATCAAAGTTGCATCTGAATCTACTGTACTTTGAAATGTAGAATTCGTTTCATTAAACGGAGACCTTGGGGAGAAAACCCGACCTTAAAAAACACAGATTGTTGACTGGAATAAGCGATTGTTTGTTGCTGTTTTGATGTTGATTGTTCATCACGTTTACGGTGTTACCAGTGTCTGTGTGATGGGAAATATGATCCACGTTCTTGCGTGCACGTTTGGGTTCGGCTTGATTGGGACTCTGGGGATTGAATCAATTGATTCTCTTCATGTCTTCCACATGCAGCAGCAGCGATGTGTGTTTGTATTCTCCTCTGAGATATATCAGATATACAGACTCATTTCCCCAATTTCCTCTTAGATCTAAAGCCTTTCGGCTGGAGAAGGAAAGCAAACATTCAGGAGGGACTTTAATTGTTCTCTATGGATGTACGTGTCGGCATCTGCTCATGCCGTTTAATTTGATGATAATTACTGTTGTTGGGGAAGTAAATTGCTATATATGCTCCACATTAGTCTGTCTGATATAAGAGCTGCTGAATGATTCGGATTATCTAAGGAAATAAACGCCACCCATTAATGCCATGTTCTGTTATTTAAGGGATAGGGCTGTCAAACGATTAATCACATCCAAAATAAAACATATGTGTGTGTGTGTGTATAATTATTTTGTATATAAATACACACATATGCATGTATATATTTAAGAAAAATGTGTTATTAATATATCTTTTTTTTTCATCTTTCATCTTTTTTTTCAATATATCAAATACTTGTGTATAATATCAAGTATATATACATGCAAATATTTCTTAAATATATACGTAAACAACACTGGTCCAGAAGCACTTCCTGTTTCAGTTTTTTAACACTACATAAAAGCTGGGATAAAATACAACCAAACGAACATATAAAACTCAATCAAAAAGTTAAACAAACATCTTTAAGATGTTTTCTTTACATGTGAAATAACTGAAACAGGAAGTGTTTCTGGACCAGTGTTGTTTACATCTTGCAAAATGGTCTATACATGCATGTGTGTATATTTACTGTATACAAAATAATTATACACACTACACACACATATATTCTGTAAACACAAAGTTTTAATGGTTTGCCAGGCCTATTAAGGGAGTGTTGTGTTAGAAGTCGTACGACGTGACCTGCGTTCGTTTCTGAGTTCTTTAATCCTATATTTACGTCAGTAGCTTGTGGTTAGCCATCTTCTCATGATGGTCTGTATTGGATGTGTGTGTGTAATCCAGTGTGTTGTCTTATAATTGCATTACATCACACTCTTACAGTGTTAATTGCCAAGAGTTTCCCGCAGAGCAGCACTTCTGCCCTATAATCAGTGACATTTTAGTCATCTTATTGCTGTTATTATGCAAGTCCTTGCAACTTTTACTTTTAGTTAGTGACCATTACTGACCTTGTGCAGCTGACGCCAGTTGTCCATCTCTCTGAACAGGTGTGTGTGTGTGTGTGTGTGTGTCGGGGTTCGTAGAGGCAATGCAGCTCTTTTGATTGATGGATGCAGCAGTGCGGGTCACGATGACCTCTTGTTAGGTCATTTTCTCATGCCACGTTGACCTGGTCTCTAGTCAGTGTGAGTGTCTATGGCGAGACACGGTTGGCAAAAACAGCTTTATTTTTAATTTATTTCTTTTTGTCACTAGTCAATTTTGAGATTTTTGGATATTTGTCTTCAATAACATTTTCTTCTTTCAGACTTTTGGTGAAAAATAATAATTGATTTTACTACACTTACTGTTTATGTTGGTTTACTCCATTGATAATATTAAACTTTTCTTGAGCATAAAATCAGCATATTCGAATGATTTCATTTTTTTTTTATTTAGTCCATTTCTAGGTGTCCTTGCTTATCAATAAATGCAACTTTTGATTATTAGTGTTGACAGTTTTTCCTGTAATCATTCTACGTGTGTTAAAGTTTTGTTTTACAGCCCACACTGTAAAAAAATATTGTTGGTTTAACTTAAAAAAGTAAATAACCTGGGTTGCCTTAAAATGTTAAGTTCATTGAACTGGATAAAGTGAGTTAATACAATGAAGGAGATTAATTTAATCATCAGAAACTCAAAATTATATGTTATCTGAACTAAATAAATTATTTAAGCTGATTTGACAAAAGAAAAAAATGTGATTACACTGTAAAAAAAAATGGTTTAACTTAAAAAAGTAAGTAACCTGGTTGCCTTAAAATGTTGATTGTACTGGAAAAAGTGAGTTAATACAATAAAGGAGATTAATTTAATCATCAGAAACTCAAAATTATAAGTTATCTCAACTAAATAAATTATGATAAAGTTGATTTGACAAAAGAAAATATGTTGTGATAACAAATCTTGAAAATATTTTTTTACAGTGCATTTTGGGTTTGTTTTATTCAGTTTTGATTGACGGATAGGCTATAGCAGTGCGGGTCATGATGACCTCTTGTTAGGTCATTTTCACATGGGACGTTGATTTGGAAAGCAGTCAGTGTGTGTGTCCGAGGTCTTTCAGGGCACGTGACTTGAAAATGAAATCTTATCATCCTTCACTCAGCCTCACGCTGCTCTGGACCCTCTTTCCTGCACACACACACACACACACACACACACACACACACACCCCCCGAGCTCTTCTGATCTGTACCCACACACACACACACTTAGAGAGATGAGAGTCATCACTGCCTCTCCATCAATACCTACAGCTAAGACATTCCCCCCCCCCCCCCACACACACACACACACATCAAAAGATGGCATCTTTTTCATTTCCTGTTCTCATATTTTTCCTTAATGGCTTTGCATGATTCTACTTTGCTCCATTTCTCTTTTTTAATCACTCCATTTATTTTCACATTTACATCACTCGGCTCATTTGAAGTTTGTCCTCTTCTCCCTTCTTCTTTGTCCTCGCACACACTTACAGAACAGGACATACCATTAGTCCGTGTGTTTGGTCACGCAGCTGGACATGTTGGAGGAGGAAGGCACATTATTGACTGCTCTGTTCTCTGATGCAGATAAATATGGTCAATTGAACATCAAATAAATAATATATTCTGGTTGGTTCTGTTGTGGATCCGCGTTCAGTGATGACGTGTGTCTGGTGCGCCCGAGGGTATGGAATGCCAAAGCTGACTTAATTAAACATAAATATATACAGAAATAAATAAATGAAGAAATGTAAAAAAAGCAAAAATACATAAATAATAAATATACAAAGAAATGTAAAAAAGTACAAATAAATGAGTATTTTAACTTTTATTCCCATATTTATGTATAAATGTATTTTTCACATATTTATTTATTTAATTTATACATTTCTTCATTTATTTATTTCCACATTCGTTTATTCATATTATCTGTTTCATGCTGAAAAGTTAGATTGATTTTTATAAAATGTAAGATGAAATTGTCACATGTGGCTGTGGTGAATAAAGTGCACAATGATAGAAATAGGGTGAATTCACGGCTATTGAAATTATTCGCTAATCTAATCACTAATCACTCGCCGAAAAAGCTGTCACTGGGGCTGAACCTTTTCAAAAGGTAAACGTTTGTCCATTTTAGGTGCTAATATGTACATTTTATGTGCTAATATATACATTTAATGTGCTAATAAGTACATTTTATGTGTTAATATGTCAATTTCATGAGCTAATGTCCATTTAGGTGCTAATATGTACATTTTATGTGCTAATAAGTACATTTTAGGTGTTAATATGTCCATTTCAGGTGCTAATATGTACATTTTAGGTGCTAATATGTCAATTTCAGGTGCTAATATGTTCATTTTAGGTGTTAATATGTTCATTTCATGAGCTAATATGTCCATTTAGGTGCTAATATGTGCATTTTATGTGCTAATATATACATTTCATGTGCTAATAAGTACATTTTATGTGTTAATATGTCCATTTCATGAGCTAATATGTCCATTTAGGTGCTAATATGTACATTTGATGTGCTAATATGTACATTTTAGGTGTTAATATGTTCATTTCATGAGCTAATATGTCCATTTAGGTGCTAATATGTGCATTTGATGTGCTAATATATACATTTCATGTGCTAATAAGTACATTTTAGGTGTTAATATGTCCATTTCAGGTGCTAATATGTACATTTTAGGTGCTAATATGTCCATTTCAGGTGCTAATATGTACATTTCAGGTGTTAATATGTACATTTTAGGTGCTAATATGTACATTTTAGGTATTAATATGTCCATTTCAGGTGCTAATATGTACATTTTAGGTGCTAATATACAGTATAGCACTAAGGCACCAATATGCAGCCTTTGGGTAACGGGGTAAAATGCCTGGGTGTTAATGCTCGATCGCTTAATGCATTTGATCAACAGTATACATTATTAGACAGCTACTTTTTATCTTTTTGAAAGTCAAAGCATTTCACCTTAACCAGTTATGCACGGTTTCATTTTCGAGCCTTTTTAAATTTCCTCGGGAGTGTAGACGGTCCCCAATCAAATCCCACAAATCATCAAGCATATATGTTATTGTCAATTTGCAAACTACATCCATAAACTCAGCAATGAAAGGGGCTTCAAAAAATAAACACATTTAGCAAAATGAACCTATTAAAGTATGCAAATACTCTACTAAATGCGTTCTGTGTGGAATCTCTCGAGGACGTTTGCTTTATTTTAGAACGTCACTAATTCTGATTCCACACGAGAGCTGTTAAAACACTCTTTATTTTAATGTCATGCTCTTAGAAGACGGGGAAATCCAAAAGCACCATCACCACTGCTAAATTGTTCATGTATTTCGAAGTTAGCAGCACAATTTGTTAAATTGCTTTTGGGATTGTGCACGACAGTAATTGAAGAATGAATTAGCCAGTCTTGTTTTCCAAGTCTTGGAGGAATTATAGTCTATCAAAATAGATTGCACATTAAAAACACATTAATTTCTGTTTGTAAGACAACTTTGTGAATAGATGGATTCTGGTTGATGAGCCATTGTATAAAATGTTATTACGGGCCCCTTTAATGAGGGAATTTACGTCAAGTTTTCTCCGCACTCTCGACTGTGCGAATCACATGCTCCATTTACGGTTGGTATGAACATCCATCTTGGATGATCTGGTCACGGTTGTAAATAATGTCAGTTGTAATCCGATCACTGAAATCACTCAGAAACCACATTTGTAGTGTAAATGCTAATGCATCCTAGAGAGAGAGCAGCGAAAAACATGCAGTGACATGCTGACGTAAAGTCAAATACACGTAGTTTTAAATCAGAGGATCCATGAAATCTGATCACAAGTGGTCACATCAATCACACGTTTACTTCCAACAGCGCGAGACGCCCATAAAAACTGAGCGTTTTTCAGCTACACTCTCAGAAAAAAAGGTACGAAAGCTGTCACTGGGGCTGTACCTTTTCAAAAGGTACACTTTTGGCCATTTTAGGTACTAATATGTACATTTTATGTGCTAATATGTAAATTTTTAGTGTTCATATGTACATTCTAGGTGCTAATATGTACATTTTATGTTCTAATATGTACATTTCCGGTGCTAATATATACATTTCAGGTACTAATATGTACATTTTAAGTGTTGATATGTTCATTTCAGGTGCTAATATGTACATTTTCGGTGCTAATATGTACATTTCCAGTGCTAATATGCACATTTCAGGTACTAATATGTACATTTTAAGTGTTGATATGTACATTTAAGTTGCTATTATACCACTAAGGTACCAATATGCACCCTTAAGGTACAAAAATGTACCTTTTGAAAAGGTACAGCCCCAGTGACATCTTTTGTACCTTTTTTTCTGAGAGTGTGGGCTCAAAACTAGGGTAGAAAATAGCCTATTACTTATTAATTTTGATGTTTTTGAATGCAAACATCATAAGTTGACCCCAGACAACAATATGATAAAATTGAAAAAGCCAGTTCATGACCCCTTTAACACTAGATGTTCAGTTCAGTTCAGGACACACGACACAGATTTGCACTGTGAACGTGTCCTAATGACTGAGTTTAATGATATATCCAATCCCTCTACTGTCCAGCATCTGCCAAGCTGATTTTATCGGTGCACTTCTCAGGGCGCTCGACACGGGGCCGTAAAGAGAATCTGAACGCTCTCGCGTGAGGAAAGCAGAAGTGTATAAATGTGAAAGCAGTCACACAGAGACACATTCAGAAGTGTGTTGATGACGTCGGTGTATAGACCGAGTAGCTGACACCTTTCCAACTCAACCTCTTTCACAAGAAAGAGAAATTCATTTTCCCCTAAAGGCAATATGAAAATGTAATATTTTGAGAAGTGTGCAGGTGCTAAATCATGGTGACGGAGCGATAATGAAGATGATTAGCGCTGTATCGCTCTATTCATGTGGCCTATATGTCGATGAAAGTGTATAGGTTTGTTTAGCTCCAGTCACTGCTGGAATGAAAAACAAAGAACAAATGAAAAATGGGAAGGTGGCCCTTATGATGACAGCCGCGTTTCCTTCCTTCTCTTTCTTTCTTGGCTAATGTTTTGCTCCCCGCGGCAGATCGGAGGGTAATGGATGTGCCGCCCCATCTTTCCTCTTGGAGTTCAGCTTGTCTGCTGACTGAGTTGTACCGAACAAACGTTAAAGGGCCACTGAAGGAAGTCTGTTAAAACAGAATAACATTTTAAAGAGCCTCCTGTAACCAGTTGAGAGGAAACACAGTAATTGCTAAGGCAAGCATTATCACCGTTGCTCATGTTATGAACGAAACTTCTCGGACTGTTCTGACTCAAAGCTGCTTGTTGTTTCAGGGCGGATACATGCTATCAAAATAATACATGCCAGAACAACTGGGGCAAGTAGTTAATTTTTTACAACACCAGAGAAACGAGTGCAGAATTCACCCGCTTTGAGTCTACAGTCATCGTAAGTGTGTGACAGTAGAAGTTGGGAAAGTGTCACTATGTCAGTCAAGGGAGTCACAAAAAGCATGAAACTAGCAGATGGCCAGACAATGAGATGGAGCTCATTTCCAGAACACGTCTGGGAGCTCGGCCGTAAATTTTAATCTAGACTCTGTGAATAATTGATAAGGGTTGGAACATAAGGTGAGGTGGTGCTGAAACACACGCCATCCATGGGTTTTACAGTGAGTTTTGGGGATATTTTTGTCCCAAAGATCTCATTCATTTTTGACCTCATGACATTCTTGCTTAATTAAGTCAAGTCAGTTTTATTTATAAGGTGCTTTACACGAAAGAAAATTGGTCAACATTTGATTTAACCCTCGGTTGAGTTTACTCGACAAGAATAAAATGGCTGATTTTTGTCAAATCGGGTGTCAAATATCGTCCGACATCCTCTCCACTGGATGGCAGACATGTCCTACTTCATCCCCGACTCAAAAAACGTCATGTTTCCATATAAAAAAAGTTCGAGTTGAAGTGTATTAAATCAGTGCGATCAAATTTGTTGTTCAATTGATTTACAGTTTGTTTACTACTGAGCATTCAGTATTGTGCAATAAAGCATACAGGAGGTGATGGATATTTAGTGGGGAAAGAAGTGCTGCATTTTATCATTTAAACGCTTTTCATTAAAATTTTATAATCCAAGATTGCCGCCGCCACCGTATGACGTCGTGATATGCAAATTAGATGGGAAAATGTAATCCCTACATAAACTTTGGATCATCCTTAATATTTCTCAAATTTACATAAAGTCTCTATCTTTTATCACTTTTAAGATTTAGCCTTTTAAAATAAAGATGTCAAAATCGAATGTTTTAGGATAAAAACCTCTGGCGCCTAAAGGGTTAAACGTTTGATTTAAAGCATCATAAAAAAAAGACATATTACATAAATAATACATTTTAAAATAATGCAACTACTTAAGTGAGAACTGAGGCCTGGTTTTACAGACAGGGTTTAGATTAAGCTTGAATTAGGCTTTAGTTTAATTTGGACAAAACATGCAAAAAACATTACAGGTGTGCATATATTGAGACAAAACAATGGCACTGACATAATTAAGATATATCAGTTAAAACAAGTCTGTGAAGACTGTGAAACCAGGGCTTAATGTAATATCACAATAACACACCACAGTTAAGTATAATAAAGTTTATGCTTTTTGTTAGTCAAACATTAAAATAAGTGTGCATGTTTGAATCACAGCAAAATATTTATGTTCTTCAAAGTCCACTTTTTAAAAGTTCAATTTAAAAGTACAATTAAAGTGATGTTTTATTTCATTTATATGATTTTTTTTATTTAAAGCATCATAAAAAAAATAAATTATGATTTCCTTGTAAAAACAGAGTACATATTACATAAATAATAAACTTTAAAATAATGCAACTACTTAAGTGAGAACTGAAGCCTGGTTTCACAGACACGGTTTAGATTAAGCCTTTAATTAGGCTTTAGTTTAATTTGGACAAAACAATAAAGTTTGTGCTTTTTTGTTAGTCAAACATTAAAATAATTGTGCATGTTTGAATCACAGCAAAATATAAGAACACAATTTTACGTTGTTCAAAGTCCACTTTTTAACAGTTTCCAAGTACAATTAAGTGATGTTTTATTTCATTTATATGATTTTTTTTTTTTTGCAAGTGCATTTAAAAATAATATATATACTATAATGTATAATATAATGTGTACTATACTAAATATAAACTATCAATGTATGCTTCCAGTGTGCATTGAATACAATTGAGCACTCTTTTGTTATTAATATGAATGTTTCATTATAGTGATCATGCTCATGTTTGGGACTAGGCAGCATATCAACTTGATTTGCATTGTGAATATTTGTTAAATCATTAACTGGTGAACTAGATCTTTTCTCTGTTCAGTGTAGTCTTCCACATTCTCTATTTACTATCCGTATTTGGGTCAGTTTTTCCAGCCGCTGTTTTGCCGTAAACACAAGAACACAATTTGTGTCCGCCGTCATAAATGTGTAATTCCCGTCTCAGTGGTGCCGTCAGACAGCAGACAGCAGGGGAAGAAGCACACCGTCTCTGATAAACACCTGGACCCCCCGCCGGACTCACCTCAGACACACACACACACACACACACACCGCTGACCGAGCTTCAGAGCCGCTCAAATGATAGGTTACACTGGCATTGGAAGTTACTTTGGAGATGATTGAGTTGACCAGGACTTCTTTTAACGTTCCTTACTCAAAAGGACATCTGATTTTAAGATTTTAAGAAATTAACATGAAATAGATAACTAACCATAACTGGACGGTTGTTATTATTAACATATTATTAAATATAGATTTCATCAATTGAAATAGTTGCAAGCGTATCGGTTGGAGTCGGCCAGTGCTACTCGTACATTATTGGCTGATGGACGTGTCACGCGTGGGAGCCGTAAAGAAAATTATTTCCCATAAAGCACTGAGACGAATGGTTCAGCAGGGAAAGGGGAGTCATTTGTAACTGTTTGACTGTAAGTAATTGGCATACGATGATAGCTCATATCTTATACTTACCCGTCAATAACACTCTCTGGCCTCTATAGCAGAAACAATAGCAAACAACAAATATGGCCCACAAAACATACCAATGTTTCTCAGGGAAGATGGGAGAAGAGACGGCATGGCTTGCTTCCAGATCCTAGTGAGCTGCCTATTAAAGCAGAATTACAGTGACTCACTCAATAGACAACACTCCATGTATCATATCAACGGACTACTTGCACTGAGCCTCGTGACGCACTTCCGTTCATAAATGACTAGAAGAGGTGGGCAACCGTGCTTATTAGGGCTGGGTATTGAGACAAATTTCACAATTCGATTCGATTTCGATTCACAAGCTTGCAATTCAATTTCGATTCGATTCAATATCGATTATTTTGGATATCAGTTACAATAAATGGCAAATTTTCTCAAGGGAATCTATTGTAAACTATGGGAGTCTAGTTGTAGACTATAGACTTCATTAGCCTAATATGAAGGTAATAATGAACTGTTTTGCAGCTATGCAAACACTTAAATTACACTTTTATTTATTTTTATAATAAGAAGATTATGTGAAATATAAACATTTAGATGGTGGTTGTCATAAAAACTTACCATATTTATTCAAATATGCATTAAATATTGAAGAACATTAAGATTATAATGCATATGTAATATGGTGTATATATTTAGCAAAATGCTCCTCTCTAGAGTTATTTTTTCAAGCTGACTAACGAGTTTATGTGGGTTTTCTGAGGTAAATATGACGATACATTGATTACAAGCTGTTTAACTGACGTCTTTCCACGGTTGAAACGCTGATTGAAGCAATTCAATGTGACATGATCCGGATTTGGATAAGTTGTCCTCTATCTTTAACACACTTTCAGATGCTCATTCATGTTTATTTGGCGCTGTGACTGGTATTATTAAGCCGGAAGAGAGATCAGCGCTGCTGCTTCTCCAGAGCGATCTCACGCCACAGCGACAAAACACTATTTATGTTTTTGAATTTCTAAAGAAAATGGACGTAATTTGAAAATTGAGACTTTGTTTCATATCAATAGTAACAAAGGACAAAGATTATTGCGATTTTTTTTTGGATGCGCGCAGCCGCGAGACAATGATCCATTCATTCAAATGAAACAGGATGACTAATCGATTCTTGAGATTTAAGAATCAATATCAGTTCTTAAAAATGAGACTCGATTAATATCGAGAAATCGATATTCATTACCCAGCCCTAATGCTTATGCATGTAAAAGCGCGGATTCGCTCTCTCAGAGAACGGTCATAGAGTGGTTTTAAATACTGCAATTTTGTTCAATTTCCAACATTGTTTAAAATAATTCACAGTCTTCCTTTTTATTAGGCCTAGTTGACGAAAATGTCAGTTTTTGTCATCCAGAACTGTTTGAAGAACTTGTTTTTGTCAGTGAAAAAATGGTGATGTAAATTATTCGCCAACAAAATGAACACCGCTTAGAATTGGTCAAAAACCCATTTTGGAAAGCAACACATGCTGTAGAACAACAACGCTCATGTCTCTCATTTAGTTGTGTTTTTTAAACACTTATTTTTATTCCTTTCTTCAATTTTGCTGCCAGTGATGATCAGATTTATGACAGTCCTACAAAAGGGAACCGCAGGACTGATATTAAACCTTCCAACAAACTATTGCCTTCAAAGAAGCCACACTGCGCTCTCCGACATCAGAGACAGCGCTGACGCTCGGATATATACCTACTTCGCCTCTTCAACGTTCGGGATGCGGTGTTCTGCTAATGTTTTCAGAGTATCGGCTGCCACATTCACTCTGTTGTTTATTTACGGCGCTTTGTTCGGTCTCGGGCTGTCTGGAGACACAAGACCGCTTTAGTAAAGGGGCTGATGAGAGGGCTGGTGTTCATTTAGGCCATTTCTAGCATACCGCAAGGATCAAAAAATGCTAAAGAGAAATGATTCAATCCTAATCTATTGTGACATTTCAGCGAGAATGCTGCTCTGGGTTTTTAGTGTAGCAGATCTTCTTCAAGTGTTTCCTCAGGGAAGTGGAACATCTGTGCCATCAACAACCCACACAGACACATGAAACGGCAGGCAATCAAACCTTTCCACGAGTGTTTAACATGTACTGACCCCACAGGAATGGAAAAATCACAAATGAGATCTCGGTCGTCTTTTCTAGACAGCAATGAGTTGCCTGTGGTGATATTCTGCAAAATTATATTATGTTGCTGCTTTCACATTTTGTGACACTTTCAAAGTGAAATGTCAAGTGTGTGGCGCTAAAAGCAGCTTCCAAAACAGATAAATGCGAATCTGGCAACGTTTTATTTCTTTGGTTGGTGTACATACTGTAGTGCGACAGCTTGGAAATGAAATGAATAGTGCCAAAATGTGACTGTAACACTAAACCTGACAGCAAATGTGAGATACAAACGGGTTTTCTGAAGCAACCGTGCAGTTTATCACCACTGGGACTGAGCAAGAAAAGCCAGAAATCTTAGCGGTGCAATGATCACAAAATTCACGATTCGGATCATGTTGTGGTTTGTGAAATACTTTAAATAAATTGATGCAACAACAAAAACTACAAGCCTAAGTTTAAACATTATTAAAAACAAGTGAACAATCAGTAATAAAATAAGAACAAATAAACAAATTCAAAGCATGGATAAGTACAAAAGAACCAAGTTGACAAATAAAGTGAGGTCTAACAGTAGTAATTGTAATAATTAATTGTTAGACAACACCATAGTGTTCAGTGTATACATTAAAGGCAACATATGCACATCATTTTCACAAGATCTGATATAAATCTATGGTTCCCTGATGAAATGAATGGTTAGAGGATCCATTTATGTAGTTGTTGTGGAGTTACGTTGATTCATCTCATCGAATTGCATGCACCGCATGTTTAACTTTTACCGAAACAAACTTTCTGGGTTGTCACTTTCCACGTTTTCTGAGTTGGTAGATGAACCGGGGACCCGATTACCGTCAAACAGCCCGGCCTTTTATTTTCCCATATGGTCGAAATGCACCGGCTTGTTTTTGAGACAGGCGTCTGTACGAGACAGACCTTTATAATTTAGCATTGAGATGTTGTTCATTGAGTCTCTCATCTCTAAAAATCTCCAAATGCTTCACGTTAAACGGCCGTCTTCCACACTTTTACTATCGTGTCAATTGATTTGATGAATATGCACGAGGGAGATCTGCTCGTTATACGCATGACTCGAATGCTCCGCTCTCCACCTTGATGTGAAAGCTGCTGTCCGTTAATGAAGATTTGACAGATGGCTCGATCGGATTGGATTCGGTTTTATTGACGTACTTTGGTCACTGTCGCATCTGTGGTACCTGTTAGAGAATACTAATGTGACTCCTGTTGCACATTCATACAGACAGTATTCAAGACACTACTGTAAAATACTGTCAAGAATCACAACTAATAAGGGCAGCAAATTGGTCTGGACAGCGTAGTTAACCCTCTGATGGTCACGTCCTGAGCCTTCCCAGTCAGAAGTGATCAGACACCTAAAAATGAAACTTTCTCCATCCCAGTAAAAACCAATGCAGTTTATTTTTGTTCTATAATATTTGTTCTTTTTTAATTTAATATTTTGAGATGATTTGATTTAATTTATTAATATTTATGGTCTATATATATATTTTTTTTTTAATTATTAATGCAGTATTTTAGTTTAATAAGGAGTCTAGGCCTTCAGAATTTCTTTTCTTTTCTTTTTTTTTAAAGAAAATTAGCACCATCTGGTTACAGTATAGAGAAAAGGCGTAGAACCATGGTGTAATGGTTGATGGCATGTAAATTTTTTTTGGGTGGATTTCAATATATATTTGAAACAATCTCAAAAATTATTTATTATTTTTTTAAAAATGTGATTTTTTTTGTTGTTGTCAATTTCCCATACATTTCCTATGGGGATCATTTTTGACTGAAGACCAAAATTGTGACTATTTTTTTTTACGACCACTTAGCATGCTCGGATCATGAACTCAATTGTTTTTTGTATTCACATCCCTAATGCCAGAAATATCCCCAAGTTTCGTAACATTCAGATGAAGCTGTGATTTTTAAAAATTCAAAACAGATTTTTTGTAATCTGAATTTATCGGTGTGTGTATGTAAAGTGTGTTTGTATGTGTGTGTGTGAATTTTTTGCACTTTTGATGTTGTGTAGCGTCACCCTTTAGTGCGGTGTACTTTCTTTTAGAATCATGTCCGATTTGTCGATTTACAGACAAAAATACAGAGAGTTTTTGTGTTTTTGTAAATTTCCCATTAATTTCCTATGGGTCGGTCATTATAACCGAAGACCACGAGTGTGACTATTTTTTTACGACCACTTAGCATCCTCGGATCATGGCCTCAATTTTTTTTGTATTCACATACCAAATGCAGAAAAGTCACCAAGCATCATAACCTTCCCATGAAGCTGTGATTTTAACAGAAAATGATTCGGTCAGAAGTGACGAGGACCATCAGAGGGTTAAAAATGAGTCAACAACTGGACTGCAAATGAAGGCAGACACACCACCGGCAGCGGCAGTGTGAGATGAGCTGTGTGCTCATAATGCCCGAGTGTGGAGTAAGGCTCTGCATTATTAAAGTAACAGATGGAAAGGTAAACAAACAAAGGGAGCGTGAGCCCCGGAGCCGTCCTCACCGGGGTCTGGCACAGTCACACAGCCTCTTTAGCACATTCAGAAATGAGCCTGATACGAGGCAATGTGCTTACTAAGGTCCAAAACATGCTCTGTGTGAAATATGCAACGCGAACGCTGCTTTCGGAAACACAGAACTGACCAACCAGCATTTCCTCTTCCAAATCAAACATGTGCCTTGAATCACTTTGAATCATAAGTTGTTAATGTGATTTTGCAATCTGAATTGAATGATTAGATCTAAAAAGACACACACTTAGGAGTGACTGGTTTGTATCAGTCTGGTGAATAAATAAACTCACTAAAGTGCTCTGCTATTGAACCATTAACGCTTCTAATCTACGAGTGTGTGTGTGTGTGTGTGTGTGTGTGTTTGAAGTGAAACCACTGTGATACTTTCACTCCAGAAGAACAGAGAGAAAGCGAGCAATAATAATCTTTGACATCATCACGTCTCACCCAGTTCATGGTATTGGTGGTAAAAGCTCTTCTGTAATAATAATCATCATCATCAGACCGAAGACTCTGATGAAAGCAGCACTGACTCTAAAGCTGTGTTTGACATCAAGTTCCTTCCCCGATAACTGGAAATCCTGCTCTTAAATGACTGGAGATGACAGCTGAGGATTATAATGTGATATAAGCTCGTCTTTGCGATTTAATTTTGACAACTAAAAAGCAACTGGAATATTTTCTGGAGAGCTGCTCTTCAGAGGAACAGCGTTTAATCCTGGAGTGACTCGAATATAATTACGGTTGATTTCAGAGAGCTAAACTTATACAAACTGTCATGTTCGTCTAAACACAGATGCAGTATATATAGAATAGACTCGTAGACTCGTAAACATACTTTATCACTAGAAAAAAAAATTAAATAACCCATTGATAATGAAAAATATCACGGAAATCTGACTTTTTACTTGTTTAAATGCTATATTCGGGTCCCCAGTTCATCTACCAACCCAAAAAACATGAAAAGTGTCAACCCAGTCCTTTTTTGGTAAGCATTTCTCTGCAAGCATGTTAAAAAAAGCCAATCAGATTTCAGTCCCGTTCTGACGTAGGAAGGGGATCTTATTTTAGTATTATCGGCCCTTAATCTGCATGCTTTCACCCACGGCGCTGCTGTTTGGTTTTCGAGACCAACAACCTCGTATAACCGGTTCTAACTCGATGACAAGAGTTCAATCAAAGCATGCAGACAGTTCAGTCGTTGGACGAACACTAGATGACCAATAAATGTCACAGCTGTCCTATAAAAACCTCAGGAACTGTGTCAACCTGTGGAAAAGTTATCAGAATCAACGCAACTTCATAAATGTCTCCTCTAACCATTCAGAAACGCACAGGTGTGTGTAAAAGTGTCTCCGTAAGGCAGCTCTCCCGTTCATGAAATCTGACTGAAACTCACGTTTTGTTATTGACGGAGTATCTGAAGCTCATGTTAAAAAACGAAGCTCACTTTTGTTTAAAGAGACACAAAAACAGACCGTTTTCGCTCACACCCAAAATGGGCAAATTTGACAAGATATAATAAATGATCTGGGGGGAATGTGGAGCTGAAATTTCACATAGATATATGGTGTCCCCTAAATCTAGTGAAAAGCGGCGTAATACTGTATGTCACCTTTATTTACCTTTCTGACATAAATGGTTCTTTAAAAATGATCTATTTAAAATAGTCAAGAACCCACATTGTTATTTATACTTCGAGGCTGTTGAATGAATGCGTGCATCCAGTGGTGGAGGAAGTACTGAAATAACCAGATAAATATTTACTTTAATAAAAGTAGAACTAACACAATGACGACCATACTTAAGTAAAAAGTAAAAAAAAAAAGTGCTTTAAGTATTAAAAGTAAAAGTACTTGAATAACAATTGATTCTCTTAATGATTATTTTCTAATGATTAATAAACATTTATTTCTAACTCATTCAACCTAATACTCCTATAATGATGGAAAAAAAAAAATCTGAACTAACCCTAATTTCTGAAACAAGCTTGCAATTAGGCAATATAAACCATGCTTATCCTTACTATATGTTAATAACTATGTTTGGCAGTAAACGCGATTAATTTATGGTGTAATTCTGAACCTCTTAGCTTGGCATAATCCTAACCAAACGTATATTACACACGGTGCGTTTCCTATGCACGTAAAAACTAATTTTCGCGTATAAATTGCACGATAAACGCACTGCGTGCGAGACGCATTTAGTTGATGTATCTATGGCAACCAAACGTCACTGGAGAGACAAACGTGCAACGGACGGACGGTCAGATTACGGTTTGGCAGGGAAAAACTGATCAGAAAATGTAATGAAAATGTAACAGAAGTTGTAGAAATGTAGTGGATTGCTGCAAAATGTAACGAAGTAAAAGTAAAAAGTATGCACTATTTATTCTACTTAAGTAAAAATATGTGAAAAATGTACTTAAGTAAAGTAACTAAGTATTTGTACTTCGTTACATTCCACCACTGTGTGCATCTGATTGTGTTTTCCTGAGAGTGTATTTGATGAATCAAGGGTGCTGAGAGTGCACGAGTCTCTTGAGATGTGTGTGGGCCCAATTTCATGGGTCTGGCTGTAATTTCCATGAGAGCTGTTGTTCTGTTTTTAGATGCTACTCTAGATGGAGTATTATTAGACTCCGTTGAGAGCATGTTTTCCAACAGACGGCCACCTCTCTCTGGCGATGAGTCTATTACGTGACGTTCGTGTTTCGTCTCAGTGTCTCTATCGTGATGTTGATGTTTGGCGGGTGATGGCCCGTCTTTACCTCACCGTCCTCCAAGCTTGGAGCTAACTGAGCCGAAACACACACCTCCACTTACACACAACACAACCACAGTTATTACATGCAATTAAGGGAAACAAAAAGCACAGAAAAGCTTTTAGCTGAAGTCTGAGTTCAGGTGTGTTTCTCAATCATTCTTGCCGGAGATAATTCCACATCACCACATTCACAGGCGAGAGCGTCTTTTGGTTTGCACCATTAGTTTTAGTGCGAGCGATTAGCCTTTCTTCACACCACACACAATTCCAATTGGTTTTCCAAATCCAATTTTCAGGGCTGACTGTCTGCATTGTTATTGTACAAGTAATAAAACCCAAACGATCCATTCCTTCAGACGGTGTTGTCAATGTCCAATAATAACAAAACCTATTTTCCTCAAAACCGCTACAATAACCCATTCACTGTTAAAGTTCCCCTTTAGTCCATCATTTTATCCCTTAAAACTCATCTTTGATCTAAAATGACATATTTAAGCAATTGTTTTTATTCATGCCTTAAAATATCTTGCATGTAACTCTACACCCTTGCCTCATTTAGTAGATGGGGTCTATGAATATTCAAATTAGCCCCGCCTCCACCCGCTCAGATACACTCGTTGACATGATAGTTTGTGACGTCAGAAACACCAGCGATTTCGAGACTCAGCGATAGAAGTTTGCACAAGGTCATATTACAAACACAACATTAAAAGCTTGATTTTCACCACTGGAGGACTTTAAATCCCTCATTAGAGCATTAATGAGTGCATTTTTGTATGTTTGTTTACTTTTATATGATATTACGGTCACATCAAAATTTGAATGACAAAAGAAAGCTATTGAAATCAAGTCTGACTGACTAAACAAAAATTACAAACCAGACCAATTAGAAAACGTTTTAAAATCACATTCAGTTTTATCTGTAACAGGTGAATGCAAATTTGGCAATGAGATTCACAATTTTCATATTAAATGTCTGGCGAATGGTGGTTAATGCTCAATCGTCTTTGAAAATAAAGTAAAGTTGGTGCTACAACTCTTTTGAGGTTTTTTTTGGTAGCAGAAATGTCAGAAAAAAAAATGTGTAGCTGGTTATGTGATGTGTTATGTGCAAATGTCAAAATGCATTACTTTACAAATCATGCAGTATGGTTAGTGCATTGAAGTCATATTGGGCAAGGAACTGTGAGAAAATAAATAAAAGCCGTTGGTGTTTTACTGCCACTAATGTTCATTTCAGTGACCCTGCTCATCTGCCTTAAAGGAACACTTCACCTATTTGCATTAAGCTTTGTATCGTTATATATATATATATATATTATTATTATATACCTAAACCAATTAGAGTCAGATAGGCCAAAAAAACAGATTTTTTTGTGCCTGTCTAAACAAAGTCTTTCTTCTCAGTGAAAGAAACAAGACCCCTGAAAGATTACAGCTGCAAAGCGAACCCTAGTTATGTGTGGAATATTTAATTACTCGAACGCAACAGCCCTGAGGTTCCACTACAAAGCTAGCAAACTCACAAAAAAAGTTATTTACAGAACTGCATCATCTGCCTCAAGCAACGATCATCCCACTGCTCTCATAAAAAACTTTTTCCGAGTGTGATCAAAAATGTGGAGCTTTTGGTTATTTGTTGTTTAAAGAAGTCATAATTGCCTCTTTTTAAAGTAAGTCTTCTTATGATGTTTCTGTAAAAACAGCAGACTCTTGCAACTGCAGTGTGTGTTTGCTACTGTACCTTCAAGAGCTCTTTATTGAAATCCTTTTTTTGCCTTTGAAATCATTAACTGTGTGTTGCCATACACATGTGAAACCTCGTTTAAGTGTGACGTTCAGCTTCGAGTAGAGAATGACTTCTGTTGCACTTTCCCAAGCAGGAATTAATGTATGAGTTTTCAGAATATTTCACAAGATCAGTTATACTGACTCACCAATGCAAAGCGCAGTGTAAATTGGTCTTCTTCTAAAAATGTGTTGTTTGTCTTTCCAGCCGGCTGCACGT
Organism: Pimephales promelas; assembly: GCF_016745375.1. The sequence continues at coordinate 9,413,578 of NW_024121654.1, forward strand.
TTGAGGAAGACTCCGACCCCGGCCTCTGTGAATACAGACAGGCGCAGGAAGATGATTTTGATTGGCAGCTTGTACGGACCTATAGCTGGCCGCACGTGACCTCTGACCTTATACGAGGTGAGTTGCGTTGTGTGTGTGTTTTAATAAACGCTTTAATAAACGTATGTGAAATGGTCTATAAAACCTAAGAAAGCAATGCATGTATCCTTGATGGATAAAGCAATCCCAGAATGCATTGTGACACGCTCAATAAAAATAAAGAGAAAAATGTTCAACTAAAATGTTTAATAAAAGCAGAATGTTAGCCAAAGTTCTGAGCATGTTCCCGGTTTGCTGGATTTGCGAATGTAAAGTTTCTTGGAGGAACACGATAGTTTTGTAAGAAATGCAAATGTTTTGTGAGCGAATGTGAAGTCCCATGTAAGTACTGTTTTTAGCTTAGCAACATGTTAACTCTACACTCCATTTAATAATAATTAGAAGAATAAATTGAGGTATTTTAAAACAGTCACTTATGAGTTTCAGTGTTGTCTAACCATCGAAGCGATTGTAGTCCTCGAGTATCTTTGGTTTTGGAACAAAGTTAAGAGTCTTTGTTCTTCAAACTTCTCATTGTAATTTGCAGGAAGAGAGTAATATGTTCCTTACAAAAATACAAAATACCTGTTTTTATTCTGACCACAAGCATGGAGTGTGAATGGCACTGTTAAAAGCACACGGTGTCCTTCCAATTATTACACATGTGCTTTTAATCGCTGTTCAGGTAAGAGTTGTGTATTAACCTGCTTAGAGTTGAGAGCGATACTAAACACGCGGGGCTTTTTCCTGCTCTGATAAGAGTTATCAAGTCTAATTTAATGTTAGAATATGGATGCTCCTGTATGCGTATTGAGACGGTGTGCTGCCTTTTGTAATGTTTGTTTTCATCAATACACTCAACATGATGTGAGATTTAAAGTAGTTTAGCCAAAAATGATGCTAGACTTGATTAGTTATGAACAAAACAAATTAACATTTAATTTGTAAAATATTCAATTGGCTTAATTAATTAACTGTGGAAATCACCACATGATTATTATTGTAAACCATTTGATAAAAACAAAATAACTGTGATACTGTGATCTAATAGTACTGATGTTGTGATCTAAAATATCCACACGGCTGGTGCACGTGATGTTGTGAACTGGACATAAGAAGCTCGAAGACACTTTGGGTCGACATTTCTTTGAGTGGCCGTCCGATACTGCTCTTATCCGGAGGGTTAAATTCCATCAAAGCTGCTAAAGACACTCCAATTGAGACAACAGCTTAGTTTATTGGGTGCTATTTGCTCAATATTATTGATCCACACTGGGGTATGTTGAGCATGTCAATGAAGTGGAAGTGAGAAACAGAGAGCGAGTGTAATGCAGGTCTGACTGAACAGAGACGCTCTGTGGAATACTGATGTCTCTTATCTTTTGCATTTCAAGTTTTCACTCTCTTCAAATCAAAACACATTTTCCCTTAAAAGTTGCACCAATTAATTATGTCTTGTTTTAATCCAAGTACAGAGCACTTTTAGCTCCCTCGAAAGGGCTGTGTGGAACGATGCTCATAAAGCACCTGTTTGTTTACCCCCCCAAATGCTAGATCATTAAAACTAGACATGTTTTGGATCAATAAGAGAAATGCGTCGGTGTCGGGTCTTGAGGTTTTTCCCCTTGAGACAGACGGCTGGTGCCCTGATCTTCCCACTGCCCCCTGCTGCACGAACGTCAGCCCACCTCGGACACTTTGACATGCCGCCTTTGAAGATCGGGTGCACAAACCATCTTGGCTAGCACTGCAGAAATTGCTCTTTGCATTTAAATGGCACATTAACATGGGCCAATTTTGCTCTTGTTTCCTGACGAGATTGAGATGCTCATTTGTGTTGATGTGGGGAAGCAATGCTGTCTTTGATGTCAAGGTGTAATAAGCCTATCGGCTTGTTGCGTCGCTCTTTTCTAGCACTCTCCGAGCTGCTTTGTAGTGTGTTGATTAGAGGAATGGATTGAATATATTATTGGAATAAGAGGACGAGTTAATACGCTTTAATGACAGAATGAGAAAAGCTTTACCTTTGGGAGTCATGATGTGATCTCAGATACTCCCGTATAATATTTGACAAAGATTTATTCTGACACTTTGAGTTTATTGATTTCGAGTCAACAAGACTTTCTCTAATTCGTGGAAAGAAAACAATATTTAAAAGTAATGCTTTCATTAACTGTTGATTTTCAGTGAGTTAGCATGCTTAAATCCTAGTGAATTTACGTTGTAATTAAAAGTTCTACAAGCACATGAAGTGTTACGGTAATTATGACTTGGCATCTTTAAATGATAGGGAGGAAATATTAAGTCATTTATTTTGCAAGCAAAGTCAAAGTTTCTGTGGACATTTTTTGTGTTTTCCACCCTTTTAACATGACGCCATTCACTTGCACTGTAAAAAAATATTGTTGGTTTAACTTAAAAAAGTAAGTAACCTGGTTGCCTTAAAAATTTAAGTTGATTGAACTGGAAAAAGTGAGTTAATACAATGAAACTGAAGAAACTCAAAATAATAAGTTATCTCAACTAAATAAATTATTATAAAGTTGATTTGACAAAAGAAAATAATAACAAATATATATTTGGAGCTGGTAAATGTCTGCCAGATTAACCTTTTCTGATAAATAAACTTAAATTTCACGGTCCAGGCGACACAGAGTGTAAACATTTATTGATTTTCATCTATTTACTACGGACTTTGTAACAATATAAAGCGGTTTGAAAATCGGCAAAGTTACACTCTAAGATTAATAAATGTTTTACAAATATTTTGTTTTCATTGTTCATGTAGCTAACCTTATTGTGTTGCCTAATATTCTGCCATCATTACTCAACCCAATGTCTCGGTTTCACCACTGGATCATTTTCTTCCTTCAGTGAAACCAAGAGATTTGTGTTCGAGCTGTTTGTTTCTTTTCATACAACAAAAGTGGATGGTGATTTATATTGCCAAGCTCCAAGAAGAGCATAACAGTAGTTCATCTCACGATGGCCTGAAATATAGTGCCTAAGACAGTTTTATATGAAGAATGGGTCATTCAGCGATTGTTTTCTCCTCTGATGGAGCTCAAAAACCCCATCTGAGCTTGTGTTCAGCTTTTAAAATGCATTGCATCAGATTTGCCATCTCTGACACAAAACGCTATTAGTTCTCATACGTCACTGATCATCAAGTGAACGGTGTAGAGCTTCTGCACAGGCTTCATTTTGGTTCACTCGACTCCATTTTGAAGCATTTAAGTTCCTCTATTTGCTCTCCCTCATGGCCCTGGGCAACAGCAGTACAATAATGAGCAGATAATGATGGAATTGTGGGCTTTATGTGGATTTGGTTCATTCAGAGGTCTATAAGATATACTCCCATCATCCCATCCCTATCGCAGAGTCTCTGAAGTCATTCAATTCTGAAGAAGTAAAACGTGATGTGGTTTCTTATAAAACGCACTGTGTGCCTATACAAAATCTACACTTCGCAGGCAAACAATCCGAGCTCTTTTTCCCTGTAAAACCATGAAGGAAACATTATAAATGTGATTGTGCCGATGAGCTACTGTGGCTATTTCTGGCCGGGATTTGAGCGAGAGGAAGACAGCAGGACTGGACCGACATCAGAAGTCTTGTCAGGATAATTGATATCCAGGTGAATGTGGGGGAATGAAGAGATAATGATAGGCTGTTCACTGTCATTAGTGCAAGCCTTATTAAAATAGATGGTCATTTGAATAATGACCCAGAAGGCACCTTTTAAGTCACTGTCATACTGACACTATAGAGATATGAGAGTGGATATTTGTGAAATGTTCTGAAATGTCTTCAGGTTAGACTTCTGCAATGAAGACAATCTCTGTGGGATAATCCAGAAGTTATAGTCACGCTGGTTCCCAAACTGGACACAAACCCATTGATTTTTGCTCTATATACAGTAGCTCTGTGACCAACTTAAGTTTATGATTCTTACACGTGTCTTTACGGGTTCTCACAAATTTCTTAAAATCACTGGCAGTGTGAATCAAACGATCCCGGGACACATTATCCATATACCTCCCGGAGTCTGTGTGTGAAAAGGGCTTTATGTAGCCTATCTCTGTCACTTCTTAAAGGAATAGTTCACTTTTGAAAAAACTTTTGCTGATGATTTACTCACCCCCCGTGTCATCAAGATGTCTGGCTTTACTCAGTTGAAAAGAAATTGAGTTTTTTGATGAAAACATTCCAGGATTTTCTCCATATAATGGACTTCAATGGGAACCAAACGGTTCAAGGTCCAAATGAGAGTTTCAGTGCAGCTTCAAATGTCTTTAAACGACACCAGACGATGAATAAGGGTCTTATCATGCGAAACGAGCGATTATTTCAAAACTGTAACTTTTCTAAGGACAAATGCTAGCCTTGCTCTATTCTGTGAGGCGCGTTTGTAACGTCACGTAATACGTAATTACGTTCAAAAGGTCACGGGCGACGTAGCCGGACGTACAGAATCAAAATCGTCCGACATCGTTGTTTTACCTTTTAATTCCTTTTTTTGTAAACGGCGTTTGAGTTAGTTTGCACGTTCAACCTATGCGTTCAACTTGTAAACACTGACTCTGTACTTCCGGCTACGTCGCCCGTGACCTTTTGAACGTAATTACGTATTACGTGACGTTACAAACGCGCCTCACAGAATAGAGCAAGGCTAGCATTTGTCCTTAGAAAAGTTACAGTTTTGAAATAAGCGCTCGTTTCGCATGATAAGACCCTTATTCATCGTCTGGTGTCGTTTAAAGACATTTGAAGCTGCATCTGAAACTCTCTTTTGGACCTTGAACCGTTTGGACCCCATTGAAGTCCATTATATGGAGAAAAATCCTGGAATGTTTTCATCAAAAACCTTCATTTCTTTTCGACTGAAGAAAGAAAGACATGGACATCTTGGATGACATGATGACATTCAAAAGTAAACTAATCCTTTAAGAATAAGTGGACAAGACTTAATTCTGATAATCAAAAATATGGCATTGCAAGATTAGTCAAGGGTTAACATACGGCTTTTATAGGAAAATATAAACTAAAAAAAAAAAATCAAAAAAAGTTTTTCTCTGGCTAAAAATTACAAATGAATTTTGACAGGAAGGAGGCTGCCATTGAATGCTCTGCCGTCAGAGAAAGAGCCGGGAACAAATAACAGTAATGCATAATCAAACATTTGCGAGCATCTTAAAATTGTTACTGCTTGATCAGACCTTACGCTTATTTTTATTGCTTTGCAATTTTGGAAATTACAGTGAATATTGTAATTTCCTCAATGAAGTGTCAAGAGCATAAAAGCTATGGAGCTCAGTTGAGTCCAAATGACACGTCTTGTTTGGTCCCTTTGTGCGATGTCACAGCCGGTGATTAAAGCTTCACAATGCATTGTCGTTTTCATCAGCGACTGCAACTGTGTGTGTGTGTGTTTTAGGTCCGATTATGTTTAATGAAGTATATTTCTCCAAATTGAAAGGTAAACGGTTATTTCCTCAGAAAATGTTCTGTTAGTAATAGTTTAGAGATAGTCGGAGAAGATTAGATGTTTTAGATTTTCATACATAATATGTAGTTAAATAAACCTGTGCCAAATCTTATGTCCCTTTCAAATTCTTCCATTGACTGATAGTGTCTGATCTGAAATCCTACCATATTGTTGATGTGAAAAGGGGTCTATAATACATGTTGATGGACAATGCTTTCCATTAGCCTTCTCAAATAAATATAGTGCTTTTGAAGCTGCTTCATATATAAAGCAGTCTGGTGAGATATGATTCATGCAAACATGAGCGCATTGATGTTGACCTCAATCAGATATGTTGATACCATAAATCATATAAATATTTTATTGTGAAAGGGTATACATTTATTATTTAAGGCATCAAAGGCAAAGTTTAGTGGCACAATTTATCTTGAAAAATATTTGGGCACAGCAACTATAATAAATGACATGCTAGTTATTTTATTATTGCACTGAGAGGTTTGGTTTTGTGAGAATTCTCATTTAAATATTTCAAATGTAAATCATAAAACTACCTGACATTAGTGTTCCTCTACATCAGAGCAACTTGATATTCCCCAGTGTTATCACTAATGTCTGTTGACTACCATGATGGCGTGTGGCATTTTTCATAAAAGTCCCTTTTCCTGCAATCCCGTCTCTCGCAGCCCAGTTATTTCACTGAAGATCAGTCCTATCTTTGGGGCCTTTCATGTGAGGAAAAAGCCCACCCTAATTCTTAGCAGCAGAGAAGGCAATTTAATCTGGCCGTTTGACTGACAGCTGGATGAATCCCTCGATGGCCTACTGATTGAGTCTGTCTTCCCAGACCCACACGGCAGCCCAATTAAAACACAAAAGACTCTTTGTTTCTGCAATTATCAGATACATTGAAATCTAAGACTCATTGAAATGCCACTGATATGCGTTTTGATGGACTCGGCTGCAATTATCACCTCTTTTGTCCGGCTGTGATTGCTGTTTATCTGGTAACAACTTCAACGCGATTCCCTCGGATTTGTGCGTAGGTGGAAATGTTCGTGTCCCTGGTGCAAGTAAACACGCCGAGAAGAATAAACTTTGTGCAATATTCAGACAGCCGTTTAATGTAGAGCATGCTAATCAGTGGGATGAGTGTCTGTGTCAACTAAAAAGCTCAATACGCTGATCAATAAGATCCTCTTTGAGGACGGGCAGAGACGCTACAATTGGCCAACATGATTTCCTTAGCACTGTCTATAGATGGTTTAACATCAATGAAAGGTCGGGTGTGCAGGTCAAGGCTAAACTCTGCAATTAGTATTTTTAAGGTCATTTTTGAAAAAAAGAGGATAATTTCTACAAAACTGTCATAGTTGAATAGTTTTTTTATTCACCAAATTCTTCAGATATTTTTTGAAAAGTATAAAACAATTCCTTTCTAAAGCCTGTGTAATAAAATTAACAATGAGAACAAAGCAATAAAAGGAGCAAAGAAACACGGCTTAGACGCATTTTTACAGAAACTGCAGAAAATGTTCCTCTTTTCTACATAAGTGGAAAAAATTTTGAAAATCTTTGATCTATCCCAAGGTAATAAGTTCTGATTATGTGATTTACTTATTGATAATATATAAAACAAAATAAATATAAGATTTACTTAAATGTATCATTATTGCCATAAAAAGTCTATATTGGTTGACCATTGTATTAAAATCTATCATGCAAATTTGCCAAATTGACCAACAGAAAGATTCTTGCTTTGAAAGTGACCTGTGTTTGAGCTGTGCTTTATGCATTGCTACAATGGTGTCATAAATGAATAAAGAAATGTAAATCATTTCAATTTCTTCATTTAGCTGATGCTTTTATCCAAAGTGACTTCCAATTGCTCTATGTGTCAGAGGTCGTACGCCTCTGGAGCAACTAGGGGTCAAGTGTCTTGCTCAGGGACACATTGGCGTCTCACAGTGGATTCGAACCCGGGTCTCTCACACCAAAGGCATGTGTCTCATCCACTGCGCCACACCACCCTCATAACAAACATTTTTACCGAAATCTGATCATACCTTAATTTCGCGTTTTTGTGGACAATGCAACAGTAATTTAAGTAGAAGAAAATAAATACAATAACTTAATTTAATGCTAAAAGTGTTAATGTTCAATACTTAAATGTATTGTGGGTGGTTCATAAAACACAATATATTGCACTGAAATAAAACACGCAAAATGGCAAAGCTGAATCCAAAGCTGAATTCCAGGACATGGCATGTATTTTCATTGAGACGCGGTTTAATAAGGGAGCTAGTTTGGAAAGGTTTTCCTGAAATAAAGTTGGATGTAGGGAAATGTCTCCACCAGACAGCATTGAACCCCTGTGTCTCTGACAGGACACTGGAAACGGCGTGAGTGCAGGACTATAAATATCACGAGGTGGAAAGAGACTCTTCCAGAGAAGGGGAAATGTCAGACTGGTCTTTTCCTGAAAGCAAACAGAAGATCTTCTTTGTCTGTGTGTACAGCTCAAGCGGCCGGATGTAGTTGGCTCTGCAAATAGTAAACTTTGTAGGGAGGGTGAGATAATTAAAATCCAGAGCGAGTGTGTCCTATCTCTGATGGCCCAAGCACGCTCACGCTACACACACTCCGCCTCAAAGTCATTACTCTTTTCATGGCTTTTCCAAAGTCAATGTTTGTTATTTTAATGAAAGCCCCTTGGACAAAATAACAGAGGAACTGACAAATTTCAGTCATTTTCCGAGCCTGAAAGAATAAAAAACGCATCTCTTTGAGTCCAGCAGTCTCTCACTGGAGGGGGTTTCTTTGTTTTTGCGGTTTTATTTTTTCCGTGCTTATTTGCTGGCTTAACTTTACAAATGTGCTGTCTGTATAACACTGAGCCCTGGAAGTTCATAGGCAGTGTTACTTCCAAACTGTAATACATTAGGTATTACTTGTTACTGTTATTTAAAAGTAATTCATTACCTTACAATATTACTGTCCCAGAATTGTAATGTGTTGCATTACTCATGTATGAGTAACTTTCACCAAAATAACTAAGTAGAACTTAACTTTGGGGCTTCTAACGATATGCAATATGAAACCATTCGCCACACGACTCGGATCCACGAACCTACAGAATCGCGACACAGTGTTATTCTCCTTACCGTCCATATCCAATGCTGCCTTATCTTTAAATTAGGCTATTAGTAGTATTTGAAGTTAACATTATAAAATACGTAGACCTACACCACAAAACTAGTTGAGGATAAATTATTTAAAATTGGGGAAGTCCAGCATTATGGACATGATGACATTTGCAGTCAAAACTTGACATAAAAATTCTCAGAAAATACATGTATTGAAACGTATATAGGCTACTTCCTTAAAGGACTCCAGACATTAGACAAATATCAGTCTATGTTTTGTTTTTAATATTAGGGAAAAGACACATTCATCCGTGACAAAAAAATAGGAGGCAAAATATATTTTTTGTAATTCTGTTAATTACACTGCTCAAATCGGATGAGGAAGGGTTGGCTCTCCAGTCTCCATAGAACTTAAAATATTCATTTTATTTTAGTTTTCGTGTTCGCATTTATGAGGAAATAACAATGTTACAGACGCGACCGCTCTGAACCGGCACTAAAAGACTGCTTTAAAACTTTCACATAAGTAAAAGCAGACAATACACTGTAATACAAGCCTCACTGAACGAGTAAAATATTACTGAAAATTGATTAGTAATGCCTTACACTACTGCGTTACAGCAAAAAGTAATATGTTACAGTAATGTATTACTTTTGTAATGCGTTACTCCCAACACTGGATCCTTAACATGCTGAAAAAGAAGAATAAATAGGGAAGGGTAACTAGTGAAGAGCAGGCAAATGAACAAGACGGATGGGCAAAGACTGACAGGAGAACACATGATGGCACAGACAAACAAACAAAAAGCCATGTGCAAAATGCATGTGGGAAAACAAAAATGACAGAAACCATGTGCTCTCTCTCTCTCTCTCTCACACACACACACACACACACACAATGACAAGACTGACAGAAGAGCACATGGCAGACAAGCGTGCTCATCCACCATGTGCCAAAAAAACAAAACACAAGACAAACAGAATTGAGTGAGCATGAATCTCAGAACCTCCACACCGAACCAAGAAGTGCCAGGAGTTAAGGATAGACTATAAGACAAACTAATTATTGAATGGAATATTCAAAATATAGACCGAAAATGAACCAAGAAGTGCCAGGATCCAGACACCATACCCCGAGCAAGACACAGAGACCAGAGCAAATTTGGCTTAATCTTGAAACATTAGAAAATAAAAGTTGTTTCTAGTTTTAGTTTCTTCATCGAATCACAAAATACAATAAAATCAACGCAATATACTTCATCACACATTGCACTTCATTTTGAACCTTAAACAAAGAAAATATATTTGTCATTTTCCATTATATTGTCCTTGTCAGTTATGTTACAAGTTAAGGATAGACTAACGCAAACTAATTATTGAATGGAATATTTAGTCTTCATGCCGTGGAAGAATAGTCAGTTCAACTGTAAATTTCTAATATTCTTGATATGGTCAGGGGTCAGGGGTCAGACCAAGGATTTTTCATAAGTTGGAACCAAACAGAAAAATACGAGCATTCCTGTACAAATGATGGCGGTCCAGTTAAAGGCTTGTTCAGATCACTAACCCTCAGTAAGGGATGATGCTGGCCTTAGCAAACAGCACTAATAACATTACCTGAACGTTTAGCCAGCAAATAGCCGCTATACACAAAAGCCCTGCCCTCAGGAAAAATGCCCTCGCTCTTCCCTTTTTAACATCACTTATAGTCTCCAGGGACTATGCTGACCTCAAGCTAAAGCTTTTTCTGTAATGACGTCTATATCACAAATGGAGTAGGCAGACTCAAAATAAACTTCAAACTCTTCATCAAAAAGAAATGCGAGTTCATTAAATGTGATTTTATGTAACTCTCCAAAGCATTTGAGATCGTGAGTGTGGAAACCCAACACGACACCCACAAACGGGACTGTTTCTGCTGTTCATTTGGACACAGCTCCATCTCTTCTATCAGTCCGCTCTGCTTCGGCTTCATCTCGGCGCGCGTGGGCTCTCCGTCAGGAACCCTGCGGTGCCCTCATGCTCATTTCCCAAACAGCCGGATAATTAATTGGAAAAGTAGAGGCAATGTAATCCAGTTCTTCAGCAGCATAAACCACTTGCACACATCATCATCCTCACAAGAGGCTCAAAGGCTTGGACACTTCAAAGCTCCTCCGTGAACACTTGTTAGACAATCGGCGAGATGGCGGATCTCACTTTTGCTGTGAAAGGCGGTGTGTGTAACGTTAAGGCATGAAATAGATTAATTAAAAGCATCCAGGCTGCTTGCTGAGGATTAAACTCTTCTCTGCCAGACTCAGTTGGCCTTTAAACGGTGCTAACTTTGCAGTCCCACCAGGATTTCACGATTTTTTTGTGTGATTTTTGCGATCAAAATGACTGATTTTGTGGTGGTAATTTCCAAAAATTTGTGAAAAAATTTGCGATTTATATATAACATTTACCATAATAGTATTCAGTCGTTCCAGAAAAACGCTGAGTTTTTTTTGTGATTGTTGCGGGCAAAAATTGATTGATTACGTGGCCCGTTTTCTTTAAAAATGCGATGGAATATGCGGGATATTTATGGAACTTTATGCAATGAAATTGCAGGAATTTGCAAAAATTGAGGGAACTTGCAAAAATTGCGGTTTGATGAAAAAGAGAAAAAAAGTGATTCCCCCAACATCCTGTTCTCACTAGGCTTAATGTAAGAGTCATTTCTTATTACTTCCTTTGATAAGCAAGCATACTACATCATAGAAAGTGCTGGAAACTCATCTTGTTTTATTTCAGACTGTAACGAGTGTAAATAAGGTGTGGCCCCTTTAAGAGCTGCGCGCTCCCTGTTGAACTCTCTGCAGTGTTATGTGTGCGGGTAATGTCTGTTTGATACTACTTCTTTTATCTTATGTTGTTTATTAAGTAACGATGTGACGGTAGAACGTGTGACAGACAGTTATACGAGTTCGATTGTCTGTCCGTGAGTCTGTCTGGCGTCGCGTAATTGCGTCGCTTCATAACGTTCCCATGGAAACGGGGGGAAATGGCTGCTCTTGTGTGAAGCAAACTCAACATTTTTCAACTTTCTGCTAAGATACATGTGACTTTTTTTGCAACGAAAATGCGAGGATTATGAAATTATGCAACCCCCGCATATTTTGCACGGAAATCGGCAATTTAAGCGGCGAAAGTGCGGCGTATTTGAAAAAATGCGGCCCCCGCATAAATATGCGGACTTTGGCTGATTTTGCATTGAATTCAGCGATCGCATAATCGAGTTTTTCTGGAGGGACTGACTTTGGAGATATGTCCTCTCCCTCAGGAGTTGTCACTAAGCTCTCTTGGAGAAACAGGGGAGCTAACGTAACAAATGACGGAAAGCTCAATGTTTCCTCACAGGAAGTGTCCTATGAAATGTTGTTTGATGTAGTTAATAAACTGCGCAATGCGCATATTTCATATGAATGTATATATCACATCTCCTGCTTAAAGCTGCAGTCTGTAGATTTTTTGGGGGGTTAAAAATAATCCAAAATACATATTTGAGAAAATACATAACCGGCCAGTGTTCAAAACTATCTGCTTGCCGTAGCTCGATAGCTCAAAGCGGTAAGCTTAATGTTTTTAATCCCAGTGTTAAATCTTTCATATGCGTTTTTTCATGTTCGTCAGCCTAAAAACGAACGAAACGAGCCCCGCCCTCAATTGTCAAAAAACCTCTCAAAAGGCCGGTGTGAAGAGATGAGTCCCACCTTAGGACCCAAGCGATCCGATTGGTTCAAAGCTAGTTTTATGGGTAAACGCTTTAGTGCCTGGTTACAAATTAGAGAAAATCAGTTAATCATAAGAGACGTTTGAAGTACGTTATAAGGAGTCATTAATGTATTTTAACTTATAAGTTTCATATACTAGTACATAACCGAAGCTGTAGATTGTAAATTTAAACATTTCTCGTTCTTATTGTTTTTTAGTTAGCTTACATAGTAGCATAGCATTTATCCGCGGCAAACGTCAGAATGACTAGCCGAGTTAAGGCTGTTCCAGGCGGGCCAGTTAACTCTAGATGTGCTGCTGATCCCTGGTTCTGACAACTCCCAAAACGTCAAAAAGGCGCAATCTTTATAAATTAACCACAGATTTGAGCTTTGAACAGCTATAATCTCAAGTTAAAAACTCTTAAAATTACGTTTCGTGACACAATAACCGTAATATTTTTAAATTTCGCGGACTTTCTCCTCTGCTGTTGACGCAAACTACTATGAAAAGCACTAAACAAATAAACGTATTACTTGAAAAGCGCTAAACAAATAAACATATAACTTGATGGCAACAAACTGCTTTTATCAAGTTATCGTGAGAACATATTTATATACTATGGGGGACTCATCTCTTCACCACACCGGCTGTGGATGCGAAAAACACAGAAAATCAAACCCAATACGATTTTTTTATGACGGACAAAAGTTTTTCGGAGGCTTTGTGCAAGCGTGATTGACATTACATGAGGTTGATTATTTTTTTATTTTATTTTTTTGAACTTGCGAAAATTTCGGATGCAAATTTCAGACTCGGTGTGCAATGACCTTTACTGGTGGATTTCTTAAAATGATATTAAATGCGGTTAGATGAACTTTAGACCCACTTAAATAGGAAGTCTCTTAACAGAAACATCTTATTAGAATATCGCATTGTTAGCTTAGCAAAATGCTAATGCAAACTCTATTGGAATCAAAATGTGTTATTTGTGTGGCTGCTGACAGCTTACAGTGTTCCAAATCCGTCACTTCTTTGGTTCCCTTTCCCGTCAGGATGCCTCTGTGGACAGTTTACAGTGAGGCAGATCTCGAGGGTTTACAGCAGATTCTCCTCACGCATGAAGAGCCTTTGACTGTAATACAGAGTGAAGTGCTGAGCAGATTCTCTGCCGGTCTTCGTAATTCCTCAGGACCGGCCCATGACTTTTGAAGACACTGATGCTTATGCTGCTGCCCATGTTATTTGTGTGTGTGTGTGAAACAAAGAAAATAAATGCATAAACCCATACTGGGAAAAAAAACATTATTTTTTGTCCATTTATTTCTTTGTTTTGTTAAGAAGCTGCACTAGCCGGGACATGTCCAGTCATTACAGATAATGAATCCCAACAGGGTTTTGGCAGCCGTGCATCATCTTTTTTGGAGCTGTTTTGCATTAATTACCGACTTACTCTAAACTTTTATTTCGTTATCAAAGCCATTTACTACCTGAATTTGGCCCCTGACATGTGTTAAATTTGTACGCTGGTTATCTCAGGCGCATGGCTTTGAGGTGGATGAGATGTGCGTTGCGTTGCTGTAGTGCGCCTCTAATCCATCACTGTCGTGAGGGGCGTGGAAAGAGGTTAAGCTCGGCGGAGGCAACAGAGTTGCTCGGAAGATGTTGATTGATCGCTTTTTTTCAATTTGTTGCTTTCCAGTGCTAAAACTCTGACGAATACTGCAGAGGAGTTTGCAGGAGTAAAGACCTCACCGAGCCGAAAGAGTCCACTCGCTTTTTTCTCCATCTGTACCTTAAAAGCTCTTTCGACTGCCTGACATTCAGAATTGTTCTTCTCTAGTAATTTGTGGGGACTTACATATAGGCTTTATATTGTCTTCTGTTTGACCGTTGCTTTGTTTCTCTCTTCATTCCCGTCCTTCTGTCCTGCTTTAGATGTTTTTGTAAGTGCCATTATGCAGAAATACTTTATCTAAAGTAACTGAGTAATTAACAATGATCAGAACAGTTTCTCTGCAGGAGATTAAAATCCCGAGGAATCTCCACTAACTCTTAATACAAAAGAGTTTCCTTCTTTCACGTTAGACAAATTCCATCTTTAAAGAGGCATTAGCAGTTTTCCAGTGAGCATTAGCACTGATGATGGTGAGATTTAGAGACTGAAATAATTAATTCCCTTTTAACTGTCTTGTAGAAACATGCAACTTGTCATCTTGTGTCCACCAGTTCTGGATTCAGACCTTTTCTGCTGGTTTTGAACTGGGGGAGAGTTTTGAGAGTAATGTTTTATGAACTCTTATTTCAAAAGATCAAAGAAAAATCAATTTTTTCATGACAGCAGCCCTTTATATGCTATAAGAGCACAGAGAACAGTACGAGTTTTAAATCGCTGTCAATCAAACGTTGACACGGGTGTGTTTTGAGGTCACAGACGGCTTCAGCTGCGCTTACTGTAGGCAAACTCTTCTTTAGGGCTCTACTGCGCTTTGGCACCTTTCGTCAAATTACTTTTCACGGTTTGAGTTTTTTGACATTATTTTTTTCACAGTTGGCTGTTTCCCTGTTTCATGAAAACGGCACTGGTTTCTTTAAAAGCCATGTTATTCTTTGTTAGTTTCGGAGTTTAGAAATGTGTTTTGATGTAATGTTGATATTGTACCATGTCATAGAGTGTAACAATTGGGGTCTGGAAGTAAAAATCTATTTCATTTTCTTCATTGAGGAAATAATTCTCAATTGCAACTTATAAAACATTAAAGACAGACCTACTGTGAGCATTGATGGAATATGCTTTTGTTGAAGCCACTAGGCCACATTTCAACATTCATTAAAATCATTTTTACAGTATATTCCTGATGAAAAACGACAGTTTTGTGCTAATATAATTCTTAACCACCTTTTCCATTTCTGCAACTAACATAAAATGGTTAAATATAATTGCATGCATATGTAGGACATATTTGCAATGATCTTAAAATACAATGTTTAAGCGAGTTTGTAATTCAAGAATGCTTTGGAATATAGATGGTCTCGTTTTAAAGAAGACATTTGGCAGATTTTTGTAGAAGTGAAATATATTAAGAATGTGAAACAAAAGAAAAATTATAGAAGTTTGAGTTTATGAAAATGTACAATATAAAAAATGTAATTATTCATATTTTATATAAAATATATATTTTCAAAACCTGGCGACTCTAAAACTGCTAAAAAATCAAAGCCTAAAAATCTGAATAAGTTGTGTTTCAAATTTTAGGTTGATATCTCAAAAAAATGAGCTTTCAGTGAGATTTTGTTTGGGCGCAGTACCAAAGTTTTTCACTCGGGCACAACCAGACTCCATTACTGCCCATATAAGGGCGCCTCCATTTCCATATGAAATATTAATTATTATAATTATAAAATAATTGAATGGAGGGTTTCTTTTGAACTCTTGGCATGAAAACAAACAGGTTTCTACCCTTCTTTCATGATTTTTCATGTTCGTCACAATTTCAAAATAAAGGTCTAAACACGCCTTAGAGTATGAAAATATTCTTGTTGCAAATTGATAAATTACAGCTCTTCTGTAATATATTTTGAAAATCAATCACCATATATGAAAACTAGAGATTCTAAGCTTTCAAATGATATATAGTTTGTCAAGATTAGTTTAGGTTTAGTATAGGATAATACTGTTTTAAAAATGTAATGGATTCGTGACACTTAAGGGGTTAAATCAATAGTTTTTTTACTTCTTTATTATTTTGTAATTCAATTGTCATTTGCAATCTGGTTTTCAAACATTTTTTTTTTTTTTGTTTTGGTTAATTATAACTCTTGAAGACTTTTGCGTCTAGGATTATAACTTTGTGTGAAGACTAACAAATCTTTTGGACTTTCTTTAAATGAGACATATTTAGGGATTACAATATCACAGAGAATATCCATAGCATATCACTATCAAACAATGTGATATTCATAAAATGTAAAATCAGTTTGAACATGTTGTATTTTGAGTGTTGAGGTTTCATAAGGATGACTGTGAGTGGCAGTGGGTTTAGCGCTGAGGTGTGTGTGTGTGTGTGTGTGTGTGTGGGTCTTCTATTAGACGGCTGTAATCCTCGGAGAGGACTGAAACACACGGAAGTGTGTGTGATTCATCTGAGAGCGACACAACGACAACCCTATTCTGCAGTCTGCACATACACACACACTTCTGTAAGCTTTAATCTTACAAGCACACACACTTTCATTGTGTGCTTGGGGTGAAGTGTAAATGACAGACTGTGAAAACACGACACGAAAGACAGATTTGCTATGGCTAATCTGTGTTGAGTTTTTGAGGTTATTTTACTGAAAATTGCATCTTAAATCAAGTGTGTGAGATCCAGAGTAGATTTAATCACTTTAATGCCATTATCTCAGACTGGGAAGCGTAGCGCTCTGGACCGCGGTCCTGAAACTTAATAACCTACTAACAACCAGCCAACATCAGTTTCATAACCACGCTGCTCATCAAATTCATATCAAAGTTAAACACATTTACAAAACCCTGGAGTCGCATGGGGATCACTGAGACGATGCATAAATCACAGATCTGGATAGGCCAGAAATAGAGAAGAACAGAATCATCAGAAAATGAAGTTAGCCACCGCAGACTGAGACTCACTCAACACGGAAACGCTGAGAAGTTGAAGTTAAGAATATTAGGGAGATATTTCCTGAAACTGTTGAACTTCTGCTAAAAATGCTGTGATGTACAATATGTGTGAATATGCAAGACTGCGTTTATGCAGCAGCAACAAACAGACAATCTAGTCTTTCCATTATCTGGACAGCGTAATATTTTGGGATTCGTTTGGGATTCGATCGAGATTGCCCCCCTCTCGAATCGAGCTTGGCCTGAAATTAAGGTTTTTGATGAAAACATTCCAGGATTTTCTCCATATAATGGACTTCAATGGGGTCCAAACAGTCCAAGGTCCAAAAGACAGTTAATAACAGTTTCAGATGCAGCTTCAAATGTCTTTAAACGACACCAGACGATGAATAAGGGTCTTATCATGCGAAACGATCGGTTATTCCAAAACTGTAACTTTTCTAAGGACAAATGCTAGCCTTGCTCTATTCTGTGAGGCGCGTTTGTAACGTCACGTAATACGTAATTACGTTCAAAAGGTCACGGGCGACGTAGCCGGAAGTACAGAGTCAGTGTTTACAAGTTGAACGCATAGGTTGAACGTGCAAACTAACTCAAACGCCGTTTACAAAAAAAGGAATTAAAAGGTAAAACAACGATGTCGGACGACTTTGATTCTGTACGTCCGGCTACGTCGCCCGTGACCTTTTGAACGTAATTACGTATTACGTGACGTTACAAACGCGCCTCACAGAATAGAGCAAGGCTAGCATTTGTCCTTAGAAAAGTTACAGTTTTGAAATAAGCGCTCGTTTCGCATGATAAGACCCTTATTCATCATCTGGTGTCGTTTAAAGACATTTGAAGCTGCATCTGAAACTCTCTTTTGGACCTTGAACCGTTTGGTTCCCATTGAAGTCCATTATATGGAGAAAATCCTGGAATGTTTTCATCAAAAAACGTAATTTCTTTTCCACTGAGGAAAGAAAGACATGGACATCTTGGATGACATGGGGGCGAGTAAATTATCAGCAAAAGTTTTTTCAAAAGTGAACTAATCCTTTAAGAGCTCACTCCATCTCCTCTACTGCGTTGGTGCCTTTATTAGTGTCATTGAATCGTTCATTCAACAAATGTGTATATAAATACAGATTCATTGAAAATAAAGCTCATAATAACAATAATAATAAAATGGATAAATATGATATAATAAAAATATAAAATACTCTTGTATTTTAAATAAAATTCTATAAGTTTTTGTTGATAGAACTAAAAAAATGATGTTAACTGAAATCATTTCTTAATAAATTGGCGTATTTTTCTGTGTTTGATTGAGCCCTCTAAACCATAATTAAAAGAATGGGATCAATTATAATGTCCAAAGCACATGTTACTCTGATTACAAAAGAAATGTGAAATTATATCTTGGCAAAATAATAGGATTCATTTTCTCATGTAACATAATTTCTTTTGTTTGCAACCCGAACAGATGATTCAATGTCATCTAAATCCTTGTTGTGTTTATGTGGTTACTGCTGTTTTCTTTATATCTATTTTATAAGTGCCATTAGTATTATAGTCCTGGATATCAGAGAGAGGCAGAGCGTTACGCCCCATTGAGCTGAACTGGAGCGAGACAGAGCGAGATATGAACGAGTGTGTGGAAATAAATCTCACAGCGACAAGAGAAAGCAGAATCGATGGCGTAATAGACGATTGTTGTTTTCCGTGTAGAGTCAAATGATCTGCACTGCAAAACCTGTTTGTGTGACTCGTGCCGTTTTTAACTCCGTGTGCATGATTCCCTCTTTCTCTTTAGGCAATAAAAGGACAAGAGGCATGTTGGATTATGTTATATACTACACCTAAAGGTCATTGAGATTGTTCACCCACAAAACTAAATACTTCGCCCTCATGTTGTTCCAAACCCATTTGACATCCCCTGTGGAACAGAAGAACATTGGGGTCGAAACAGCACTATAGACCCCGAAAAAACAGAAGAAAGCACTGAAACTGCTAAATATCTTCATCTGTGTTCTCCAGACAAAGAGAAAGTCATTTTTCAAACCAGTTCTGGTCTTTCACACACACACACACACACACACACACACACACACACACACACACACACACACACACACACACACCCTCCCCCAGAACACACACAGCACAGGCTGTCAGAGGCATGTTGAGAAGGCTATTGTAGTCGGTGAGAAGCGACCGTTAGGCCGGCAGTCGTTTACACACACACACACACACACACACACACACACACACACAGATCTGCAGCACTTTGATTTCAAGAGGCTTTGTGTTCACATGCTCGATGCGGGGATATATAAATAAAGCTAATGCATGTTGTGTTTCGATACACTGCAAACAAACAGTGGTCCTATAATGTATTTACACATTTATGTCAGTTTTAAAAATGTCTGGAGGTGACAGAAACAAATTAAATATCAGCAAATGTCATCTTTTCTCAGAACTAATTTGACTTTCCTGCACCATTCTTTTGCAATGATTTTTTAATCAGCTGGTGTTCAGGCGATAAAGCTGTAACCTGTAATTGCTTCACTGAGGAGCTATTTCACCGGATTTGACTTTTACTCTTTTTTTTTTTTTCAGGTTGATTTAGTGATATTAAACACACTTTTTGACCAATGAATTTTCTACCATATACATCAAAATTCTTAGTTGCACATGAATTTCACATTAACTATGAATATGATCCAATAGTATTTGACAACCACAATGCGATTCTATTAATGTATTGAATTATCATTTAATATATATATATATATATATGAAGAGTTCAGATGTAAAAGCCTCTAAGTGCCATTTGAAATTTTCTCCTAGAATGATCATTTTTATCAAGCTTGTATATTTAAGTTCAGTAATTTCACTGAAATTGCAATGAGGATTACCTATTAATTGTCATTTAAGTGAAATTACTGAACTTAAATATACAAGCTTGATAAAAATGATCATTCTAGGAGAAAATTTCAAATGGCACTTAGAGGCTTTTGCATCTGAACTCTTCATATATTTTCATGAAATCTTTTACCTTGGTTGCAATTGCTTCCTTCATCGATGCATTTTCCCTTCATGTTAGTATAACTGACAGATTTGTATTATACTCTATACAATAGATTTTAAAATTTTAATAGATTTTTCTTTGCCTGACAAGAGGAGGTCAAGAGCAGGTCATATCTCTGCCTGTTGTGTTTGCTTTGCTTAACGCACTGATTTATATTCATGCTGCTTTATATTGATTTTGAAGACTTTGCCTCCAGCAACACTATTAAACATGGGACAATATTAAATTATTAATGTTCATTTTATTGCAGACAAGTTTCAAATAAATACGGTTCAAAACTAGGCAAAAAAAGCTTTTACTTTGTTTCAAATGTTTTTTGATTTCTGATTGGTCGCTGTGTTGCTCGGGTGGCAAATAGGAATGGAGAAGAGTCCATTTTAAAAGGACACAGGTGGTTGGTCCCATTGGGCTGCTGCCAGTCCTCTGGGCTTTAAAGGATCTGCCGGTTAATCCGGCGCCCTCTTTTATTCACCAACGCTTTTACATTTTAAATTACCGTTCATTCATTCATTCGGCCAACCGTCAGGCCAGCTGACACACTATGGCATCACAGATGTTTAAATCAGTCAGGGCAAGAGCTACTCTGCCCCCTACTGCCGAAATATGAACATTCATATATCTTTAAAAAAAAAAAAATATATATATATATATATATATATATATATATATATTTAAAAAAATATATTAATGTTCAGATTAATGTCTGAACATTAATATATATTTTTTGAAATATATATATATATATATATATATATATATATAATATTACACATTATTTACTACACTGTAAAAAATATTGTTGGTTTAACTTAAAAAAATTAAGTAACCTGGTTGCCTTAATTTTAAGTTGATTGAACTGGAAAAAGTGAGTTAAAACAAAGAAGGAGATTGATTTAATCATCAAAAACTTAAAATAATAAGTTATCTGAACTAAATAAATTATTTAAGTTGATTTGACAAAATAAAAAATGTGTAGAATTGTTTACAGTGCAAGTAATATTTATTTATAAGACTTGTGTTTATAATAATTAATTAGTTAATCACATGATTAATCAAACAAATCAACAGTTGACTTTTCTAGCAGTTGTTAATTGCAGCACTTGAATAATTACAGCTTTTTGGATAAGTGTTAATAGTCAGCAGTGAAATCGTGTGGGCTCAAGTGTTAGAAACTCTATCCGCATGCTGCATTTGTGTGTGAATGTTCTCAGATGAAGCGTGTGGATGTCTCTGGATTGTCTGGTGCTTTAGTGTTGTGGATGTTGTGGACGTTTTTCTGTCCAAGCATCTCTCTTGTGTGTTGTTTCTTTCTTGTGGCAGATATTGTCTTATCAGCGGGCCGGTTTGAACCTCAAGTGGCCGGCGCTTTAGTCCAGTCTAGCCTGGAGGAGGTCATCAAGCGTTTCATTCACTTCAGCCCAAATCCCTCGTCTGATAGCATCTCCATCCCAGCAGCCATTAATCCAAACGCTTCTTCCTTTACTGCGTACAGTCCATCCAAAACTGCATTCAGCAGAGGTCAAATGCAGAGGTCAAATCAGGACAAATGATGGCAACTGCTCTATTAACTCTGGGTGGACTTAATTCAAGTTCAGTTTGATTTGTGTTCTGGAAGAGATGCAGTGTTTGTGTATATTATTTTTACATGTGCTGTTCTTGAATATTCAAGCATTGTTGTTGTTGGTTTTTTTTGGTGATTTATAGTATTTCTCATATTTAAAAAGAACATTTGGATTTTTACTATGCCATCTAGTATTGCATATTGTTATTCTAATAAATCAATTTAATTAAACATATGACAGAGCAGCTGAATGGTGTGAAGAT
The DNA here is from genome assembly GCF_016745375.1 of Pimephales promelas. The sequence goes on from NW_024121654.1 coordinate 9,435,567, forward strand.
CGTTACACTCTCAGTCTATTGTACCGACTTGAATGTGTTTTTTCTCCAACCCGACAGATATTATTTTCGCTGTTGGTGTGACTATTTTTCTTTGATTGCCTTTCACTCTTTTATTTCATGTTTGCTGTGAAAGGGACTTTAAGTGTTTCCACTTACTGAATGCCAAACTTACTTGGCAGAAAAAAACAAACAAACAAAAAAACCTCCACACATACGTTTATTCCTCAAAACATAAAAACTGTATGACATTCAGAGACATAAGCTGGAGCTTGATGACGGCCATTTGTGACACACGAGTTCACAATCTCAGCTGTTAATATTAAAATGCACGCATGGATGGCAGTTCAATCTTATATTCAAATTGGTTTCAGTATGTGTATAATGCATAGTTTAACCTTAATGGGTTTGCTTAGACAAAATATTGTACAAATAAATACATTAATTAATTGATTAAATAGCAACTAAATAAGTGATATAGAAAATAAATATCAGAATTTGACATTTTATGGAGGGACAGACAGCTCTCGGACTATATCTAAAATATCTTAAACTGTGTTGCGGAGATGAACGGAGGTCTGAGGGTGAGTCATTAATGACATCATTTTTGGGTGAACTAACCCTTTAATTCATATTTTTTTTGTAGTTAACGTGTCTTTTCTTCTTTTTTGACCCTTCTGAACCATGAGCAATTTTCTGTCCATTGGTCATTTAGTTTTGCATCTTTCCCATGAGCAGTGTGAGTTATTTATTTATTTATTTTTGGCCATTTTTAACCGTAAAAGAAAACCCAATTATTCACACTTGAATATAAGGCATTTTACACTTCCAGCCTTCCTTAACAATTAATTATCACTTTATAATTAAATAATATAATAATTGGAATTGGTCACATGTGCTTGGAAAAAAAAAGCTTAATAATTCTCCAAGCACTGTGTATATAAAGCTTTTATTTCAGTCCAAAAAAGAACAAAAAGTGCACGTGTGTGTATTTGATCAACGTGTAGCTGGCATTTAGGCTGTACGATAGCAATCGCTTTGTGTGAAAGGTTCTTTAATTTTGACTCATTAATTGGATTTCTTAATAATTGATGTTTGATTATGAGGGCTTTGTTGTGGAGATGTCTCAGTGGGTTTGTGGATTATAGAGGTCGTGCGAGGCTGAACGGATCGTGCTCTTCAGCTGTTAGTTTATTCAGAGATGTGAGAGAGAAACAGCGGTCAACAATCTCTCCCGCTCGCTTTCTTCTACACTTTCACCTTTTTTCTCCCTCCAGCGAGCTTACTATTGTAGTTTTCTCTTTAGTGCGGGACTTATACAGAAAAGCACATTACGGGGCATGGTTGAGGTGTTTTTATGAAAGAAAAATTAGTCCAATAACTGAACCTAGAATTAAAAAATATAGGTATGCTGTATAACATTATCATTACTTTCATTGTTGACTCATTAACAAACATTTTAATAGTAAATATATATATATATATATATATATATAGTGTGAATCTAGAACATAAAGTAGTGTTCAAACGTTTTAGGGTCAGAGAGTGTTTTTGAAAGAAATGTCTCATACTCACAAATTCTGCATTTTTTTTATAAAAGATATAGTATGAACAGTAATATTGTATAATATTCTTAGTTTTTTATATATATATATATATAAAAAAGTAATTTATTTCTGTAATGGCAAATGGCTTTTTTCAGCAGCCATTACTGCAGTTTTCAGTATGAAATGATCCTTAAGAAACCATTGTAATATGTTAATTTGATGCTTAAGAAACAGTTCTTGTTATTATCGATGTTGAAAGCAGTTGTGGTGTTTCATATTTTGGCAACACTTTACAATACGTGTGCACTAATAAGCATTAATTCATGCTTAACTAATGCACAGATAATACTGAATTAATGTGTAACTAATGATTATTTAAGCTATTCATTAATGATTACCACATTAGGAACTAATTAAGAGTCTGTAAGGTTAATATATTAGTTCATACTTGAATTGTTATTAATTAAATATGTAATTGTGCATTAATTCCATAATAACTCATTTTTTTTAACTAATAGCGTTAATTAATATGTTAATTACCAGAATGAGCCAAAGCCTTGTATTTCAACTTCCAGGTAATATGACAGGTACACTAATATGCATTAATAGATGATTAATTACTTCATTGTTAGTGCAAATTCATGTGCAAATTACTACAATTACTAAAGGACTAGTTAATAAAGATGTGCCCCAACAAGTAAAGTCATAACATAATGATAACTTTGCAAATCATTAGCTAATGATTAATTAAAGCAGACAACTGGAAGTTGAAGTGCATAGCTTTGACTAATTGTGGTAATTAACACATTAATTTACACTATTAGTTAAGAAAATATGTTATTAAGGAATTAATACACAATGACACATTGAATTAATAGCAATTCATGTATTACTTAATCTATTAATCATATTGACTCTTTATTAGTTGCTGATGCAGTAATCATCAATTAATGGTTTAGTTCTTCATGAGTTATACATTAACTCATGATTTTCTGTGCATTAGTTACGGATGAATTAATGCACATTAGTGCACCCGTATTGTAAAGTGTTACCCATATTTTTGGGGAAAAGTTTTACTTGAAATAGAAATCTGTCATTATTGTGTTGTGATTAATGTGTTCGTGCTGAACTGCATGATCATTGATATCTCATTAGCTACCATTGTTGTGAAGCTGATTAATTAGGAGTGGAGTGTTTCTTCATTTTTAATTGTTAGCTGATGGTAGTTTGTTAAATTAGTTTGTGATGGAATATTCAATATCTCTGCTCTGTTCAAACTAATATCACGTGATTTGCGTCTCTTCAATGATTGGTTGATATGCTGAGGGATAATAGCCTCCTCTGCCATGTTCTCTCCTCATCTCTGAAAGTGAAATACTCGATGCTGATTGACTTGGTTTTTTTTGAGGCACAAGTCTCCGGCTATGGATTTGCCTCCCAATCCCCTTCTTTATCCCCTCAGGCTCAACTTAACACAGTTTTCCAAACTTTTGTAATTACATTGGCATGGGGAAGAGCACAGATACATTGGTGTCACAAATTACAAGCAAGAAATACACATTCTGGGAATTGCATTAACCTTAAACCATCTTTCTCCCACTTTCACCTCCAGATTTTGGGTCGACTGTACGTGCCGTCACCGGCTCTGATCTCTACACAGGGCTGGGTTGTTTTAAACCATGTGTTGGGACTTTAAAACACAATCAAGAAATTTAAACCAACAGTTGGGTTGGTCCATATTTGATGGCATTTTTTAGATTGTAGAGTCTCGTTTTACACACTCAAGACTTAAACAGTCCGAGAGGGATATTGTATATAGTCTGACTCTGACATAAATGATATGAGGCTTTTACCTAAGGCAGGTACTGAGGTCATATCACACTGCCCAACCTGACTAAATAATCCATCCCACAGTGCTCCAGGCTTCGGTTTGCGTATGCACAAGGGTAGCTTGACTACAGTCTGCGAGATTGTCTTGACTACAGCTTCCTCACGACTGAGATTTGATCATATTAATGTGGCACGCATCACAGGATGATTTCAGTGTCCTCGTCTTGTTCCAACCCGTAATACCTGTCGTTTTCCCTCACCTCTTCTCTTGCACCCTTCCTCATCACCCCTTTGAAGAGTAATGTGCGGCCGTCTAGAGAACGCCAGTGTGTCAGAGACTGAGACTCAGCAGTCACACACACACACACACACACACACACACACACACACACACACACACACACACACACACACACACACACACACACACACACACACACACACACACACACACACACACACAGTCTGCTAATACTCTATTGATTCGCTCTATGGAAAGAGGCCATCCAGCATTTTAAAGCTTCAGACTGATGTCTCTCATATCAACACACACACACACACACACACACACACACACACACACACACACACACACACACACACACGCATTGATGTCCTTGCTCTTATTCTGCAGTGAGGTTGTATTTGGGTCCCTTTATGTTTCAGGACTTTCAGAACTTTTCCAACAGTGTTAGAAAGTTTAAAAAGACTATATATATATATATGTAAAAAAAGTCATTTCAATAAATGTTTATTTACAAAAATTGCAAAAATAACATGTATTTACTTGTATTCTCTTTCAAAAGAACATGTTAATAAAGTATGCATGAAACCACAGGCTAATCATGTTCAAATATTTATTCCAGTTAAAGTTTACACAATTCTCTAATGAATTTAGGGATCATATAAATGAGTGTTGCTTCGTTAATAATTCACATGAAGATCAAAGTACAGCCCTTTGAATTTAGGGATACAAATGTTTTTGCCATAGTCTGCAGTCTATCGGCTGTCGGAGACCTTCATCAAAAATGTCTTCATTTGTGTTCAGAAGATTATTTTCTAAATTTCTCAAATTAAATGTGCATATATACATAGACAATGTCAAATTTTTTAAAATGATTTGCATAGGATGAATTTTGAGTGTTTAAGCTTTCAATTTTATATATCTAATTATTGATCATTAATAAAATATTTGATATAGAAAAACATACAGTAAATTAAGCACTGGCAAAAAGTTCTGCTCCAATTTCTGTGCATGGATTTAGTGTATGAATCTGCTCACCAGACTAATTAAAAGTTCATGGTCCATTGATTTTAATGATGCTGGAGTATGCTTGTAGCCTAAGTCTACTCCACCCATCCGGTAATTATCAATTAATCAGTCATTATATTATCAATAACCATCCAGCTGGTTTAGGCAACAGATTTCAGAGTCCAAGATAGACTGTTTTTTTTTCTGCCTTTTTTTGTACATGGTCACATTTTTGTTTTGTTATCATATATATATATATATATATATATATATATATATATATATATATATAAAAATACACACACATACTTGTATATATTAAAGAAATATTTTCATGTATATACAGGTATATAGATTTCTATAAAATTTATATTTTATATAAATATAAATATTTTATATATATATATATATATATATATTTTATTTTTTTACATGCATGTGTGTGTGTGTATGTGTATATATATATATATATATATACATGTAAATATATACATATACACATGTGCATTTGACAGATGCTTTTTTTCAGTGCATTCAAGGTGTACCTACTTTTCATTCCCATGACTTTGCAAGTGCAATTCATAAGTTTGAGCTACTGTACAGGAATGGGATATACTGACACGTAAATATGCTACATAACCATTGTAGCCTAAAATCTTTATGAAAATGAAAATATGTTTAGTGTCCATGTACACTATTCCTACGTATTTAGTGCAATGTATAGGTGATATATGAATGGCCATACTAAAACATTGCATTTGTTTGCTTATCCAACATTATTTGAAAGGAACAAAATGAATTTCACATCCCACCGAGTAGAAGATTCGAGGACTGATCCTGGATCAATATTTTCCTCCGAGACGTTTCTGTGCCCAGATGTGACAGTTTTGTCCATTGTGCGCTGAGCTTTGAAGGAAATCCTGTTGAAAAACAACACAGTTTGGTGATCAGTGCTTTAGAAAGAGATCTGTGATTGTTTGCTGGGTCTAGAGGGGCATCTCTGACCAGTTGGCATTGCCACCTTCACCCATTATCATGCATGCAGCTCCCTATTGAAGGGCTGCCTGAACAGCCTGCAGCTCTGTAAATGCCAAAATCTGCATCGACTCCGAGCTCCAGTGATCCGGCAGGGTTAAACCCCTGAGAGGGAAACAGGATGAAAGGGAAATTAGACTGGGATGAGACAGACTGAACTGAATATTTACTTTTTGTTTTGCAAAAAAAAAAAAAGACAACCTGCTGATGTCCTTCAAATAACATCCAAGGTGACTGTAGTTCGGAATAAAGTCACATTAATACAAAAAGCAGAATTGATGCAACAAAGCAAATGTTGAGTTTTAAAGAGTGAAATGAAAGAAGGGCGGGCGAGAGAATAAACTAATGAGCGTATTTAGATCAAGGCCGATTTGACACACGACTGTCACAGCTCTTCTCAAAGATAGTCCTGCCGCGTCCAAAAGAAGCAGAACCATTGATGTACAACAGTGATTAAAATGCACATTTGCTACTTTTATCAATTCACTGCTTGTCTCTGGATGAAGGTTCGGCATGTCCATAAAGCAGTGGGATCTCATTAATGCACTTTTGGATAAATATTTGGATAAACTCTGCAATAGATATTATACAGATTTATACATTATGCATACAAATGTTTAACAGCCTTTTGATTTGGTGTTATTTGCAATATATGAGATTAATTCCATGTTTAATTCCAAATTGATTAAATGCGATAATCACATTGACAATATTTTCTTTAGCATACAATCATAAATGCCCAATATTGGAAAACATTTGGAATGGCTCATGTTAACTAATCAAGTAATGTTAACTAATAAAACATTGGAAAGTGTTAACATTATTCCCATTGATTTATTGAAGAGCATTTCAGCCCATGTAAATAATGTGGAAAAATAAAGGTCTAATGAATAAGTCTAAGAGCACAAATAGTTATAATACAGATAATAAGAGCACAGATCAAACGGATTGATTATGATTTTTAATGTGTATAGACCAGTGCTGGGTGTAACTAATTACTTTTCCCTTGAAAATGTAAAGTAAGGGATTACTCTTCATTTATGTGTAATTTAATTACAGTTACTTCTGATGTAATTGAGGTATATACTGTGTATAGATCAATCCGATTTCACAGTGATTCGTATGCATTTATGAGATGTCTAAATAGTACGACCGCACTCGTACAAATTCGTATAAATTATTGTAAAAAATGTATGAAAAAAGTGTGAAATGTCATGAGATCAGACATAAAACAATAGTGGGTTTAACATCAAAATGTATTGTCTGATGTTAAAAAGTATGTTTTTATAATGTAACCTTCTCCACCTTGGTCAGTTTCAGGATAATTCATGCAATTTTATAGTATTTATTTGAAAGAATTAAAACAGATTCATGTCTATCCTTGTATTATTCAGCTGGTTGAGATTGATATGGGATTTTGAAAGTAAATAATTAAAAGTAATTAAATACTTTTTAGAGAGAGTAATTAGTACAGTAATCTAATTATACTGTTGAAGAGCTAATTAGTAATTAGTAATTAATGACTTTTTTAGAGTAACTTACCCAACACTGATATAGACTTATAAATCTGTCCTGTAGCTCAAGCGTTGGCTCTTGCGATGCAGAGGTCGAGGGTTCGATTTCCAGGGAACTGATAAGATTGTAAATGTGTACTTTGTAATACAATGTAAATCTCTTTGGATAAGCGTCTGCCGAATGCATACATGTAAATATATATAAACATGTTGATACAAGTACATATATGTATTTATATGATGAGTGATATAATTAATAAAACGAATGGCATCTCTGATGAAACTGAAGACAGCAGGGGTATATTACTGATAGCAGAGGTTGAGAAGGGTTTTTAAAGAAGCGGAGGAGGAAGAATGTTGAAACCAGCGCTGCCTGTGTGTGTGTGTGTGTGTGTGTGATAAAATCGTGTGCTGGGCCCGTGAGTCTGGCTCTCAGCGAGGTGATGGAAATGCGCTGCTCCCAATCTCCTAATGTATGTTCCTTCGTCCTTGGCCGGGTCACATGGGAGAAAGATGGGGCCTTATCAGCGTTTATGAATTTATGGAAAATATTTTTGCACTGAAAATGTTCAGCCCTCTCTCTCAATTTCCCTCCTTCGTTCTCTCACCCACTCGCTCGCTCACTCGCTCACTTACTCCGGCAGTTTCCTCTAGCGGACTGACTTCATGCGAGTTTCAGCGGAGGACGAATCTGGCACACTGGTTGGCAGGAGTTTCTCTGTTTGCTTCTTTTTAGGCCGTATATGTTGACAAGCTACAGTATAGTGACGACATTGATATGGAATGAGGTCCATTTATGAACACTCCTGAGAGCCCACACACCTTTACAATACATGATTTCCTTGTCAATATGAGCCGAGTAAAAGATGACAAGAAAACATGCATGTTAATGAGCGAGCTAATGTGCTGATTACTCAACTTCAAATAATTACATTGAAGTATTATATATATATATATATGAAGAGTTCAGATGCAAAAGCCTCTAAATGCCATTTGAAATTTTCTTCTTTAATGATGATTTTTATCAAACTTGTATATTTAAGTTCAGTAATTTCACTTAAATAACAATTAATAGGTAATTATCATTGCCATTTAAGTGAAATCACTGAACTTAAATATACAAGCTTGATAAAAATCATCATTAAAGAAGAAAATTTCAAATGGCATTTAGAGGCTTTTGTATCTGAACTCTTTATATATTAGCATCAAGCATAGAGTTAATTCTGGCAGGTCACGTTCAAGCTTGCATGAGCTGACTCTCAGTTGATCCACATCTACCTATAGGAATATCACTGTACACACACACACACACACACATATATATATATATATATGCAGCTATAGCGTTTCTCTGCTAATTACCCTCCTCCATCTAAAGCTCCTCCTCTCGTCAGTCAGGATTTGGCATTCAGATTACCCCTGAATAAGACTAAAATTCTCTAATTATGTTCATTAAAATTAATGAATGGTATCTGCAATACATTCATGTCGGTTGTGTCGTGCTCCTAACCGTACGAGACTGAATGGATGTGCAGAGAGATCTCGCCCAGAACAGAAACACACCGCCCGTCCAAACTGTTCGCTAATTGTCAATCATATTTGACGATTATAGTGATTAATTAAAAGAACCAACAGGCAGAAACTGCTGCCCACCAAAATGTCTCGAACATACTAGGATGCCTATTACGCTGTGCTAATAATCTTCATGTTTGTGCTTAAAGTTCTTAACAAGAATGTCCATGTTTACAAGATGGGACTGAAACTGTTAAAGTAAAAAGTTTTAAAGCTGAAATGTGCATCTTGTATTTTTGTTAAAGCACCAGCTGTACAAAATGTGTGTTTTTACGTTGTTCTTTCTGTTGAAGGTGGACGACCTTGTGTGTTAGTAGACACAGGGATCCTGTCCACTGCTTCGTTCTATGAACCTGAACTATATCCATACTGAAAGCGTTTTAACATTCTCAGAAATGATGAGGCGTCTGCACCATACACACAACGGTCATGATAAACCATCCATCCATCTGGTGATTGCCAGCAAGCCAGTCTAAAATAATGTTTATGATTCTACCAATAGATAATATATATATATGGTACACTGTTTCAGTTCCATCAGTGTAGTTTCTGGCGTCAGATATCCAGCAGATGCATCCGTCTGAGCTGCTGTCTCTCCTGCGCCTCCTGTCAGGGCCTGAAAATGGGCTCCAGAAAAATGAGTGTGTGAAAAATGTGATTTGGGTCATGGTCTCTGGTGCTCACAGCCTTCAGCGGAGGGGAGGCAGGCTTCGACATGTGCCGGGAGAGGATCGAGGGGAGATGGAAATTAATAACTTCTGAGAAACGGACCCAGAGCCTCCAGGAAGCTTACAGTCGTGATTACAGCGGCATCGGCGGCTGCGAGTGGAAACGGGATTGTATGTTGGAAATGTTTGTAAGACATTATTACTACTTCATGCTTTGAGGTATCCCAAACCATACCGGCCACCAAAGAGCTTCTTAACATCTTAATTTAAGATGTCTGAAACAGAAAGTTCAGGATGTTATGATTTTCCTTAGACCGTGCCAGCTTGTGAAATGCAAAATGCTGATGAATTCAAAGTAAACAGCAAAACCCATTTTAATTCAATTCAATTCAAATTTATTTCTATAGCGCTTTTCACAATACATATTGTTTCAAATCAGCTTTACAGAAAGTGCATTTCAGAAATGTACACACTCTCAGAAAAAAAGGTACAAAAGCTGTCACTGGGGCTTTTCAAAAGGTACACTTTTGTACCCAAAAGCTGCATATTGGTACCTTAGTGGTACATATTAGCACCTAAAATGGACATATTAGCACCCAAAATGTACATATTAGCTCCTGAAATGAACATATAATCACCTAAAATGTACAAATTAGTACCTAAATGTACATATTAGCTCCTGAAATGGACATATTATCACCTAAAATGTACTTGGCATCTAAAATGTACATATTAGTACCTAAATCTACATATTAGCACCCAAAATGTACATATTAGCACTTAAAATGTACATATTAGCACCTAAAATGGACATATTAGCTCCTGAAATGGACATATTAACACCTAAAATGTACTTGGCATCTAATATGTACATATTAGTACCTAAATTTACATATTAGCACCCAAAATGTACATATTATCACCTAAAATGGACAAAAGTTTACCTTCTGAAAAGGTACAGCCCAGTGACAGCTTTTGTACCTTTTTTTCTGAGAGTGCATAGAAAAATACAGTTAGTTGATCATGTATTAATTTAGGGCATAACATATCGCCGGCGTTGAGTCGTCTCTTAATAATTAGCATAGCTGCTGTTCATAATATTAATGAATTAGATCTGATTCAACAGTAGTATAAAAGGTCAGCATTATGTGAATGCTTGGCTAAAGAGATGCGTCTTTAATCTAGTTTTAAACTGGGACAGCGAGTCTGAACAATATCGGGAAGGCTGTTCCAGAGTTTAGGAGTTAAATGCGAGAACGCCCTCCCTCCTTTAGTGGACTTAGATATCCTAGGAATGACCAGAAGCCTCGAATTTACTGATCTTAAATAGCGAGATGGATTGTAGGGCGATTTAAATACACAGGAGCTAAACCATTTAGGCCTTTATAGTTCAGTTGTAGTACTTTGTAATTGATACGTAACTTAATAGGTAACCAGTGTAGAGATGATAGAATCGGTGTTATATGATCATATTTTCTTGATCTAGTAAGAACTCTAGCAGCTGCATTTTGCACTAAGTGTAGCTTGTTTATTGAGGATGCAGGACCACCGGCTAATAAAGCATTACAGTAATCTAGTCTCGAGGTCATGATGATGTCATCTCTAAGTGCTACACCGAACTAAGTTTTGCATCTCATTTCCTTTTAGACTCAAAAGTACTGATATTGAAAGTTTCTCTGTGATGCATTGAGTTCTCCCCGGATACTGCACTCTTTTTCATTTGTGACTGTCATAGTAATTCTCCGCAGGCACTGATGCGCATTCAGGCCCTGATCTGCATGAAGACTGTCAGATGGACTTTTGATTTAAGAAGCTTCTTTTATCCTCTGTTCTCGTTAAGCCGTGGGTCTGAGTCGGTTTCGTGAGAGCACTCATGCATACGAACGTGACAGTCTGAGAACAATCGCTCATGTTCTTCAGCAGGTTGTTGTTTGAAACAGTCGAGCGGAACGAACAACACACTTTAAATTTCCAATGCAGATGGAGGGCAGCTGCTGACCTTCCACTTAACTTATTCACAGTGGATGCAGTAAAAAAGGACAATTATTCTACCATATGTGCCATGTTTTTTAGTAGTAGCTAAACCTGAAAAGGGGCCAGAATCTAACCTAGTCTTATGACAAACATGTTTTCATCCATTATATATCATTTATACACACATCATTGGATTAAATCCACTTTATTTCATTTATTCATTTGAAATAAAATTACAGTACATGTTAATAAACTGTAATTATAAAATTATTTTTTTTATTAAATTCATATCTAAATTAAAAATGATTAAGCATCAGTTGACAAACGCCCCATTTAAATATATCCAACTTTATTATTACATTGGATAGGCCTATATAAAATGATTTTATTTGCCTTGACATTAACATTTAATAGGTTAAGCTCTTGTATTTTTTTATTCGCTTCATTTGTTGTGCCTTTTTAGGTAGTCTAAACTATTTAGATAATCATTATTGAGAAATAGGTTAATTTTTTTTATTATTATTATTATTTTTAATATGAGAGAAACCCCCACATACACCTGCTACTGAATGGTCATAGAGTTGTTTTAAATACTGCAATTTTGTTAAATTCCCAACATTGTTTAACCCTCAGGTGCTCTTCGTTTCAGAGTCACACTTGTTATCTTCCTGGTCAAAAGTGACCGGACACCTAAAAATGAAACTTTCTCCATCCCAGTAAAACCAATGCAAATTATTTTTGTTCTATAATATTTATTCTTTTTAATTTAGTATTTTGAGACAATTTAATTGAATTTATTAATATTTATGCAATATTTATGGTTTATTTTTGCCATGGAAAAATATATATATTTTTTCTATATATATATATTATTTTTTTCAAAAAAATATTAATGTAGTATTTTAGTTTAATATAGAGTCTAGGCCTTCAGAAAAAAAAATATTTTTTGAAGAAAATTTGCACCATCTGGTTACAGTTTAGAGAAAAAGCGTAGAATCATGGTGTAACCACTAGATGACATGTACAGCTCTCTATGGAGAGGCATGTGAATTCCCCAGCTGTTTATGAACACATTTTTTTTTTGTTGTTGGTGGATTTGTATATATAGTTGAAACAATCTCAAAAACTATTTCTTATAAAAAAAATAACAAAAAACAAATATTCACAAATTTTTTTTTCATTTTTTTTTTTTTCATTTTTGTACAATTTCCCATTCATTTCCTATGGGGGTCATTTTTGACCAAAGACCACAAGTGTGACTATTTTTTTTAAGACCACTTAGCATGCTCAGATTTTTTTGTGTGTTCACATACATAATGCCATAAAAGTCACCAAGTTTCGCAACATCGCGATGAAACTGTGATTTTTAAAAATTCAAAACATACTTTTTGTAATCAAAATTTATTGGTGTGTACGTGTATAAAAGTGTGTTTGTATGTGTGTGTGTGTTGGTGGGTGTGTCTGTTTTGCACTCTAGATGTTGTAGAGTGTCGCCCCTTTCCTGCGGTGTTACTTAATTGTGGCCGATTTGTAGATTGTACATACAAAAATTCACAGATTTTTTATTTTTTTTTTGGTGCATTTCCCATTCATTTCCTATGGGTCGTCATTTTTTTTTGTGTTCGCATACCCAATGCCATAAAAGTCACCAAGTTTCGTAACATTTCAAAACAGAACATTTTTCTGTCAGAAATGACCGAAGAGCACCTGATGGTTAAAATAATTCGGGTCTTTTTGGGTCCATTTGGAAAAGGCATATTTATTTTAAGTTACCCGAGACTCAAAGCCACTAATATCGAACTCAACCCGTTAAGAGTTTTGAACCCGGACCCGCTCGGGTCGGACTTCAGGTTTTCGGATCCGAGTGGACCCGTGAAGAAGACCTCTACTGGGAGGTACACAGTTCCACTCACCACCATCCGGGTCACAACACCAGTGTCATACTCGCACCAATCTCAGCAAGACTTGAAGCAGCACCAACCAGTTTGGGAGATGGGACACTGACCACAGCAGCCTTATATTCCTCGGAAATGACTGGCATCCTTATTTTCATTTTCAGACATGTCTATTCTTCTGCTGTGGCTCATTGAATCTCTGTGGGTTCTGTGCCGTTCTAAATGAATGAATGTTCTTCAGTTGATAAACAAGGCCAGCTGAGCTGGAGCCTGACAGATGTTAGAACAGCTTCGGGTTTATTTTTTTATGAATCGTGAAAACAATACAGAAAGCAAGAGACTCAGATTTATCCTTCATGGCTGCCACCTGATTTGACGTTTGAAAACTATAATTTAGCCCAGAAAACAGCACATTAAGCTTCAGAAAAGCGTCACATCTAAGGAAAACCATAAAACATGTTTTTATATTCTTAGAGTATTATTCTTCAATATCTCATCATGCACCATTTAATCTACAGACATAAATGAAACCTTAAACAATGCGACCTGTGGAGAAGTAAGATGGAGAATGATAAATCTAGTGAAATAAATCCCATAGATTTACATTGAAGAGTCGTATCTAGACACTAGAATAGTTTTGCATCAACTCTACTCACATTTTCTTCCATAAAATGTCAAAATCTGGGGCAAAAACTAACGAGAATAAAAGAAAGACAACAGATAATGTCTTCTGAATGACTTCACATGAGACTGAGACTCAACACTTAATATGTTGTTTTTTAATGTCTTTGTAATCTTGCTGGGGTTTCTTGTATATCTGTTTGCTGGATGTGATGTGTTTGTGTTGTACCCTGATGGCAGACATTAGAGGTTTAATGATTAATAATGGTGGAGTAGCGGAGCAGAGCTGCCATCATGATCACCGATTACACCTCCTTTAAACTACATTACCCACACTGCCCCAATAATCATTTAGACTTAGCAAAAGCTCTATCCAAGTTGCCCGAACACAAAAGCTGAAATGTAATTTGTATGTGTGCATTAGTGGTGGGGATTTTTTGGAAAATGCATGTCAGCAGATGATAAAAAGTGAATGACTGAGTAAGTCATTGTTTCATTCGCTCAACCGTTTCATTCAGAAACACTGAATAATTCAGGAACGGCTCTCTCCTTCTGTCTTCTGCTTGCTGGTTGATTCATGTTTAGGCTTTGAACTGCAATTTATATCGTTTAACAAAATCCAAACACAACACACAAACAGTGCCAAGTAGAGCAGGATAATAATATCTCTCTCTCTCTCCAGGCTCCTACATGATGGTGAACTCTTCTCAGTACGGCGCCGGACAGCGGGCCCAGCTCATGCTACGTCCGCTGAGTGAGAACGACACACACTGTGTGCAGTTCAGCTATTTTCTGTACAGCCGTGACGGACACAGTCCCGGGGCCCTGAGTGTGTATGTGCGAGTGAACGGCGGCTCACGGGGAAACGCCGTATGGAACGTGTCCGGCTCTCGGGAGCGGCAGTGGCATCAGGTGGAGCTGGCTGTCAGCACGTTCTGGCCCAGCGAGTACCAGGCGAGTCCAAGACCTGCACTCAAACACACCATCACACTGACTTTCATTCAACTTACATGTCACAGTACTGTAACTTTAATATTTGATTATTATATATTTTTTAATATTTTTAATATATATATATATATATATATATATATATATATATATTTTTATTTTATTTTTTATATTCTTTTTTTAATTTTTATATATATTTTTTAATATATTTTATATATATTTTTTAATATATTTTATATATATTTTTTAATATATTATATATATATATATATATATATATTTTTTTATATTCTTTTTTTGATTACTATATTTTTTATTACAGTGTCAACTGCTTTATATAGACAGAAAAAACATTAACTTATTGTAATTAATACATGCTGTAGTTAATATAGTAGTTCTAGTAAATACTGTAGCAATAATTGTTACACTCTAAAAAATGCTGGGTTGTTTTAACCCAACTTTGGGTCAAATATGGACTAACCCAGCCGTTGGGTTAAATTTTTACATTACAAAACATTTCGGGTTTGTTTTTGACCCAAAAAAAACAACCCAGCATTTTTTTGAGTGTACATATAACAACAATACAAATCAAAAGTGTGGGGTTTGTTTTTGAAAAAAAATTAAAAAATAAATAAAATAATATATATATATATATATATATATATATATATTTTTTTTTTTTTTTTTTTTACTGAGCCCCAAATTTTGATCTGTAGTATATAAGCACTTTTCTACTATTGGGCTGAAAAGTTTTGAGCAAGTTTGGTCACAGTGTAATCATGAATTTGCAGCACTACAAATTGAAAATAATAAAAATAATTAATTAATTAAATAAATAAATAAATAACAGTGTCATTGGATCAGTAAAGAATCGTTTGATTTGGCATGTAATCGTGGTGTAAAAATGTAACACAAACACTGTATAAAAAACAATGTTAGCTTAGTTACTTTCACAAACTTTCAAGCACAGTATACAGTAACAGTACATATACTACTATAGACACTATATATACTATACACCTTTTCCCTACAGCTGTAGATAGTGTATTATCCTCAGCGCTGGGCTCACGGCTCGGTCCGCAGTGTGTGTTATTGACTCCTCGGATGCTTAGTGCACAGAACACCTTGTGTCACCTTGTTAAAGGCTATGATTAATAACTTGCCCCTCATTTGCTCCCCAAAAAGGCCATAATGACCAGTAAGTTGAGTATGTTAGTGTGTGTGTGTGTGTGTATAAGTGCACAGTCAATTAACCCCCGCTTCTGTGTGGGACCCGTTTGAAAGTGGAGGTCCGGTGTGGTTTCCACAACCCTGACCCGTATCGCTCCTCTCTCCATAAATCAGAGCAGCCTTAATGGGATTACAGCTCTGCCACGATCAATACACACACACACACACACACACACACAGTGCGCCACAGGGTTCCCACACAGAAAATGTGAAGAAATTATCTTTGCCCTCTCATTCCGTCATGGTTGTCGTTCAGACGTGTTGTGGTTGAATAAACAGAGAATATGGTAAAGCTGAGGAGTTTTGGAGATGTGGGAATTAGGCATGTGTAAAAATTGCCTGCAGTAATGTATGGCACTGTAATTCGTTATTGGTAAGTGTGTAATGAATGTTGTGTGTAATTGTGTAAAGAGACACAGACAG
This sequence comes from Pimephales promelas, assembly GCF_016745375.1. The sequence continues at coordinate 9,452,076 of NW_024121654.1, forward strand.
ATGCAGAAACAGCTGTATTTGTGTTGTCATGAGAAGGTTATGAAGCAGTGGAGCAGACAGAGAGAGGCCTTTATAGGTGTATCAGCAATATAAATGTCTGACTAGTGGTGTTTCACTCAGATATTTGTGGATTGGCAGGTTGGGCGAAAAATTAAAGGATGATTTTTTGGCTTTTTCTTCTGAGATTACTGGTGGTGTACATTCAGGTTCACCCTCCCTTTAATCCATCCTTTCACTCTGTAATCTGTATCCGTCCGACTTGTTTGTTCCTCATTCCTCTTCAACTCTCCGTTACGGCTCATGGGTCACTGGACCCTTTCGGGCATCTTCACCCGGCTCACATATAGATTAAATCAACTCACGTATACTCCCTTTGGGCGACAGCAGAGGGAAAGAAACGAATGAAAGGAAGGAGCGAGCAGACGAGTGTCGAGTCAGGCCCGTGGGGCGGCAGCTCGTATTGAGGAGATCATCTCCCTCTTCTTCTAATCCGCTAAAACACAAAGGATCTGATTCATTCAGCACTCGCTGTCCCCTGTAAGACTGCCGTGGCCGTCTCCCTCGCAGGCTGATGTGACACTTTTGTGAAACCAATTTGAGCAGTTACCTGCAAACGAAGGGCTCTGTGGACGTCAAGCTTACAGCTTAAAGCGCTCATGCTGGAGGTTCTCAAACTTTCATAAGTCATGGTCCCCCTAGAACGATATAGCTTCTGATAGATGCGTGATGACGACTGAGAATATACAGTAGTTCACCAAAAGCTTACATCAAATTACATCAAATTCAACTCTGCGCCTTTATGTTCAGCCCGCCCACTGACTCTATACACGACGTGATTGGCCTGACTAGAGATAGCTCGCAACAAGACAACTGATAGTTGCTAGACATAATTGGCAGGAAAATACAATTTTCCTCCACTAGGGCGTCTACATTTCTATGCTATGAATCTACTGATTTATATATATATATATATATATATATATATATAGTATATATATGAAGAGTTCAGATGCAAAAGCCTCTAAGTGCCATTTGAAATTTTCTTCTTTAATGATGATTTTTATCAAGCTTTTATTTTCAAGTTCAGTAATTTCACTTAAATGACAATTAATAGGTAATCCTCATTGCAATTTAATTGAAATTACTGAACTTAAATATACAAGCTTGATAAAAATGATCATTCTAGAAGAAAATTTCAAATGGCACTTAGAGGCTTTTGCATCTGAACTCTTCAAATATATATAAACAAATAAAAAACAACAACTATATATATATGAAGAGTTCAGATGCAAAAGCCTCTAAGTGCCATTTGAAATTTTCTTCTAGAATGATCATTTTTATCAAACTTGTATATTTAAGTTCAGTGATTTCACTTTAATGGCAATGATAATTACCTATTAATTGTTATTTAAGTGAAATTACTGAACTTAAATATACAAGTTTGATAAAAATGATCATTAAAGAAGAAAATTTTAAATGGCATTTAGAGGCTTTTGCGTCTGAACTCTTCATATATAGACCATTTTGCAAGATGTAAACAACACTGGTCCAGAAGAACTTCCTGTTTCAGTTTTTTAACACTACATAAAAGCTGGGATAAAATACAACCAAAAGAACATATAAAACTGAATCAAAAAGTTAAACAAACATCTTTAAGATGTTTTATTTACATGTGAAATAAAGAAAACAGTTACAAACTGAAACAGGAAGTGTTTCTTGACCAGTGTTGTTTACAGTACATCTTGCAAAATGGTCTATATATATATTGTTTTGTTTTTGTTTTTTAATTTGCTGTTGTTGTTGAGGCATGTATGTTGTTATTGACCATAGTTTTACTTTTAGAAACTAAAAGCTGATCAAAATGACATAGATTACTCTAATTATTTTTATTTTTGCATAGTTTTTTCATCTTCTTCTTTTGAATATTGAGTGAACTGTCCTGGGCTCCTTGTTTCATCCCGTCCACAGTGGATTTCCAATATCCACAGCATTGATGTTGAGAGTTATTGATGGTGAACTGAGACACTAGTCAGTCATTATACAGCGAGGAGCAGAAGACTGGACAGACAACACAACTGAACGGTTCAGGAAAGGTCAGACCAGTTTTTTTTTCTTGTGGGACTTTCATTGTGTTTCAAAAGGTTAGAATAAAATTGGATGTTGATTTATAAAAACACAGCCAGCTCCAGTGGAATAGGGTTTTCATTGGGTGAGATGAGAAAAATCTGATTCAACCCTTGTCCGAGACCATGACCGTGAACATTGATCAAGAGCCATCTGGAATTTTGTTTGTTTGTTTGTTTTCACGTTATTTTTTCAAGATTACATTAACAGTTTGTTACCTTGGAAGTTGAATCTTACTTTATAACACACACACATTGGAATTGTATGTTTTATGTGGACTTCCCATAGACATAATGATTTTTGTACAAACTGTATATTCTAATTCACTGACCCTAAACCTACTACCCATCAGCAACAATTACATTTCCCCATATATTGCCATCTTTGTGAGGACATTTTGTCCCCATGTCATATAGTGTATACCTGAACCACACACACACACGCACACACACACACACACGCACGCATACACACACAAACACATACAGACATCAGGGATGTGTTGATGTATAGAAAACAGTTCCGTTAAATTTGAATAATATTTCAAAATATTACTGTTTTACTCTATCTTTGATTAAATAAATTAAACATTTTAATTATTCCATGCATTTTTGCATGATATTTTAATATGCAGAATTCAGTTGACTTAGTTAACTAAGCAAACAGCAGCACAGGGTGTTTTTGGCTTGGACAAATATAAATGAATAAGAACATTTAGAAAGAAAGACAAAAAGATGACAACATAGAATATACTTAAATAAATAAAGTTAATTTAATAAATGAAATACATTACTTACAGAAAATTAAATAAATAAAAGAATATTGAGAATATTGAGTGGTTTTGCAAGCTTAGGAATGACTTTGACTCTTTCCCAGTATGATCATTTATCTTCTGTCCTATTAACTCCTTTACATGACTGTCCCAGTCCCATTCCCACTGGTCTTCTCTTGGCTCAAACTCGTGTCCGTGGTTCTCTATTCCTTCATTTTAAGTGCCAAATGCAACCATGTTTTGCTAGCTGATTAGCAGAGTTTAATTGTTAGTTGATACCTCATTTGTGTTTTGTATGTTCCTGCGTCTTCAGAGCACAGCTGCACCCAAAAATCTAATAAAATATTCATAAACAGCTAATATAAGCTAGCTCAACAACTGTGTCTTTGTACCTGCACACACACACACACACTGCATACACTATGTTCGTTGGTGTGTCCCTTTCCGTTCATGATCCAGCTTAATGAGCCAAGAAGCATGAAACACATTTTTTAACATGCTTTGCTAATGGATGCTGCAAATGAAGACAGATTGAACCCCCACTCTTCATATTAGAGTCATCAACACACCAGCTGTATGTTTTAGTTTGTTTGGCAACATTTACGCCAATGACGTCCCCCCCAAACTTCCAATGTCCAAAAAATCGAATCGTTCTGAAGTAAATCTTTATTGAGAGCTTTTCTTGGTTTGGGTTTTTCCAGTCCAATTCATGTTGAGATGCACGAGTGCTTTTGGAGATTCCCCAGGGGTTTGTGCGAGACGTGAGTCGCATTGTCAACATTTCCTGGATATGAAAAGGTCCTTTTCTTTTATTTGTGTTTGCGCTCCTGAGCTTGCCCTGATAAAATGGATCTGTACGTGGCGTCCCTCTGGTGTAAGAGAGATGCTTCGGCTTTTATGCCAACAAGCAATTGTTTCCAGCCTGCGGTATTTTGATCTCTATCTTGTTGAAAGTCATTTGGTGGGTTGAATACGGTGAGATTAATAGTTGACATTTACTATGAGCTGCAGATCTTCATTGTGCTGATGCCTGTGCTGTCGGTGTTGGAGACGACAAGCAGACTTTATCAAATATTTACAATGCTGGTATTTTTTTCCCCAAATCATTTTCATGAACCATATTTTCAGATATATTGTTTTGTAATGTTTGACAAATGTTGATATTAAAAGTTTACACTTTGTATCTAAATCTTTGTTGTTTTTCATCTTGTGATTTTTGAGGAATTGTGTTGAATCCAATTGAGTCGACTTGACCGGCTCCATACAGGGGAAATGGGTTAAGAAATAGCTCAATAGTTCATATGCAGTTGTATTTGTACCTATCCAGATGCAGCTTCAAATTTTGTTGCTATTGATTTCATTTGATTGCATGTTTATTTTTCTAATTTTATTTATTGATTAGATAAGACAGTTCTCAGGAAGTAAATGTGGATCTTTCAGATTAATTTGTGTGATCTTGCTCTTAACTCGTCTCACCCTTCCTCTTAGTCTCAACCCCTCAAAGTCTTGGTCTTGTCTTATTAGTCTCAACACACTCTGGTCTTTTATTTATTTATTTTTTTAAATTTGAGCATTAGTTTATGCTTGTTTTTGGTTGGGGGGACTTTTGTTGGAATCTTAGGACTCTTATTATGTTGAGCCTTGGGTAAAAGGGGGCCATTTTGAAAGATGGTTGTTTGGTGAGGTGGCATGGTTTTTTGGCTAACCTAGCTCAGAGAAAATTGTCCGAAATGACCTCTGGGAATAGAGACATGGTCTATTAGACGTTGGAGCCGTCTCATATGGGCATGTTCTGGGATATACGTGGTGGACGATACTTTTGGGGACTGGAGGATAACCTTCAGTGGATTTATTCTTTTTCTCTTTTTGGGGACATCCAGATTTTGGATTGCTATACCTACCCCGAAGCAGAAAAGGACTGAGTCAGGACTGTTGAGTATCTCTGTTATTTATTTTTCGTTTGTTTTTTTGAGTTTTAAACAAAGAGTCATAAACAGATTTGTTATGTTTGCAGGTGCCTGACAAATGTAGTTGCCCTTATAATTTCATCACGCTATCTTTGGTGACTGTGCTGTTTTTGTGTAGGGGAGAGCGGGGCACAACCTAACGCATTTTGGTTTTGGCTAAATTAATTAAAAAATAATTAGGTTAGATTAATACTTTTTTTACACAAGCAACATACACATCTCTGCTACAAATGAACACTTGAAGTTTTTTTCTAGGTCCTACCATTTTCGTACAGTTGCACTGAAAGTGACAGAAGTGCAAATGTTACAGCTTAGCCCATATGCGGGGTTAATTGTAACAGACAGAGGGGTTAGTTGTAACACTTGTGTGTAACACACATAATTCAGGACTATTTTATTTGTATAGTTTGATATTGTTTGTGCATCTGTATAGACAGATATCCATACATCCATCCCTCATCCAATCATCCTTCTATTGTGGATCAATATCATGGATAGAGATATAGAAAGGGCTGCATAGTTTTGCAATAAATAATAATAATAAATAAAACTATAAATATTGTAATTGCAATTAAATTAGATTTGTGTGTGGCAGCTGCATGTCCAATTATTATTATAAATAATAATAACAACAGTAATAATAATATAAATGAGCTTAAAATAAAAATTTAAAGGGTTTATTGCATTAAAAACAGGCCATATTTTTAATAAATAAACAAGTTATCATTCATAGTGCACTAAATTTTAAACATTTTAAATTCCAAATTTTAAATTTTAAATTCTTAAAAGTTAAGTGTATACTCAAACCTGAAAAGTTGTGCGTCTCCCTGTTTTCATTTGATTATCATTGTACACTTGGCGGCTTGTTTGTAACACTGTGTTGGTACTAACCCCGCTGTGTATTACATATTTTAACCCTAGCTAACAGTTGCAATAGGAATTACTGACATGTTTCAAAACGGTGCTATTTTTGAGCCAACAAAACAGTGATTAAGGCAATATAAAGTTAGATTTGGAAACGTAAACACCCAACTCAGAAACCGGAAAAAAAAACCTATGATGAAAACAAAAAGACTTTCATGGTGTCAAAACACTTGTCCAGTATCTTCACGAAATATTATCAAAACTTTCTGCAAATTCGCGGGAGAACGTCTTCTGGCAGCGAGAGAAAAATAGCGGAAAGACAACCGGCTTGATCCTGACGAACTATGTAAACGGTCCATGTTACATTTAACCCCGCGTTAGGTTGTGCCCCGCGCTCCCCTAGTACTTTTGAGTAAAAGGAAATAATATACCACTCCCCTTGTTATGATCGTTTTTATGAAAGGTTGAAGTTGTTCCAGCAGGAGTTCGATTAATTGGATAGTTTTCGCACAAACATGTTGAACTAAGTCTATCATGTTTATTTACCTTTAGAAATGGTTGAATGCAGCATGTCCTACACACTTCTAATGTAAGTTTGGTCTTTATTTTAACGTTGGCCATTATTTTTCTCTCCCTCAGCCTGAAATGAGTCTCCTCCGCTCTATAGTCCAGATTTATTCTCTCCGCTCTGTTCTCCAAAGAATAATAATAATAATAAATGTATTTTTCTCTAAAGAAGTGTGACTGCCAGAGTTTGAGTGTTTCCAGGCTGCGAGTGTGAGCGATCCTGAAGTTTAATACTTAAAGGGGTTAGGGTTCAAAACTCTACATGTGAGCAGTAGTGATATTTCTGCTTGCTTTAGCAAACATGTTTCCGGAGATAAGGCCGGTGTGCGCCGAGACCCCAGTGCACTGTCAGGACCCGCAGCTCTGCTGTGATTGGCTGGCTGTTAGCAGCGCTAGCTCATTTGTAGTTTGATTCAGAGCGGTAGGACATCTATCAGATATCTGTGCTTGTCCAACAAGGCAGTCTTCCCTTTCCTAGCAGAATGGCTAAAGGTTGTGTAAATAGGTGAGGGATGTGGGGTACTTGTGCTGTAATTGGCCACTAGAGATCATCAAGCTCTGTATCCTCAGACTCCAGTCAAATCATCCGTAGTTCAAAACAGGGAGATTGTTGTGCTGAATCATGTTGCCTTTAGCTCCGAGAACGTTTTAGATGAGCAAATGCTGCCTGTGGGTAGGCTGAACTGCATCATCAAATATCTGAGTTAGACAAAGTTGTGTTGTTGATTGAGAGAGCATTGAATAATGAATCCGTTTGAAACATAAAAGCCAGAGTTCAATCACTCACACAAGGACATGTGCAGGCCTGTTTACATCAAGAATAACATGAAAAAGCAGAACAAATTGAAAGGAAAAAGCACTTTGCTCATTCACATGCTTCAGTGCGAGAGACATGATTGTGTGATATGGGAACATCTGCTGGAATAACAATCACAGGGATCTTCTATTCTAGTCATTATAGTACAGCTGTCGTTATCATACCATTCTAAGTCATGCAACCAACTTAGCAATTATTTCACCTCAAAACATTCTTCAGATGATGCATATCAAGACGTTTGTCTTGTTCACATTATAATTGTTTTAGATGTAAATTCTATAAAGTTGATTTAAAACGTCACTAGCCATGTTTCCATCCACTTGTCAATCGAATTAGTTCGGTTAAACTCATGCGGATAAAGCTGGTGAAAGTGTGTTTCCATCCAACGGCTTTAAAGCGAATAAAAACCCGTACGTAATGACGTCACATGCTGTTTTGCGATCAAATTGCTATATCGAATTGATTTGAGACATTTTCAGACATTTTTGCACTGAATCGAACAACATTCAAGCAAACTTTTGCGAACAAAGTTTTGTTAGAAAAAACGGATCGCGCCATCTACCAACAAATGATCAATATTTCACAAGTTAAAGGCTAATAATGCTTATGTGCCAGCTGATATAGTGACATATGAATGGGATAATGTATGCGAGGCGATTGTTGAAGGGGTTGTATTCGCTATAAAGGGGTTGTATTCGCTATCCTGCTTATTACATAAAATCAACCAAATAAATAAATAAATAATTTGACTCAAAATATTGACTTAAAAACGAGTTTATTGATTTAAAAACGAGTATTGCTTCTGCTAAAGAAAATAGTCTGTTCCGTCTCTGAACTGCGTCCATGGGACGGTGTGTTATACTAGCAGCGCCGCAGTCTGTTAATAAGAAATAACAGACCACATTCTACATTACAATTCAACCGAGCCACATAAAAACAAGCAAAACTAACCTACGAAAACAGCGACGCTATAAACATTGCTATGATGATGCCCGACGACAGCGGAGGTGACTGTGGTTTGGGAACGAGCGCTCCATCAGTTCTGGGAGATCGTGGTTCACGGAAACCCTTTGGTTGAAGCATCTTTTTGCTTTGTCCACTTCCATCTGTCTTTGTTGACGTCATCCGCCATGTGTGCGCAAACAGACTGGCCGGAAATAAACTCGTCTTCTGACGTGTTGCAACCATAAAAGGGCCTAAAACTTAATCGCAATTCATTATTTATACCGTTTCCATCAGCTTTCATCGCATTAGCCGTATATCGATCAAGATAAAATCCGATGAGACCGAACGTATTTCATTTGAGTCGATTTTCATGAAATTTCATCGAATTTTACTGTTTCCATGAGGCATTTTTCATTCGATATCACTTAATTCAGATAAAAACGTGTCGATGCAAACATGGCTACAGTAACTGTAAAAATAATTTTGTGCTGCTTTGCAACTGACTTTCTCATGCCTTTCCTTGCAGATCGTTTTTGAAGCCACGGTCTCCTCCGAGCCGACGGGATACATCGCCCTGGATGATATAGTGCTGTTAAACTACCCCTGCTGTAAGTTCTGTCCCTCCACAGCACATTGTCTCTGACCTTTTCCAGCATGACTAGCTTGGCCCTCCCAGATTGAGGAACAAAGGCGGCCGTTTTCTCTCATCAGGGTCTCGGGGTTCTTACTTTTGATCTGAATAGCCATCATGAAAGACAATTATCCACTGACACTTTGCCTTCCTTGCTCACATCCACCTCCTGCGGCTGACCTTTTTGTCCATATATCACTCCATCTCTCTGTCCCAGCGGTCACCATCTCAGATTTATTTATTGTGTGGGGGAGAAGAAAGAAAAGGGCTCGTCTCTTTGGCTTTTGAGGCCTGTGTCTCTGCTGTGTAATCTGTTGCTTCACTCAGGTGTGAGTAAGAGTGGATCTCCTGTGTCCATCTTCTTCTCCCATGTCCTCGCTCGCCCGCTGACCTCCACTGCATTAGCTCTGCGGGGACTCGGTGTGTTAGTGGGCACCTTATAATTCTGCTCCAGTAGTTTGGACTGGGGCGCTGGAAGCCACAACCCACTGTGGGTCTCACTACCTGCTGACTTCTGGGAAATGCAGTGCAGTCATGCTGACAGGAATGCTGGAGAAAAGAGATTGTGTGTATGCGGATGGGGATTGTGCTGTTTGCTCGGTTTGTGGGCTGCTTTAATTTGATGGAGCTGACTGTAGGCCTCCTGCGTTTCAATCTTACACCCCACAGCAAGAACGTTATTGCAAATGCTCCAGAAACACACACACAGAAGTCTTTTTGCCCAAGTTTGTAAGCCCAGTGTTGAACTTTTTTATATATTTAGTGGGGTAATTTGTTCTGCATGAGTGCAGAGACGCTCCACACATTGTGGCGATAATTTAACAAAACTTTGCTCATAAGTGGAAAAACCCTGCTACTACTATTACTTATATTTAGGGTTAATGATTTGAACAAGCACACTTGGGCGCATTACCATCCCACAAATCTTTTGAAATGAAAGTTAATTAATTTTCTGGTTTCGTCAGTACATTAAGTGAGTATCGTGAGTAAGTTGACCGTGGAGAACGTTGGTAGCAATGGTTTTAACCATCAATTTGGGCTCACGGTGCTTTTGGGAAATGCAGCCCTAGACAGTTTAAAAGCTCTCTGTTCAGAATGCTGTTTTAGGCTGATAAAAGCTGATCACTGCATTTGGCAAAAAAAGAAAGAAAACACACACAGAGACTCTGAAATGCTCAAGAATCTTACAATTGACTTTCTTGCTGTACATTTTTTTTCCTACACATTAGAAGTACTTTCCTGGAGACTGTGATGGCACTAAAATCATTGCCTTCTGCCCAGATTTCAATAGAGTAGACGAGGCTCTGAGTGATTTCACTTCCACAGGAGTCTGGCGTTCTGGGAAACTCGTATTCAGGAACAATACATGACAGTAAAGACTTTACTTTTATATACATTATTCTATATCAAATAATTTGTGTTATTTTGATCAAATATCCGGAAAATAAAACAATCAACAAACATTAAAATGATAGCTAAAGCATACCAGGATGAAATCAGACCATTTAGATATAAATGCACTGATAATAACAGATGGCCACGCTTTCAGCATTTTATTTTACATGAGAAGTTACATTAATATATTTAAAAACACTGATATATATTTACTATCGCAATTTTCTGTATTGCGCACTGTTGGTGTGTGTAGTACAGTAACTGTGAACTTTAGAGAAGGCAGATGATGCTCAGTTTGCTAAATTTACACATTGCTGATGGAGACCAACTGAAAACACGGCAAGAACTGCTGACCCTCTCTGGGAACCTGACATAAATTGCTAACTGATCACTTTATTCCCTGACATGACATTAAGTGGCTTGCTTGCTTGCAAGTATTCATGTTTACAACTAATCAACTAGTTTATGCACTTTATTATTCTGCAGTTATTAATAAAAAAAACAATTTTATAACGTACTTTATTTTACAGTGTCCTTGTCACCTATGTTATATGTATTTTCTGTGGTAATAACTATAAATTATGCATAAATACAACGAAGTAAACCTCAACCAAACCCTATTCCTAACCCACCTTATAGGGGTACTTATATGTAAATATATAATTACATTGTAGCAAGGACACCTACAAATAAAGTGTAATCAAACAATAATTTAAAATACAACTAGCAATAAAAACTAATTTTTGAGAAAAGCTAATCAGCCGTAGTGTCTGTTCAAAAACCTCTGTTTCTCTCCGAGTCCCTCACTGCAACAACACACAAAACAGAGACAGAAGAAGAAAAGCCTCAAGCAACAAGCATTTGTCGACTTGAATGACAATGGAGTGAAGAACTGTCCCAGGGTCAGGGTAAAGAGACTGTCACCATGGAGACAGGTTTCCCAAAAACACCAGATCGATGTAGTACTCTGCTGAAGGTCCTCCTCCCAACAGATCTCTCTTCACACACACACATCCAGAAAGGCTGTGTTGGCAGTCTCATACACCATCAGACAGCCCGACCACCTTAGGGGTTCACACTCGGATAACAGTCTAGCGTTTGCTTCTGGTTGTGTTTCCTCCACGTGTGTTTTCACCAAACAAAATCTGTCAAATCCTTGAATTTGCTTGACTAAACCTGGAACACACATCTTTCACCCGGCGCAAATGACTTTATTCACTGATGCATTCATCATTCCTATTTTGCACGCGCGCAAAGCGGATATTTTCCTCCACAGACGCACGTCGGTAAACTAGGAAATGAACTTGCGCTCGCTGGGCGGATCGGCGCAAAAAGGAGGCGTGTGTCGGCGCAAACAATCCCTGGTGCTATTTTACACTTCCAGAAAAACAATTGCGCCAATGACCAGAAAAAATCTGGTCTAAACTCTTCAGATGCTATTTTAAGCGCGCCTGCTTGGCCATAATAACAGCGCGCATACACTGAAGATTCTCTCATCTACACGGATGCATTTTACTTTTTGCAAATGATACATTATTATAAAAAAAAATATATAAACATGAGGGAAATAATTGTTGTGTCCATGACGATGGGAAAAATAGGCATAAAACTGACACATTTACCCAAATTATTATATGCATGTTTAACCGAAGCTAATTTGGGTGTGTTTGTCCCGTCCCCAATGTCCGTCTCTTTCTTTTACGGCCGTGACGAGAACATCGATCTCCTCGGCTGTGAACCGATGCTGAAGTGCGTCCGGTAAATGCGCCGTTATAACAGTATTGCTCCATGGAACAAGCGCACCTCGTTCATCGCGCTCTTAAAGGGAATGAGATATGACGCTCTGATTGGTTTATTTCCGTTTCGCCCAAACCACACCTATGAATAATGAAGCTATATTAGACCGGATTCACATATAGCACCTAAAAACGCATAGAAAACGCTGGGCGCGCCACATTCTCCATTTTCCAAAGCGCCAGGGCGGTTGCGCTTCAGTTGGATCTTGTCACATGACCTATTGTGTGCGTATGGTGCGCTGGCGGTATTCTGAAAAGTTGAGATGTTTTTATCTGGACGCGCCGCGGACGTGCATGGAAAAAACCAGCGCGTGGCACCGCGACCGCATCGCTTCCATTATGAGCGCACATACCGCGCGCCTACATTTGAAATAACGAACTTGAGCGCGCAAAAGACGCGATATGTGAACCGTCCCTTAGATTTGCGCCAGGCGCAAGAGGCATTGATCCCGCCGGGAAAATAGCAACAGCGCTGAGATCCGCCCACAAGGTTACTTGTGCTTTGCGCTTGCGTTTCAGATCGTTAAAATAGGACAATATTCAGATCTTAACCACACAGAACTAAAGCACGTAACCTCCAGTCGGTGAAGCTTGTTCACTCTCATTAGCTGTTGTGTGTATCCCGTCAAAGGCAGGCGATCGTGAGTCGGAGAGGCTCCAAATCCTCCGGGACAATAAAATAATCGCAATGAAACCACACAATTGATGATTTTTTTGGGACAAAAGTCAGTTGCAACCAAGGTTATAACCTTTAATGAAAACTAACTAACGAAAAAGCTAAAACTAAAAAAAACCAACAACATTGTCGTTAAAGCCCCATTATGACATTTTTGAAAAGTTGCTCTCGGGCTCCCCCTACAGTTGGGAAACAGTATTATCTTCTATAATGTCGTAAAATCTGTCACGGGAATACACACGCGTGCAGAAGCCACAGATAACATTGTGCCTGATAATAAAAAACTGAGTCCCTAAATATCAACTATGAAGATAAAAATCGAACCTGGCTTATTCCAGAGTTCATGTTTATGTTCTGTGTGCAAATTAGTGAATATTTAATTAGATTAGGTTATATTAGAGTACATCATTGTTCATATGTAAACAACATTTCAGTTCTAAAACACAATTGTGCCAATGCACAGTGATTAATCACCTGGAAAGGATGGTGAGACATTCTTCCAATGATGATTTTGGTCCAGCAATGTTGTTGAAATGATATAAAACATGTTTTTAAGCATAAGAATAAGGATTATGGGAGGATTTCATTGAGCAGTTTCAGATTGACTGATCAGTGGCCAGATTCAGGACGTCAGTGAACTATAGAGACATTGTGACAAAAACAGGCCATTGTGTTTACCCAGAATCCTGTGCTCTTGCCCAAGGCAGCACTGTGAGGTTTCTGCTCAGTTCCTCTAGATGATGCCGCTGGAATCCTCTGTCTGCAATACATTTCCCTTGTTTGCTTTACGGATATTTTCTAAATTGGCTAGACAGTGTGTGTGAGTCTGAATGTCTGAACAACTATTCAGCCTCAAATAAAAGTTCAGGTTCATGTAAACAAATTGGAGATAAGTTTTACCTTGAAACCGTAAGAATGTCAATACTGACATTAAAAGAATATGTTGATAGTGTGTGTTTGTTAAAGAGAGGGAGTGTTTCATACAGTACAATGTCGGACTGGTACTGCAGTGTTCTTCAGAAAAATTATTTTATCATGGAAAAGTAAAAATGTATTCTGTTTCATTTTGATTAACTTAAAAAAAAAGACATTTATATTTTTGGCCTTTTTTATACCTTTATTAGAGAGAATCGTGTAGAGACCTAACAGAGATGAAATTATATAAAAGATTTTGCGATGTCCATTTTTTAAGCACATGGGTTTCGCTTTTCGAAATAAAATCTACTAGTTAAATGTATTTCTAAAATTAAAAATTTAATTTTTTTTTATTAAACTTAATTAAACTTAAAATTATTTTTATACTTACGCCATGAAAAAAAGAAGCTTTAACACAACACCATGTGATTACAATAATATGATGTTATTTTCTTCAGTGTTGGACATTTTGAACACATTGTAAGTGTCTCAATTTTTCCAAAATATTATCTACAACAACAAAACACATGGGGTACATTGTTATGGTTTGCAATATTTTTGTGATTTCAATTCAAATTGGACCGTTGTTACGGCACATAGTTTACAGAATGGCATGTTTTGTAATATTGGAGCTGAAGTTCTGTATCGGCGGTGTGGAAACACTCTGAAAATTGCTGCCATCATGTTTGTTTGGCACTAGACTTAATAGTCATGGTTAACATGAATGTTATTTTACTCTTATATCCAATAACAGGGAATGATCAGTGCAACCAATACATGGCAGTTAAGCCACCAACATCTTGCTTCACATTATAAGTTATTAGAGTCAGTAAAACAGCCTCGCTCACAAACTGAGATTTCACTGAATCCATTCGCATCTGGCTTTTATAAGTCATTGCCATGCGACCGCCATCATTAAACCGTATGAACTTCTGATATTAGTGGCATGTTAGCAGACGGATGCAATTATAGATTAGCTGGAAGGCCCCTGAAGAGATGCATTGTGTGAATGTGAACAGAAAGTGCTTTTCAAGAACCTGTCTTTACGTAAGTAAAAGCTAAAGAATTGTTTTTTTAGATGGTGGTTTAAGCGTTCAACGCTTGGAGACTTTTCATTATTATACTCTGAAAAATATGGAAGGCTTTTAGGGATTGAACGTCTACCTCGTGTCTGGCCGTCTCCTTTGTTTTGCATGGGCTCAGACTCACTGTGACGGATAATAAAGCTGGCAGAAGTGCAGTATGTTATGGCAGCGGTGCTCTTGATATCGAGGAATGATTTGATGCTGAGCAGACGAGCACAGGCACATAAGAACAAATGAGGCGATCCGTGGGCAAGAAGACACAACATGACTCTTAGAGATAAGTGATATGAATGGACTGGATAACACACGGGGAAACAGAAGAAATCATTTTTATTTTGCACCTTATTGAAAGATTGCGCGGGCCAAAAAGATTTAAGAAGTAACACACAGGGAACGTGCACTGTCGGTTAAGATCAGAATATTGAAATACACACACATTAAATTATTATGTGCATTAAAAATACAAATATATTAATTGGATAATATAGTAATGTTTGAAACGTTGCTTGTGTTTTTCCACAGATAAAGTGCCTCATTTCTCCAGACTCGGGGACGTAGAGGTGAACGCGGGGCAGAACGCCACGTTTCAGTGTGTGGCGACGGGACGATCGGCTAAGACTGATCCCTTCCTCATGGAGGTTAGTGTGTGTGTGTGTGTGTTTAGTCCAATATGAATTCTGCCTCAATAATCTCCTAATAATTGCTTGTTAGTTGTTAATGTTAGGGCAGGAACTGGGTTGGATTAGAATATGTTCATGCAGAATATAAACTAACAAACAGCCAATATCCTAGTAACATGCATGCTAATGAGCAACTAGTTAAAAGTAAGAATTGGACTGTAATCTAAAGTGTTGCTGAATTGTCATAGCGAGGTGCTGTTGCTTAATGAAGCAGCAAACTTAGAAAAACTATATTTGGGACTTTAAACTGCTGGAAGTCGGACACATGTGACCTTCAGAAAAGAAAAAGAAAAACTCATTAAAATTCAGAGCACTTCCTTTTTAATTAATTGCACTTCCTGGCCCCTATTTAATTTGTAGAGGAGAGTTGGACTTATTTTATTATTACATGTAATTTATCTCTGTATTATGTGCAGTGTTACAAATATACAATATACAAAAGTCATACTTGAATAACAGTGAGTCAAGTAAAATATTTTACCAAAAATATTAGCCTTTTTGTTTTTGTAAAATATGTAAACATCTTTAAAACAAAATTAGTATGCTTGGGAAGAACATTGGGTAACACTTTACTGTAAGACCTTCATAATCATGACATATGAATATGAAGGAGGTTTATGCATGTTAATGACAACTGTCATTAAGCGTCTTTCGCTCAATAATGACATTTTTAATGCAAATATGAGATTGTTTGAGATGTCTTTGTCAACATCATAACCTGCCAGTGTCTTTATAATGACATCTTGACATTAAATGAAGTTAATCTCTCTGTGGTCGGCTTTGTCATTGGCTGTCATGAGGCATTATAACTGTGTCATGAATATTTTTACAGTGGTACTAACTGAATTTGTCATTAAAAAGTTATAATGCTTCATGACAGCCAATGTCAAATCCTGCCACTTGACAGTTTAATGTAATGTTAACCAATAAAGCTTCTTAAGTTTGATCATTAATCTGCTATGGCATGTTTATGACAGGTTGTGTTGTGTTAGTAATGTCCAGTTGTCATGATAAAGACACTGACAGGTTATGATGTTGACAAAGACATCTCATATTTGCATTAAAAATGTCATAACTGAGCGAAAGACACTTAATGACAGATGTCACAAACATGCATAAACCTCCTTCATATTCATATTCATGTGTCATGTTAGTCTCATCCCCTTCAAGTAAAGTTTTACCGAAAATTGCATTAGATTCAAATCCACTTTGGCACCTTTTCTGTTGTTTTAAGATAAAGATTTCAAAATATATAATTGTATATTTTAATTTTAAGAAATATTTTGCAGTGTTGGTCATCAACAAAGCTCAACCCAAAATTGCTACACATTTGTGATAAGATGATAATTTTCACCAAAAATAGCTGTATTATATGATGTGGTTTGCAGTCACAAAGTAACACAAATGTCTAGGGGAAATATATCAGGGAAAAATATTCATTTTCCTTTCAAAATGTAATGGAACATGTGGAAGCACGGAATAAAACTAATTAAAATATAATTGCAAATATTTATCTCGCAATTCTGACTTTTTTCTACAAATTTTGCAAATTTAAAAAAAAAAAAAAAAAAAAAAGAATTGTGTAGTCGCAATTATTTTTAATTGTTTAATTCAGTGGCGGAAGCAGCCTTCCATAGGAGCATTCGGGATAAAATGCAATTGTACTTAACATGTGTATATCTCTGCATCTCGGAAAACAGAATTCGTTGCAAACACACAGATAATGCGACGCAGCCGCCCGCCACACGTTTCTGTCTCTCAGAGATCAGACAAGAGGAATATCAACTAATATACTGAATCATGCAAATATTCAAATACTTTACATGTCTATCTAAATATTTCGGGTCTCCCGGGTCAGGCAAGTATTTTCTGTTCTTGATCATCTCTTCAGATTTGCATGCATGGTAAAAGTATTTTTTTAATGATTTTCAACCTCTGAGAATTTTCTTTTTAACTTCCACATTCTCTAAGAAGCTGTTATATATTGGATGATTGTCCTGACATAACACAAAATTCATATGCAAAGGAAAATAATAATTATAAATAAAGATTTATTGTTATTATTGTTTAACATTTTGAATTATTGTTTAATGTTTATATATTAAAAAAGATGTTTTTTAAAAGCTGAAATGTGGATTTTCAGCAAAGTTTCATGTTGATAATTTAGAAGTCCCAAATGCAACTTGAAATTTGACTGGGCAAAAAATCTAGTGCCACATTTTCCAGAAGAGAAAGACTTAAAGTTGCTTAAAATCTGCTTAAAGTTGGATTTCGTACATATAGATCTCAAAGTGTCACACATGTTTTGTCTTTGTTATAACAATAAAATGTGTATGACAAGTGGCAAATTCAAGAAAAGCGCCTTAATGAATTATCAGCCATTTGGTTTACGAAGCTTCTAACCGAAAACATTGACCTCTCATATTGTTTTAATGACAGTTTTCTCTTTACTGAACCTCTACAAACTTTACATTTTCTTTTTCCGAGCATATAATCTGTGTCTCTCCAGGCAGTGGATCTGGGCTTGATCTACAGTAACACACAGCTCTCGCTCCGTCATTGGCTGGATGAGTTGATCTCAAACCCTTTCTGGGGGATTAAAGTTGCTGAAGGTCCTTTTCCATTTTGAGTTTTTAGCACCGGATGTGAGTCCCCGGGCTTTGGTTTGGAAGACTTTTGTTTTCTTAAATTCCTTTTTTCCCCGTTTCTTTTCAATGCACGGGTCGTTTTGTATGTAAATCCAATTGGAAAACCTCTTTCAAACTCGAGGCCAACAAGCTCTGCTCCTCATGCGCTGAACCTAGTGAACTTCTTTTCCACTGCATATGTGTTTTTAATTTGATTACGTTTTAAATCTATCCCTGAAAGTAATGCTTAACATATAAGCACATTTTAATCAACACATCTCTTGACTCTATCAAGCTGAATCTAAACTGTTTATTTGGCCCAACCTTTGTGTTGAGAACTCACTTTTTATGATGTGAAATCAAGTCTTGTGGAAAATCTCTTTCTAACACGCAAGACGGCACATGCAAATGACAAAAAATGATGTGAACATTTTAATTTCCTCGCTTTAATTGTTCCTCTACTTTTGCAAAAATTGAGATTAGCACCTTTACACGTTTACACACACACACACACACACACACACACACACGTATCCCATCAGACTCGCACTCCTCCCAGCTTCCAGCCTTTAATTAATGACAAATCTTCACTGCAGGTAAAACACTTATTTCCTTATATCAGTTATCGCTAACCGTGCCGCATGTTTCCAAATCCAATCACATGGCAGCAGCAGCAAACAGGAAGTGACAGTCTTTCCTGTTCAGTAATTGAACCTCTCTTGTCATCTTGTTCAGATGCTTTACTTGCAGCTTGTGTTTTGATTCTGTTTGTCTTTGAGCAAATCCTCATTGGACTGAGATTCGCTCTTCTGTGTGTCTGTGTGCATCAGTAGAGTCTCTTCCTCAGGAATAGCTCAGAACATCATGTGCTGACATTACAAAGTTTGGCTCCCAGTTTAATTTATGTGTTTTATTTATTCCGGTGCTTTTCAGCAATTCAGGAGAGATTAAGGTTGTTAAAAGTGCACTTTCAGGCAGCAAACTGTGTGTTGTCAGATGTCCTAAACTATATTTGAGCTTTTAGAAAAGTTATCCCAGAAATTTAAATCCTGCAATCATTTACTCACATGACTTTCTTTCGTTCTTTGAATTAAAGGAGACCTTTTGTAAAATATCTCATTTTTTCCAACTTAAATTTTTTTTTATATAAAATTAATATAATATAAATAACATAATTTACAAATATACATTTTTAAAATATACTGCAAATAAATAAAAAAATGCATTATAATTAAAGAAGATGGTGACCACGGGCTGCCTTGCTCCAAACAAGACAAAGAAACACCATAAATATATTTTAATCTTTACTAAAGAAATTCTATATTACTTATTCACAGGTGAAAAAGACGTCCAATTCAGTGTATTAAAAATGCATTACATTATATTTGTATTGTACTAAAAACATATTTAAGTATATTTTTAATAGACTTAATTGGACGTGTCTTTTTCACCTAGTCTTCCAAGCTAGTGTTGATCTTGTTAAATCAAACTATATATATATATATATATATATATATATATATATATATATTTAAATTAAATTATATATAAATTATTAAACAAACTGAAATTACTAAAACTAAAAAAAAACTACATAGAATTAAAAAAACACTCATTTACTATACTTCATATTAAACCTGAAAGTATAAAATTAAAGCTAATTCAAAATATGAATACTATAATAGTATATCAATATTTGTAAAATATCTTCAAAGCAGATATGTTGGCTTTGTGCTTGGAACAGATCAAATTTTACAATAAATACTATGTAACATTTAATTCAATTTATTACTTATTATTTCTTTGTAATTATTTTTTTAATTTACTAGTAATTTCTGAATTGAAATTGTTCCAAAGGAAATCCTATAACATTTTTCGTGTAGATATATGGACTAATTAGAATTTATGATATTTAAAAAATAAAAATAAATCTGTGGTGCCATTGTAATTACAAAATGGAACTTAATGATGCCAGATTGTAGGGTTAACTATCTTTTTTGTTTAAATCTATCTTTCTGTCATTCAGTGATTTTGGGATCTACTCCTAAAGGACTGAAGGGACTGTGTGTTCCTTCACTTTCTGAGAAGTCTGCATCATCTCCCTTTCTGAATACAGCACTAGTTTAGGCACTTGACATCTATATTACAGGCTTTTCAGAGATGATAGTTGGGTTTAAACAATGGAGGAAATCAACTATTTTCATCATTACAGCTAAGCACATAATCAATCCCAGTTCTTTACCAGAGTATTGAGTTGTGTTTTTTTGCTCTTTATGCACCAGGAAAGAAAAAAGAACTACTGAACATACTTTAAGAAATACTAATAATGATGATTGCCATACCAAATTCTGTATATCCTTTAAAATCATTAAAATATATACACTTTAAAAAAATTAAAAAATGAATTCATCGTGTAAAAAGAGACTTTCGGTAATAATTTACAATAAGCTCTTGGGTCCAGAAAAGAGAATTGTAGACAGCTGCTATAAATGTGGTAATCACTAATCATAATGTTTTGCATATCCATTTTTATCTGATATTATTTTTCATGTGTAAATATACTGATGATAGATTCTGCATCACATATCTGTCTGTTTTTCAGAGGCGTAACGGTGTTTTGATGTCGCCACACTCCGTGACGTCATCAGTCGGAGAGCGCCGATTGGTTGCATGGTTTCAGGTGGGCGGAGCCCAGCGCGGGGAGCAGGACCTGTACCGATGCCTCACTCAGTCCACATACGGAGCTGCAGTG
Source organism: Pimephales promelas (assembly GCF_016745375.1). The sequence goes on from NW_024121654.1 coordinate 9,472,689, forward strand.
TCTAACTTCGCAGAACTCATCGTCAGAGGTACGGAGAGAAGTGTGTCTATAAATAACTCTAATGTGTTGCATATGTCTACTCCGTGGAGCTGTTGAAGGCTTCATTCTGATGGATGGGAGTTCAAAGGTTTGCAATTATAACTATGGATCTGACTATGTGAGACCATATGGCTTGATTTCATCTCTTTTCTTCGTATGACACATTGACATTTAATGGCTCTTTCTTCATTAAGCATTCATTTAATGAGTCCATTGAACAGAAGAAAGGCTCTCATACCAATCCATCTAGGCTTCCAACCTAAAGAGTCAGACAATATCTATAGGGTTTCATTACAAGCTGGCAATGCAAATGATGACAGATATAATATGATATAAATGATGACAGAATTTACATTTTTAGGTCTACTAACCCTTTAAATGAAATATTTCATCAATGTCAGATGCCTCAGTTGAAGGTTCTCTACTAGAATAACGAAACAATAAATTCCTGACTTTCACAAAAGAAAAGCTTTTGGCCAATGGCAATAAAACAAGATTTCAGAGATCACGGCAGCAGTCGGCCGCTATCCTCTGCTGTCGTCGCCGGGTTATCTTCTGAAAGCACAGAACGTCCTGGACTCTTCTGATCCGTCTGAACTCCTGAGTGTGTGTGTCTGTAACATCACGTCCCCACCGAGAGATCTCTTCAGCAAAAGCCTGAGTAAGTTGTAACCTCTTTGACTAGAGCCCTCGAGAGCACCGGCGGGCTGATTACAGTCATAACCACCAATCAGAGACACATCTCACCCCAAAATAACACAATTTCTGGTGCAATCAGCCATGCAAATTACCCCATGCTGCCTCGTTATGGCCCCAGTAATGATTCTGCTCCCTACAAGTGCCTCTCAGGATGGTGGCGTGATTGAAAGAGTGAATGAGTCATGTTTCCACTGGAACTGAGGTAATGTCACTGGAAATCCACCAGACAAACGGAGAAATCGCTGTGGGTGTGTTCTGTTTGGGTGGATTTATTATTTAACTTTCGTTATTAGCTTCTGAAGTGTGCTGTATATACGTCACAGTTTAATATTTTATCACACACACACACACATACGGCTAAAAGAGCAACAGGCCAAATTACAGATGTGCTGCACTACTCAAAAGACATACTGGCATGATGCTTTACTTACAATAAACTCAAATTATGATGAGTTTTTAGGATCAGCTTTATACTGAACACAAAATTTGGCATCATTTCTATTTTCCAGATTTGCCGAGCCAAGATGTTCCTCCGGTTATACCTTGTATTGCGCAATATATACATTAACAGATTGATCAAGACCTGATCGTCTCGTCCACCTCGACTGGGTGTATTATGGGTCTATTAACCACACTTCCCAGTAGGGTTAAATATTCCCAGTGCGATTGTGTGTCTATAATCGGCTGGCAAGAATGAGGTGCAGATTCATTGGAAACGCATCAGAAGCTCGTCTGGTAATAGATCTCTGTGTTCAGGCGTGTTTATCTGCGTTTATCTCCCATTAACATCTTCATTCATTCCTTTATATGGAAGTCAAGGTTTCACAGTCATACCGTTACTGATAGTGTCTCATACAGAGATGATGATGATTCATTTAAACTGAGAGATGAGAGAAACTAAGCAATCAGGAAAGATGTTTAATTCATTCGAATGTGACAGTGACACACTCAGATAAGAGTAAAAAAAGAAAGAAAAAAGTCACCGACTGAATTCATGCATAAAAGCTGCTTCTGTCTGATCTTACAATGTGTTTTTTTCCTATTTGCTTCTCATTTCCTTTCACCTGAGATCACTTCATTAACACTTTCTGGGAAGATATATATATATATATATATATATATATATGAAGAGTTCAGATGCAAAAGCCTCTAAGTGCCATTTGAAATTTTCTCCTAGAATGGTCATTTTTATCAAGCTTGTATATTTAAGTTCAGTGATTTCACTTAAACGGCAATGATAATTACCTATTAATTGTTATTTAAGTGAAATTACTGAACTTAAATATACAAGTTTGATAAAAATCATCATGAAAGAAGAAAATTTCAAATGGCACTTAGAGGCTTTTGCATCTGAACTCTTCATATATATATATATATATATATATTAACCACATCAAGACATAGACATCATTATAATCACAGTTTTTATTATACTCTATTATTATTGCATGACTTTGTATATATTGTATATATCTTGAAATACAGTAAATTTGTATTACTAATATTTTGGTGAAATTGCGTTTAAAAAACATTTAAAATTTTGTTAGTAAACTATACTTTTTTATGTTCGCCTTTACACTTGATTTATTATTATTATTACAAAACTCATAAATATAATAGGATTCTGACTGCCAATAATCCACTCTAAGATTAAGATTTAGAAAATCATTTATTTTATATCTGGTGAGAAAGGAGTTAAACATGCAATGAATATATCAGTTTCAAAACTTGCTCCACAGTCAAAAAATAGCTTTTATTAAAACTAAACTGCTATAAGTATGTTCAGAAACTTGTCTCATCTATTCACAGTAATATAATATAAGTTGGATAGATACTATCAATCCTAAGAGTTAAATGTGCTGAAGTCAAACCCTGTGTTGGTCCTTTTTGTAGAAGATTAGAAACACCTGAAGATCCATTATCATTTCAAAATAAAGGGTGATTCCTGATTGAAACTTCTTCTCTCCTTTCTTCTTCTCCTGTCGTGTTCTGTAGTCCCGCCCACCCCGATAGCTCCGCCCCAGCTGCTGCGCTCCGGCCCCACGTATCTGATCATCCAGCTCAACACTAACTCTATCGTGGGCGACGGGCCGGTGATCCGCAGAGAGATCGTGTACAGGGCCAGTCATTCGCCGTGGTCTGAAACACACGGAGTCAACTCACTGACGTATAAAGTCTGGCATCTGGAACCCGACACAGAGTATCGCATCAGCGTTCTCCTCACCCGGCCCGGAGAGGGTGGAACCGGCCCGCCAGGACCCCCGCTGGTCAGCAGAACCAAGTGTGCAGGTAAACGCAGCCACTCCGAGTACGCTTGCTCATGCTTCATATCTCTGACAGCTGATGGATGCATGTTTACTGAATCTATGACTGATGAAATTCATTTTTGCACAATTTTAAAAAAATTATTTTGAAATCAATTTATCTTATCCCCATATTATTTCAATTTTGGTGAAATGTACTCGTTTTGAGAGAACCCCCGGCTGGATGTACATTATCCCTTACTGAATGCTTCTGTTACTTAGATGTTCTGCTCAGTTGGTCCTTTATGCAAAAATAATCATTATTATATAAAATGGCATCTTTTTATTAACTACTATTTTCTTCTTGCTTTAATTCATTTTTGAAAGTGAAATGAGAAGTAATAGTATTAAAATGTATTTGAGACAACTCAAGGGCTGATTTTAAGCTGTTATAATCTTCACCCAACGTTATCTCATGACCAATTGTACGAATTCGTACAACCTGAACAACAAACAGTAGTACAACAAACTGAGGAAGTCTTTTGTCCCTCAGGCGATAGGGCTTTTTAACTCATCCCTGTAATTTAATTTGTATATATTTTTATATTTTTGTCCTTTTTTTTTTTTTTTTTTTTTAATTAATTGTTGCTACTGGAAACTTGAATTTCCTTAACAGATGAATAAAGTATCTATCAATCTATCTATCTATCTATCTATCTATCTATCTATCTATCTATCTATCTATCTATCTATCTATCTATCTATCTATCTATCTATCTATCTATCTATCTATCTATCTATCTATCTATCTATCTATCTAACCTCACTCATGCGAATTTGTACGATTTATGCAAACCCAGTGATGGGTTGGTTTAGTGGTGGGGACAGGGGTGGGTCATTCGTACAAATTCATATAAATTGGGCAACTTGTAAAATATGAACGGGTTTAACTAAAATATTACAAATTCGTACAATTGGCCACCTCATAAAATATGTACAAACTGCAATGACATCGGGTTTAATGATGAATGTCATAGCAACACTCGCTATTTTTGTGCTCAACGCTAACACAAATTTAGTAACGCCACAAAAATGGAACACTTTCATTTGATTTATTTCAAGTTGGCCCAAACAGAGCAAGTGTAGTCTTGTACTGTATAATAAGATTTAGTTTTCTTCTGTCATCCTGTGAGGGTTTAGGCAAACTGGACCCAACTGTAGTATAAATGTACTTCAGTTACAGCCTCGCTTTTGGACCTTTTAATGCATCACTGTCGAAGGTGCTCTGAGACCCCATTTATCTTGTTTGTCCGTAGCGGACCCAGAACAACAGCGTCCCTAAACTTCACACGGCATACAAGCTGCTAATCTGGCAGATATCCACATTATATGAGACCCACTGTTCATGATTGTTTTTCTACTTAAACTAATTTGATATTTATAACTTTGCATATTTACATTGCATTATAATATATTTTCCCTCCCCTCAAGAAGTGTATTTCTAACATATATATTTCATTAAAAAAAGAAACCTTTTTGAATTATCCTTTGTCTTCTTTAACTGGTGACAGACATATTAAAAGTCAACTAGTAGGCTACCTTATTAATATTACATAATATACACTAAAGCCAGCACACATTATTCTTTTTTTCATCGTCTTCATCATTGATTCTGTCTCTTTTGGCAGGGGGATTTTCTCTCTCTGAAACAGACTCAGTTTATATCAAGGTCAAATTTTAGTTCTCAGAGGATGTGACTTTGTTTGGTGTGTGTGTGTGTGTGTCATATCCAGCTGTTAGGCCATTCCTCATCAGGCCTGTGGGAGTTTTAGTAGATGTGTCTCATTAATTAGTGTAATCAGGCTGATTTGTCTTGAGGACTCTGAAGGAGGGCATGCAGTAGGTGGGGGTCTGTTGGTGGTCTGTGGGCATTCACAGCAGGGTTGACTGGGCATCGACTGTCTCGGCTCTGAGTGGAAACACAAAATGTCTCACAGAAACATCAGGGTCTAATTTCACCACCCAAAAACAAAAAAAGCACGTTTCCCCAGTGTTATTCAAATCCACTGATGGGTCCCGCTATAAAGAAAACTACGAAACTGCTTTGGCAGGAGGCTAGGCTAGGCTAGGCGCTGGAAGGGGCGTGTTGTTAGGGATTCCAGTGTTGTAGTCGAGACCACCTCACTCGAGTCCGAGTCGACACCGAGACCAGAGAGAGTCGAGTCCGAGTCGAGTCCGAGACCAGAGAGAGTCGAGTCCGAGTCGAGACCGAGACCAGAGAGAGTCAAGTCCGAGTCGACACCGAGACCAGAGAGAGTCGAGTCCGAGTCGACACCGAGACCAGAGAGAGTCGAGTCCGAGTCGACACCGAGACCAGAGAGAGTCGAGTCCGAGTCGAGTCCGAGACCAGAGAGGGTCGAGTCCGAGTCGACACCGAGACCAGAGAGAGTCGAGTCCGAGTCGACACCGAGACCAGAGAGAGTCGAGTCCGAGTCGACACCGAGACCAGAGAGAGTCGAGTCAGAGTCGACACCGAGACCAGAGAGAGTCGAGTCCGAGTCGAGTCCGAGACCAGAGAGAGTCGAGTCCGAGTCGACACCGAGACCAGAGAGAGTCGAGTCCGAGTCGAGTCCGAGACCAGAGAGAGTCGAGTCCGAGTCGACACCGAGACCAGAGAGAGTCGAGTCCGAGTCGACACCGAGACCAGAGAGAGTCGAGTCCGAGTCGAGTCCGAGACCAGAGAGAGTCGAGTCCGAGTCGAGTCCGAGACCAGAGAGAGTCGAGTCCGAGTCAACACCGAGACCAGAGAGAGTCGAGTCCGAGTCGAGTCCGAGACCAGAGAGAGTCGAGTCCGAGTCGACACCGAGACCAGAGAGAGTCGAGTCCGAGTCGAGTCCGAGACCATAGAGAGTCGAGTCCGAGTCGACACCGAGACCAGAGAGAGTCGAGTCAGAGTCGACACCGAGACCAGAGAGAGTCGAGTCCGAGTCGAGTCCGAGACCAGAGAGAGTCGAGTCCGAGTCGACACCGAGACCAGAGAGAGTCGAGTCCGAGTCAACACCGAGACCAGAGAGAGTCGAGTCCGAGTCGAGTCCGAGACCAGAGAGAGTCGAGTCCGAGTCGACACCGAGACCAGAGAGAGTCGAGTCCGAGTCGAGTCCGAGACCATAGAGAGTCGAGTCCGAGTCGACACCGAGACCAGAGAGAGTCGAGTCAGAGTCGACACCGAGACCAGAGAGAGTCGAGTCCGAGTCGAGTCCGAGACCAGAGAGAGTCGAGTCCGAGTCGACACCGAGACCAGAGAGAGTCGAGTCCGAGTCGAGACCGAGACCAGAGAGAGTCGAGTCCGAGTCGAGTCCGAGACCAGAGAGAGTCGAGTCCGAGTCGAGTCCGAGACCAGAGAGAGTCGAGTCAGAGTCGAGTCCGAGACCAGAGAGAGTCGAGTCCGAGTCGACACCGAGACCAGAGAGAGTCGAGTCAGAGTCGACACCGAGACCAGAGAGAGTCGAGTCCGAGTCGAGTCCGAGACCAGAGAGAGTCGAGTCCGAGTCGACACCGAGACCAGAGAGAGTCGAGTCCGAGTCGAGTCCGAGACCAGAGAGAGTCGAGTCCGAGTCGACACCGAGACCAGAGAGAGTCGAGTCCGAGTCGACACCGAGACCAGAGAGAGTCGAGTCCGAGTCGAGTCCGAGACCAGAGAGAGTCGAGTCCGAGTCGAGTCCGAGACCAGAGAGAGTCGAGTCCGAGTCAACACCGAGACCAGAGAGAGTCGAGTCCGAGTCGAGTCCGAGACCAGAGAGAGTCGAGTCCGAGTCGACACCGAGACCAGAGAGAGTCGAGTCCGAGTCGAGTCCGAGACCATAGAGAGTCGAGTCCGAGTCGACACCGAGACCAGAGAGAGTCGAGTCCGAGTCGAGACCGAGACCAGAGAGAGTCGAGTCAGAGTCGACACCGAGACCAGAGAGAGTCGAGTCCGAGTCGAGTCCGAGACCAGAGAGAGTCGAGTCCGAGTCGACACCGAGACCAGAGAGAGTCGAGTCCGAGTCGAGACCGAGACCAGAGAGAGTCGAGTCCGAGTCGAGTCCGAGACCAGAGAGAGTCGAGTCCGAGTCGAGTCCGAGACCAGAGAGAGTCGAGTCAGAGTCGAGTCCGAGACCAGAGAGAGTCGAGTCCGAGTCGACACCGAGACCATAGAGAGTCGAGTCCGAGTCGACACCGAGACCAGAGACGACGGTCGAGTCCGAGTCGAGACCGAGACCAGTGAGGGTTGATTACCTAATTTACTTTTATTTACTTAGAGAAATCTTTTTTTTTTTTTTTTTACTGAATTTACTTAGATTTTAAAAACTATGATCAGTTTAGGGTAAAAAGGCCACATAGTAGGTGGTGTTAAAAGTAATTTTATTACAATTTGTCATGCGCAGTTGCGCTCTAGAAAATCACCAATCACTGGGCGTGTCAATCAATTTAAAGAAATATTTTATTAACATACATTAATAATCATGAAAAATATTTTTAATTGAACTCGAGTGGACTCCGAGTCCTAAAAAAAAATGTTCGAGTACGAGTCAATTCCGAGTCCAAATGCACACGAGTCCATGACAAGACCAAGACCATTAAAATATGGTCTCGAGACCGAGTCCGAGTCTCGAGTCCTACAACACTGAGGGATTCCAATTCGCTGGAAACTCCTCCTCCGAGACGTGGGAGTTCCCTAACGAAAGAGAACGTCTCGGTTACGTATTGGAACCCTCGTTCCCTGAGTAGGGAACGGAGACGTCTCGTTCCGTCGCCATGCTTGCTGTACCTTCGCGGAGGACTGGTCACTGTCCGGCTCCTCAGCGTAAAGCACATGTGTGCCAATATTCATTGGCTCGTTTTAATTCACTCGAAGGCAGTTGATCTCCCTAGCGTGATCACAATTCTTTGGAATCTCCTCCGAAGAGACGTCTCCATTCCCTACTCAGGAACCGAGACGCTTTCTTTAAGGAATTTTTTTTTTTTTTTTACTTTTTTTTTCTTTGGAGTGAAATATGATCTAGATATGTTCTTGAAAGGGCTTTCTTTTCATATCTAGGTGGTGATTTTAGTTTTAAAATGTTAATTATTCATTGTGCATTTGTTGCAGAGCTGCTTACCCTGCAATGCCACATGCTGTGTCGTATTTACCGACTCTCACACACACACGCACACACACACACACACACACACACACACACACACACACACACACAGGACTCACTGGGCTCGTCTCCTGTCTGTCACTCTCTGGGGTAGAAATGCATGTCAGACTTGGTGAGAGGGAATTAAAGTGACAGGAAATAGAGACAAGGACCCCTGCCTTCACATATGACATATGTAATTAGCTCATAGCAGCTCTAATTGGCTCAGCACTAAGAGAGAGAGAGAGAGAGAGAGGAGGGGGGGAGGCAGAGCTACTTGAAATAACAATTGATGTGTAATGATAAATGTTTGAAACCTTTCTGTTTAGTGTAGTAGTTAATAAATATAATGTGTTATGTTTGTTTTCTAGCTTTAGAGTAAGTGTGTCATTAGCTTAGCAACATCTGACAACAAACTCAAATCCGAGTGAAAGTGTGACGTGTTCGTAACTGTGTGCATAATCCAGTTCGTCTTTTGTCTCATCCAGAGCCCATGCGTCCCCTGAAAGGTTTGACGGCCTCAGAGATTCAGTCCCGTCAGCTGCTCCTGCAGTGGGAGCCGGTGGGATACAACCTGACGCGCTGCCATACGTACTCGCTGTCGCTGTGCTACCGCTACTCCACCGCTACTGGGGGCGGAGCTGGCGGAAATAACGCCACGGTGAGGGAGTGTCTGTCGGTGGAGGGGAACACCTCCCGCTTTACACTTCGGGATTTACCACCTTTCCACGCCGTGCATGTGAGGCTGGCGCTGGCCAATCCAGAGGGCAAGAAAGAGAGCCGAGAAGTGACCTTTCAGACGGAGGAAGACAGTGAGTACTGATCCTTTTTTTGCCTGTATCCATGAAATCCAAATTTGGTAATACTTAATAATAGGTATCCAGTGATAAAATACTTGCAAATCGTTTGCAAATATTACTTTATAGTTAATTGATAGTTAATATCGTAGTCTGCATATATTAATTGCTGAACGCTGAAGGAGTTTCCCAAAGTGTTGATTCTCGACGCAGCGTCTTGTTCCCTTCTCATTACACTCGTAATCCGAGATACAGTCATAATTTGTGTCATTTAAGTAACATGCATTGCATTTTAAATATGAAAAGCACCCTTTAGCATGCGGGGGAGCATTAACACGACTAAATCAAGCACTAAATGACCTTGCACAGCTACATTCATAGATGTTTTAGTTTAGTTGTCTTCATTGACAGTGCATCATTTTCACTTCAAGGACTTTTGTTTTGTAAACTACATTCAGTAAAGTACTTTCAGCTTCCAATGAAGAATCACATCATTACACTTCTTATCTCCATGTTGTTCATAAACTTTCTGAGTTTGATTAAACTTTCATTTATCCAGAGGGCTTTTTTTTTTGCACACGTCAGTAGCCATAACTCATCCATCTTTGCAAAGGCGTGTATTTATCTGAGCGATTATGATGTGGTGACGGCACCAGGGCCCAGTTGGTCCCCAGTGCTCAAAGCCCAATTATAGCAACAACACAAATATTGACTCGCAAAATACCACGCTTCAGCATAATTAAATGGAAGATCATACTTTTAAATGGATGTATATGAAAAATGAATAAGAAAAGGCCACCAGCAAAATGAAATAAAGATTTCTGCTTATATTTGCGTTTTTATTTACATTGTGTGTCAGGCCGGAGGTGCATTCTCATGCAAATGGTTTAAGATGAAACTCTCAGAGGTCAAGTGAAAACCTCGCCGTCGGAAAATGAACACGGCTCATAATGAATGCCCTCCATTTATCATTTTCTGTCGGTTTATTTATATATTTTGTACACTGATAGAGCTTGTTTGTGTTTGATGTGTTTGGTTAATTGGAAACAACATCAAGAACTGAAGTTAATGAATGAATTAATTCTGCACGTAATGTTAAATTACTGGTAGTCAGCATGCTTGCAGACAGAGACAGAGTTAATGAGAAATGAGGATATAAAAACTCTCAGCCTGTTCGAGCATCTCTATAGAGATAGAAAATGCATGGAATGTCAGGATTTTTGGTTAGATATATATTTTTGGTTAGATATATATATATTTACGAAATATTTTGGACGATTACTCGTTTACAACTAGTGTTTCCCCAATCTCATTAACAGTCTAAGATGTTCTATGAAGTCTGGGACATCTTGAATTGCTCCTCCCCCTTTTTTAAATTAGTTTACCTCACAGACTGCACTTTGTACTTGACAGCACCATGGAGCCTATCTGATACGTTTCAATATTCAATATTATAGGTTTGAATAAATTCTTGCCATTTCATTCTTAACCAAATACAGTTCGAAAACGCGATAAAACTCGAGTGTTTAAGCATTACCCAACCTATATTGCTTCATGACGTATCAAATGTCGGTTTGGGCAGGTGGTATTTATAGCATAGGGGGCGGGACCAGGGGTTAAAGTGGGCCGGAACGGATAAATTAATAAATAAATAGATTCATTAATCTCAACGAATCTCGCTTCTCCTGATATGGACCAACTTCCCTTCCTCCCGACTGAACGTGAGCGATTACAGATGCTTGAAATACACTCGTGCTAAAGTTAGTTTTAGGTTCGAAATATTTCGCCTGACATTTGTTTTCCCTATAGCCACTGTTCTATAGGGTCTTACATAGAGATCAATAGCAGGTTTAGTTTTAACATAACCATTGTATATCAACATTAAATATTCTTTTAAAATCATTTACCTGCATTAATGCTGCATATTTATACCTGAGAGTGCTCTGACGCGTTTCCACGTCTGTCAATTCCACCAACTGCATTAAACGTAGCCTATAATTTGTATTATTTAAAATTACTTTTCAAATTCCAAAGCTTGTAGAGGTGGCAATACTGACCTGGTAGCTAATCAAGATAATGATTCATAAAACATATAATTATCAGTTAAGCCTATTTACTTCACTGACACAGGCGAAAATTAAAGACTATCAGTCAAAGTTCAGGGGTTTAGGAGTTTAGGAGGGGAGAAATAGGGCAGGATAAGGAGACTGAGAAAAACAAAGTGTAGATGAGGAGAGAGCAGGTATTGACAAAATAATCGAATGCCCACTGACATGGTTTTAAAGCTATTTATTATTCATTTTTTTGCTTTCAAAAGTCTTAAATTGCACATAATTTGGTCAGAGAAATCAAAATTTTCTCGGGGGAGCCCTGAACCTCAGATTTTAATGCCCATGTCCGTGTCTGTGTGTGTGACTGTGGATGGTGATGTGGGCTGGCATGACTTCAGTGCCAGGGCTCAGTTTTTGTTCCAGTGTTAAGCAATTTTAATATAGCATTGCCATTATATCAGTGTAGATGGGCCAAAATAAAACCATTACAATCGTGACCCAAAAAGTATTGCTATACCATAATACTCAATATGGTGTCCCACGGTGAGTCATTTTTCACAGTTGCACCTACACAAGATTTGAGTGTTCCCGCACCTGCCGAATCCCGCTGTAACCCCTGGACGGGACGCTTCAGATTATAGTGTCCTTCATTACAGATTAAAGCTGTCCCAGTGTGTTTATTCCTCTTTCAGTTCATGGTCGGTTCTCGCCAATGTGTTAATCCTGTTTTGGAGTATTTGTTATTAATCCCCGTTTCCTTGAACGGTTCCTCGTCGTGAGAGTTTCTATTTACGACGTTACGTGACAGATTTCTAACGCAGCCCGTCGTCTTACGGCTGTCGAAAACCAAAGCTGCTGCTCTCCTGAGGTTTCAGCGTCGCCTGTCCTGTTCATGTGTAAATTTAGAGCTTATTTCCTCCATTAGGTAGAACGATCTGAAACACTATACGTTTCTAGAACATGCACAAACTGATCAAGTCATGCAATCTGTGACTAGCTGGCAAAACCGTACTCTTACAATTCTACTTAATGATTCTTATAGTTCCATTAGCAGGGTATAATTATGTTAAAAAACCAATAGACAATCTGTCTTGCAATCATATCTGTGTATGCCACTTCATGAATGCCATGTCATTGGGGGGATTTGTTTTTCAAATTGCCGGTATTTATGTTTTTGTGCAGAAATTACAATTGCTATGTACCACAGAACAAACAACTATAGGTTTAATTATAGGTTGGGCCCATAATTTCTGTCTCCATGCATCTATTTATTTATTTTTAAAGAGAAGTAATTCTGCTCTAGCTGTTTGCATTGGGAAATCATTTTTTTCTTAACTTTCCTCAACAAGACTAAATAGCCTATTGGAAGCCAGACTTCCTATCTTTTGCCCTATATTCTTCCACACCGTATGTTGGTGAAAAGGTCAACAAAAGTGCTGTGTGTGTCTCGAACATCAAACTGTTTAGGAAGATGGAGCTGACCGTACCCCCGTATTGTTTTCTTTCTTCTCCTGCAGTCCCAGGAGGAATTGCACCCGAGTCTTTAACATTCACCCCATTGGACGACATGATCTTTCTGAAGTGGGAGGAGCCTTTGGAGCCCAATGGTCTGATCACACAGTATGAGGTAATGTTTTCTTAATGGAAACATGGATTCTAAACCATGTCAAACTAATATTTAGCCTTTATCTGAGGTGACATTTGTTCAATAAAAAATGCATAAATGTTTGAATGCAATGCAGAGGCAGCTTAGATATATTTATTTATATCATCAACTTTAAGCATATATATACAAAAAAAAAAAAAAAAATACATCATAAAGCTTGGAAAAGCCAGGATTTGTTTTTTTAAATTAAATAACTCTGATTGTGTTTGGCTTAAAGAAGAAAGTCATATACACCTAGGATGGATTGAGGGTGAGTAAATTATGGGGTAATTTAGATTTTTGGGTGAACTAACCCTTTAAAGTTTATTACAAGTAATATATTATATTATCTACATTAAGTACTTGTAATGTACTTCAAATCGAAAAAGTGCAGTTATAACGTTTTTTTTTTTCTTCATATTTTACAAGCACTCATTGAATACAGTTTTTAGGTATTTTCTAATGTGTGTCCTTTGAAGGGTTTGTTCACTCACGAATCAAGAATTTTGAACTTTTTCCTAAAGTTTCAGTTTTGTTCGGAGGATTGTCGAGCTGTTTCCGCATTCTCGTCTCACTGTTTATACAGAAGTATATACGCCCGTATGTAACATTTACAGGGACAAAAACAAACTTTTCGTCCTTTTTGAAACATGCAGTGTGGACATCGGCAACATCTAAATTGTAAACATTTACATATTTACGGCTATAGAGACGCAAGTTATTTATAAATCAATACATGTTATGTGCAAATGCATACAACGTTTCGTGCGATTGTGTTGGTTAGTTAATTACAAGTGCAATCCATTTTCTCTTGTGTTTCTTGCGGGGTTTGTTTTAATCCCCCACTCTCCTTCCCAGTCAGAGAGCCATTAGTGTGTGTGTGTGTGTGCGTGTGTGTGTGTGTGTGTGTGTGTAAACTATCTCAGCCTTCACAGAGTCGAGGTGTTCTTATGCTAATCATGTAGCAGTTCATTCTCCAGGCTTCAATTAGTCGAGGAACAAACATACATTAATTGCTTCTTTGCCTTGCAGAGGCTGTCGGACGGGGCAATAGTGTTTAAGTGCTTTAGTCTGCTCATATATAAGCGCTTCAGCCACTTCAGTTTCCTCTGCTGTCTGTCAGCATACACACATGTACACTTCCGCTTACACTCGTTTGGTAGTGGCGTGTGTGAGCTCTATGTTCACTGTGGTAATACAACCATTTTTCAGTGGTTGATATGTTGGATTAGCATTTTTTTTTATATATATTTATATAAAATTATATTTAGCATGTAATTTATATAAAGTTGATATTGAGAGGGATGATGAAGTTTCTCTGTTATTCAGTTAAGGTTGGTTGTTTTAAATTCACAGGTACTTAGACAGGGCAAACATTTTCAAGCTTTCGAGTCCTAGTACTTTTGCAATATTTGTGTCACTAATTAAGCAAGATAAATTATTCACTCTTTTCGGTGGCTCCTCTAACATTAAGATTAATATTATACGAGTATTATATAGTGGAGCAGTTTCAACAGATTCTTCAAACAGCTTGTAATGAACGCTGTAATTTCAAATCTGAGGAGTGACTTCGTCTACTAGTGCTGAAATATGGGGGTTTTATTACACCATAAAGTTTGTATAGATATCTTTATATAGAGATTCTGTTCAGGGGCCCTATTCACAAATAATTTAATCTTCCCGCTAGAAGTATTCCTAAATCACGCTAAATTGTATTAGTGACGAGTTTTCTTTTAAAGGAGCCGTATGTAAGATTGTGGCCAAAACTGGTACTGCAATCACTTTCAGATTACTGTAGAGCGGTGTCTCTGTATATGGACGAAAGACGACATTTTAAAAGGGCCACACATAAACAGATAATCTATTCAAGAATGTAGCTCTGCAGGACTAGAACTGAATTGTTGTTGTTTTTGTTTGTTTTTAATGAGAGGATCGATCTAGTTGTTTATATTTTACTTTTAATGAGAGATCTAATTGTGGATCTACTGAAGTTAAAATATCCTCTCATTATTACAGTATGTCACCATACAATAGAGACAGGTTTAGAAACAGATTATTCGTTGAATCATTGTCATTAGGACCAGGAATTTACTGAAATAACTTCTTGACTCAATTGAATGAAAACATATATGTCTGCTGAGTTGCATTTTATCTGAAATATATTAAATGTTTTATACATTGTGAGTCCTCTTGCATGAACGAAAATGGAGTAGCAAGATCTCACTGGGGAGTAAATGAGTCTAGAAATATTATGTTTGAATGCACATCGATGTTTTAGGCTTGACATTACTTGTTTTATACCTCCATACCCTTAACATTTCATCAATGCTACTCATTTTGTTATATTGACAAGCAGTTTCTTGCATGAAACAATCTTTGTAGCTTAAAATGTGCTTTCAAAAAAACAGATTTGGTTTTGCTGTGGATCAAGTGACGTATAGTTGCTGTATGTAAGACTGCATCATCACAGGGTTCATCATCATCATCATCAACGCTGCTCCTCCATCATTTCCACTGAACTCACGGTCTGCTATCGGTCTTTAGATCAGCTACCAGAGCATCGAATCGTCCGATCCCAGCATCAACGTCCCCGGCCCACGGCGCACTGTCTCCAAACTGAAGAACGAGACGTATCACATGTTCTCCGGGCTTCACCCTGGCACCACGTACCTGGTGTCTGTCCGTGCCCGCACCGCGAAGGGCTTTGGCCAGACCGCCCTGACCGAAATCACTACCAACATCTCAGGTGAGCAAATATGCACTGCCACAAGGGATTAATGGAAATATGATTATGCTTAATTATAATTTCCCCACTAGAAGCCAGATGGGCTTTAGTTTTATCTCTGGAATGAATGTGAGGGCCTTTTAATTGGTTCAGACTTTATTTATATATAATCTAAGCTAGGCAAAAGCTATTCTTTTGGCAAGATGGACTCTCTGAACAGCAGAAATATGTATAAGAAGGTTTACCCGTGCATGCGTATGTTCAGCAGATCAACAGCCCGAGCAAACCATCCGTTTAGTTAAAAAGGGGGAATATCTTCCCTGTTTTGTGTCAAACAGGTTAAATGGTTAATCATTTTTACATGTTCCCTTAAATATCCTCTCTTTCTCACACGATAACCCAGCTGTAGGCATGAGCAAAACTTTTCTTATTTGTCTGTTTCTTTTGAGGTTAGTTCAATTAAACATGTGGATCTGAAACGGATCTAACACTAGCGCTGTGATGGTGGCTCTCAGTCTCTGTACTCTACATCTTCTGCTTGTTTTAGTGTGCTGAAGGCTGAGACATTGAGCCGTTTCCCTGTACTAGCACACTAATTGACTTCAAATACTGTAATAAGCGGGAATGGGAGCAGGAGGTCTGTTCTGCGCTCACCCCTCCAGAGACGTATAAAGGACTGCGGATCGCTCTCATCCGCCTCCATCATGTTTCACAGCCCTCGTGTCTGTTCTCTGTGGAGCAACTCAGTGAAAACTAAGACTAATTTGAAAGATTTTTCTGTGTGTTCGAGTTGCTAGGAGTGTTTTTTTTATTTCAAATAGATGAAATATGAAACTTGTGTTTTATTTACTCATCTTTGTGTAATTATAAATGTGTATTTTAAGTCTTTGTTTACTGATAATCTTCCCCTCCAGTGAGGCGAAACACTGCAACCGAATCATAGTCAAATCATTGAAGGAGTTTCGCGGACCAGCACAGAATAATGATTTGTTCACTGCTCCAGATCTCAAGTCACTCAGGCGGCATTTACGTTGGCACACATAAAAAGATTTCTTACTCACATTTGAGGCAGATCAGATACCGTTTGCTCTTTCTTTCCCCCTCAGCGCCTGCATTCGATTATGAAGACGTCCCGTCTCCACTGAGTGAATCTGAGAGCACCATCACAGTCCTGCTGCGTCCAGCCTTGGGGAGAGGAGCACCTGTTAGGTAATAAATACGATATAATGTGAACAATTTGGTTTTCTTTTCACAATATTTGCTAAAAATATATATCTGCAGTTGACAAGGCTCTTAGATGGCAATAATACAGATGTCCAAACATTAAATGCATATTAGTCCCAATAAAGCAAGGTTGTTTTGTTTTGTTTTTGAATTATGAGCTAATTGCACAGAAACTACATAGCGTTTTATATATTTTTGCTTGGTTTTGAATCTTTAAAATCATGTGGGAAATATACTATGAGCCTTTTTGTATGAGCCTTTTTATACTGTGGTGTATAGTAGGGCTGGGTATTGACACAAATTTCGCAATTCGATTCGATTCCGATTCGATTCAATATTGATTATTTTGGAAATCAGTTACAATAAATGGCCATTTTTCCCAAGGGAATCAAATCTCTTAAATGCTGTAAACTATGGGAGTCTAGTTGTAGCCTATAGGCTTCATTAGCCTAATATTAAGGTAATAATTAACTGTTTTGTAGCTATACAAACACTTAAATTACACCGTTATTTATTTTTATAATAAGAAAATATAAACAATATTGGTAAATGGTGGCTGTCAACTTGCCAGATTTATTCAAATATGCATTAAACATTTTTCTAGCTGACTAACGAGTTTATGTGTGTTTTCTGAGGTAAATATGACGATACATTGATTACAAGCTGTTTAACTGACGTCTTTCCACGGTTGAAACGCTGATTGAGCGAATCAATGTGACATGATCCGGATTTGGATAAGTTGTCCTCTATCTTTAACACACTTTCAGATGCTCATTCATGTTTATTTGGCGCTGTGACTGGTATTATTAAGCCGGAAGAGAGATCAGCGCTGCTGCTTCTCCAGAACGATCTCACGCCACAGCGACAAAACGCTATTTATGTTTTTGAATTTCTAAAGAAAATGGACGTAATTTGAAAATTGAGACTTTGTTTCATATCAATAGTAACAAAGGACAAAGATATTGCGATTTTTTTTTTGAATGCGCGCAGCCGCGATACAATGATCCATTCCTTCAAATGAAACAGGATGACTAATCGATTCTTGAGATTTAAGAATCAATATCGGATCGTAAAAATGAGAATCGATTAATATCGAGAAATCGATATTTATTACCCAGCCCTAGAGTATAGGCTATTTTTGGTTTATTGTTTCATTAAGCACATGAGGCCATGATTCTACAGTGTCAAGGCCTGCAAATACAGTTTAGCACACTCCAGAACAGCTGAGAGTCTTAACGGCCGTCATATCCTCCTGTACAGCACCTATCATGTGGTTGTGGTGGAGGAGGACAGCTCCAGACAGGTGAGGCGGAGGGAGTTGGGTCACATGGAGTGTTTCCCTGCTCCTTCCTCCCACGGGGAGACTCCAGGGGGAGGGGCAAGCGGTGCATCTCATTACTACACCGCTGAGCTCCCACCCAGCAGTTTGCCCGAGGCCACGCCCTTCACCGTGGGGGACAACCACACCTACAATGGCTACTGGAACACACCTCTTGACCCCAGCAAGAATTATATAATCTACTTCCAGGCCTCCAGTAACTTCAGAGGGGTGAGTGATCCCATCTGCCCAATAAATGCTCATGTTTTAAAACACAAACTGTTTTATTCCAAATATCCTGTCATGTAGAGAGAAGACAGTGACTTTTAAAGGAGCATTTCACCCATTTCATTTTATTCATCTTCATTGAAAGTGGGTCATATATGTAGTCAAAATGTAAAAGTCAAGGCAATTTATTTATAGAGCACTGCAAAAACACAACGTTTGTTGATCCAAAGTGCTTTACAGATGGTCAAATAAGTTAATAGAGAAATGCTACTGATAATAGGCTATTAAGAAAACATTTCTACATACACATACAAATAGAGATGGCATCACTCAAATGCCAGAGTATAAAAATGAGTCTTTAAACTAGATTTATCAGAATATTACTGAATACATTGAGTGGTAATTGACAGGGCAGCATCTCACAGCATCCTTCAGTGTTGCAGCATCTCTATTATATATATATATATATATATATATATATATATTTGAAAACAATTATGTAGATTAGCGGGAAGTATTGATTGCCCAGGTGCCTATAAAGGCACACAATAACAAATCTGTTGAACCAAGCCTCTCCCAAAAGCTTTCACAGGACATCACGGAGATGCACAAATCTGGCAACGGCTATTAAAGCATCGCTAAAGACTTGGATAAGATACCCTGATACCCTGAATACAAATGTAGAAAAGTCTGGACTGCTGGTACTCTACCCTGGAGAGGGCATATCTGAAAATCACTCTACACTCTTAGAAGAAATGGTTCTATTTAGAACCAGAAATGGTTCCATCCCCCGCTTCATATATGGAACTCCAAAATGGTTCTATATAGAACCATTTTTTTTGGTAAAAGGTTCTATTGGCCAAGTATGGAACCCCAGGGTTCTTTATAGAACCCTTTTTTAAGAGTGTGTATAGAACCTTTTAGGGGTTCCAAATACATAGCGCTGATGGAACCTTTTAAGGTTCTTTATAGAACCCTTTTTTAAGAGTGTGTATAGAACCTTTTAGGGGTTCCAAATACATAGCGCTGATGGAACCTTTTAAGGTTCTATATAGAACCTTTTTTTTTTTTGGTAAAAGTTTCTATTGGCCAAGTATGGAACCCCAGGGTTCTTTATAGAACCCTTTTTTAAGAGTGTGTATAGAACCTTTTAGGGGTTCCAAATACATAGCGCTGATAGAACCTTTTAAGGTTCTATATAGAACCATTTTTTTTGGTAAAAGGTTCTATTGGCCAAGTCTGGAACCCCAGGGTTCTATATAGAACCCTGTTTTAAGAGTGTTTATAGAACCTTTTAGGGGTTCCAAATACATAGCGCTGATAGAACCTTTTAAGGTTCTATATAGAACCTTTTCTTCTAAGAGAGAAAGAACCCAAGGAGAACAGCAGAAGACCTTCAAATATATCAATAATATGAACAAAATGAAAACCATGAAAAACACTGTGTTGCACTCAGTGTTGGGTGTAACTAATTACTAAGTAATTAGTTACTGTGATTTAATTACTTTTCCCTTGAAAATGTAAAGTAAGGGATTACTCTTCATTTATCTGTAATTTAATTACAGTTACTTCTGATGTAATTGAGGTAAATACTGTGTATAGATCAATTCGATTTCACAGCGATTCGTATGCATTTTATGAGGTGTCTAAATCGTACGGCCGCACTCGTACAAATTCATATGAATTATTGTAAAATATGTATGAAAAAAAGTGTGAAATGTCATGAGATCAGACATAAAACAATAGTGGGTTTAACATCAAAATGTATTGTCTGATGCTAAAAAGTATGTTTTTATAATGTAACCTTCTCCACCTTGGTCAGTTTAAGGATAATTCATGCAATTTTATAGTATTTATTTGAAAGAATTAAAACAGATTCATGTCTATCCTTGTATTATTCAGCTGGTTGAGATTGATATGGGATTTTGAAAGTAATTAAAAGTTATTAAACACTTTTTAGAGAGAGTAATTAATACAGTAATCTAATTACATTGTTGAAGAGGTAATTAGTAACTAGTAATGAATTACTTTTTTAGAGTAACTTACCCAACACTGGTTGCACTTCAACAAAAGAAACACAGTATTTAGTGGAGCTCCTGAGACTAAAATAATGCCTTGATATATCAGCTGCAAAAATGCTACAATAATGACTAAGTCATGACTGTGTTGAAATGTAGGAATCGTATATACAGGAGAGTCTCCCAAACTGTGGACCACCTGGATCATTCTGAGACTTCTTGCACATGTACACTGTACATAATTAACTTAATACGATGGCTACCTCGGATCTGTCCTCGACCCCAGAGGCGTCTTCTCCGGTCCTTCTCATGGATGTAGAAGCTTCAGCCGCCAAAAAATGACTTTTTCTGACATTCCCCAGTGGCTTCGCTCGCATTGATGCAACAAGATACCAATTTCCTATCAATTCATTTCTATCAATGGTAACAATTTATCAGCTTCTTCAGTACTGCAGGCAATGTACCTTTCTGTTCTATTACATGCAATTGCAGGCGAGAGTCTTTGACAATTATGTTGTTGACACTTTGACAAGGTTCATTTGATCTGAATCATATATGTGTCACAGCTATTTGACAATGGCCAGTTCGTTCTGTGAGTGATAAAGAGGTAGAGGTCTGTCAAAAGAGCTTTTACAGTGGAGTGTGTCATCTTCTCTTTCATCTTCAGTGCTTTCAGACCAGATCTTATTTAAGTCTATTCAGCTTCTCAACTCTTTGCAAGGCAACACATTCCCCCATCTTCAGCGAATCAGATATTTGAGACTAAACTGATGGATCTTTCATTCAGTTCTCATCAGATCATTTCTCACTAGAGACATTAGCACATGAACCTGTCTCAGGCATCTCTGCTCTCTTGGACGGTCTGGGAGTTTGACTCTCGGTGAGATCAGTGATCCAATCACTCGTGGTCAACTGAGACAAATGGCTGTTTCCACTCGAGAATAAGCAGCTCTCCCCTTTTAATTGATCTCACTCTCGAAGCACAGAGTGTGTCACGCAGGTTTTAGACACAGACTCGTGCTGTGACACTGAATGGATTAGCTGGTTTAGGTGTGTTTAGTTTGGGCTAGAGCTAATCTCTGCTGGAAGATTGTCCTCCAGATGTAGGACTGTTCAACACTTCTTCAAGCCCGCGTAATACACCGTAACCTGTTCTTTATTTGCATTTAACTGTGATATTGGGTGGAGATTTGGGAAATAGACAGCAGACAAGAAAATCATATGCAGAAATAAAAGACATGAATCATTTGAGCACAGCATCGCTGCCATTAGTCTGATGTATTGAGGTGATCCAGATTGCGGTACATGAAAGTTTTCACAAGCATTTGATCATCAAATTGTCATTCTAATGAGGCCTTTCTGTATTTTGCATCCTTGTCACAGACTCTGTAGTGTCTCTGTTGTAAAATGGAGGGTTATAGATTTAGAGAACAACACAAACACACTCATGTTGGCCAGCTGTCTCATCATTACCAACAAAACAAAGGAGCCGTTGTATCCAATAATAGGATTGTGCTGAAAATCCCTCCTCTAATGGGAAGTAATGAATACACGATTGACCATAAACAGTAGCGTCAACCACTCTCACGGCCTGACACGCACCATTGAAAGTCAGTTTATTCAAGCACAAGTCGAGTCAAATTCATTTAGGTTTTTGTTTATCTGACCCACACATTTCCATCTCAAAGAGCCTGAATAAATCTTTTTAACATGAGTGACACCAAATGCGCGGTTATTATTTTGTCAATTATTCCTGATAATTAGGTGTTTACAGTAATTACTCTGACTAAAGTGGCGTACTCCAGCTCTATGGGTTGGGTTTAAAAAAAGACAAATACATTTTAGAATATAACAGAAATTATTACTATTATTACTGAGTTTTAAACCTCATTACACCCCGCACCATTTGTGCTGTAGACTCGAGTGAGACCTTATAGACCGTATACGCTGGAAAAACCAGCACGCAGACATCTTTACAATTGTTGTGTTGTAACTCTCTGTATATTTCTGTGGGATCGTTGTTGAAGAGTAATTAGATTTAATTATTGTTGAGGTAATAAATGTGATCATGAGGATTGTTATGTTGGAAGTCAAAAGTCATCAGTAAACCAGGAATAATTAAAAACAGGCAGTTCATTCATAAATCTGTAAGAACTCTCCCGTTGTGGAAAAACAAACTGCAACACAGAAAACAGCAAGGCTACTTAAGGTTTAAACATATTAGCCAGTTGGACAAGCATCTCGAAAACTGCCCGAAAGCCAAGAACAAAATACTAGCCAAATACTGAAAAAATAACCCCAAAAAATGATCCAAACCATGGATTTGGGCAGAAAAAATAACCCAAGGTTTTTTAGAGTGGATTCAAAAGATGAAAACCACCCAAAACCTGATATAGCTCACTCAAACCCAGCATTGAAAACAATTAGGGAGATGCCCTGGAAATCTCCTCTGACATTTTCTTCAGTGAATTATTAATTTAGTGGCTGTTAAATCACCCCAGAGACACATGTACGAGTTAGTCACATTTGTGGCTGTGACAGACAGACAGACACTTTCTCATTCTGAATATTGGCCATATTGTAAATGCCACTTGTAAAGGAGAAATCTGAAAGTGATTAATTTTAATAGTGCCCTTCAGTGCTCAACCGAGGCTGTGAAACACATGTTTTAATGACGTTAAAATGTGGTGGTAAATATGTCACATCTGCCCCGCTCAAAAAGAGGAGAACGCAACTCGAAGCTGATTTTCAATTTAAAGGCAATTTACCTGCAGTTCAGGTCAGAAAGGTCTTGACTCTAATCTAAGTAGATCAATTTGCATAATTGCCACATAAAGCTGCAATTTGTACCTGTAAATCCTAATTTGATAATATGTCTCTATAGCTCATCCTTTGTGTGTGTTTAGCATGAGTTAGATGACGATCCTTGGGTGTCATCTCAGTGACGCTTTACCTTTATCATCAGAGTTAGATGACGCGGGTAGGTTTATTACAGTAGGTCTGGGGTAGGTTTAGGGTTAGACCACTAGGAGAGCGTCATCTAAACGTCGGATGTTGACGATCGGTCAAAAGCTTGGGATGAGAACGGGCTGAAAAAAATAACACACTGCATAATTTATACTACCTTATTATATAAAAAAACAACTCATTAAGTACAGAACACACACTGAATTCACAACACCGTTCAATACTTTAAAGACTGGTTGCATTCATCAGTTTGTAATCATTTAAATCTTGATTTGAACACATTCTTCAAAACTGATCAAAAGTGATGTCCATTTCTCTGTTCTGAGTTATTTCTTCTGGAAATATAAATCGCCAATTTGGATTGACCAAGTTCATTACTTGACATCCATATTTCTGTACTACAATTTCCTCTGCCACTTCTAATTTGTTTCTACTCACTTCATCAGCTTATGAAGATAATTAATCAATGTATTTTTATAGAAGCTTTCCTTTACCTGTAAAAAATCTATTTTTCCATGAACTATTTTAAGTGGATTTTTCCAGATCAGATATAATTCTGATATCAGGGGAAAAGTAATTATCAAATCACCCATTCTGCATCTCTCAAGTAGAGTTTTTCTCTTTGGAGTTTAAAACCCATCCAGTTTGTCAGAAACTTTAGCAAATCTCACTGATTAGCAGACTTGCAACAGTTTCTGCATTTTTTTTATACCAGGTCCTGTTTTGTCAACAATTTCTTTCAATTGGTGTACTTTCTTTGACAAGTATTTTTAGCCTTGGAGACATCAAGGGGACACATTGACTTTGAGTATACTCTCAATCATATTTATAAAACTCTGACTAAAAACAAAAGATTAGCTGAATAAATGAGTCTATATATAATTTGAAATTAAATAAAATGACTGACTATCTTCATGTGAGTGTGATTAGGGTTGTAGCTAAACTGGACAGTGGCTGGTCCAGGATCAGCGTTCCCACCCCTGAGGACTAAATATCTCTGTCACTTATGAGGTTTTATTTAATTTAAGGTGTCTGACTTTGTGCTCTGTGTCTAGCATAATGTTCTTATTTATTTGCTAGGAGATGTCATCAATTTAGGCATTTTAATTTATCCCTGACTGCCTATGGGATTTCTAATCAGATATTTACACACACACACTCTCGCCCTTATAACACACACTCTCTGTTTTCCCCTCAGGAGACCAGGATCAACTGCATTCGGATCGCTCGTAAAGGTAATTCATTCTTTATCTGCACTGTTTACACACTTGAGGGCATGTCTCAATGACAGCGCATATACATCAATGATAACTATATGTCCCTGTTGCGGACTCACTCACACTTTGACAAGCGATGAAAACACATTTGTTACCCTAATATGGCAGTCTCTCAAAACGCAAGTGGTGACAGTGGCGCACAATCCAGCCAGAACTGTGATTCAGATACAGTGTTGGGTGTAACTAATTACTAAGTAATTAGTTACTGTAATTTAATTACTTTTCCCTTGAAAATGTAAAGTAAGGGATTACTCTTCATTTATCAGTAATTTAATTACAGTTACTTCAGATGTAATTGAGGTAAATACTGTGTGTATAGATCAATCCGATCTCACAGCGATTCGTATGCATTTTATGAGGTGTCTAAATTGTACGACCGCACTCGTACAAATTCGTATGAATTATTGTAAAATATGTATGAAAAAAGTGTGAAATTTCATGAGATCAGACAGAAAACAATAGTGGGTTTAACATCAAAATGTATTGTCTGATGTTAAAAAGTATGTTTTTATAATGTAACCTTCTCCACCTTTGAAGTTTAAGAATAATTGTAATTTTATAGTATTTATTTGAAAGAATTAAAACAAGATTCATGTCTATCCTTGTATTATTCAGCTGGTTGAGAATGATATGGGATTTTGAAAGTAATTAGTAATTAAAAGTAATTAAATACTTTTTGGAGAGAGTAATTACTACAGTAATCTAATTACACTGTTGAAGAGGTAATTAGTAACTAGTAATTAATTACTTTTTTAGAGTAACTTACCCAACACTGTTCAGATATTACATCATCGTTTCTCATTCAAGCTCGGCATAGTAAGCCAACACTCTAAAAAATGCTGGGTTGTTTTAACCCAATTTTGGGTCAAATATGGACAAACCCAAAATGTTGGGTTAAAAATGTAATGTAAAAAATTAACCCAACGGCTGGGTTAGTCCATATTTGACCCAAAGTTGAGTTAAAATAACCCAGCATTTTTTAGAGTGAACATAATATGAACAGGCCGACAACTAAGATAAAGCTAAAAGCTCAGGGAAGACCGTTCCAAAACATGCTGGTCTACCCAGACATTTTTAAGCATCATAGATGCGTTTACAAATTGTAAATGCATCGACATACTAAAATATTTTATTTTGGCAACGCCAGTTTCACACAGACTCAGTTTGCAGTGCACACTACACTATAACAGAACGCATCCCGACGGTGAGATCAGGCTCATTGGGATTTCACATTTAATGTGTTTGCAATGCGAAAAACACTGATCGGCAGCTGTATACAACAAACAACAACATTTCCTCTTCTTTTTTTTCTTTTCAAATCTAGTTGTTACTGAAAATGGTTTGTAAGCATTATGATTCTCCTTATAGCAAACAGTACAGTTATAGTCTTTATAGACTTGTGTTTAAAAGTGAATACGTCTATGAAAGAACGTAACTGTACTGTGTAATTTTCATGACAGAACAACCATTTTCATGACTGAACTAGGCATTTTCTTGAGGAAGTGTTATTTAAACTAATTCAATTAAATAGTTTTTATCTAAATATACTTATTGCATTCAAAATATGCATTGTTATAAATGAATGGTGCTCTGCTGCTTGTGTCTGCAGTGATTGGGGAAGGTCACATTAACAGTATAAGAAATACTGTTTTTCTAGAAATACTTTTTATGACTGATTGCACCACGGGGCTGCTGAATACATTGGTTGATGGACGTTCAAATGTGTGTAATTATTTTTATTTAATTTTTTTTGGACACATGGAGTAGTTCCAAAGCCCCTTTAAACTTTATTTCCCAGGTCAGCAAAAAAGCAGCTTTATACTGGCAGGGAAACAAGATTGTCAAGTCTTTTTTATGGATGTCAATGCAGGAAAGGCTTCAGTATGCTTTTGTGAAACAACTTATTTCATTAACAGCCTATTTTTGCTGATATTTAATCTATTTGACGTTTAAAAAAATATGAAGTGAGTACTATTTGGAAATCTTTGCGGCAACAACGACACTGTTGTTTTAGAGACGTTTTTGCGACTAGAGTTCAAGATTCAGGAGTTGTGAGGCTGTTTCTGGTCTAATGATCAACATCACCACAGAGAGACAGAGCTTTGTTGAAAGTGAATAATTAATTACCACAAAACTAACTGAAAAAAAAAAAAAAAACAGTCGCAACTTTCAGACACCTTTTCTATTTTACTGAATCACACACACACACAGAATAGTGTGATACACTCACACTCATGGAAACACATGCACAGAAACCGGCTGTCGCTGCTAGCCCGCATCTTTACCCATTAAATAGTTTTGCTTCTCTGTAGCAAGGTGGTAACATCACTGTTTTTACAGCAGTTAAACTAACAGATTTGCTATTAGTAAAGACGCTGCTGCCAAACAGAGCCTTGGCTAATTCACACACAGCCGCAAATCAATAGCTCGAGCCACCATTACCGTTACTCTCAGCTCTAAAATCACATTTCAGCAATGGATGCTTGGAATGAGATATTAAAGAAATCAGTATTAGACAAATTCTAAGGACAAAAAACAGACAGACATCTTGACGATTATTATGGTTTTAGCAGAATCATTGATGATGGCCTATTGAATTAGTGTAAAATAATGCACACCAAGGCAATAATGCACATAAGTGTTTTCAACAATATAAGAATAGGGATAAATAATGCGCTTAAGACATCCAAAGCGTGCATACGATGATTTTTCTAGGCTTTGCGACAGAGACGTCTCTGACCTTTCACTGCTCGTCTCTGCGAGGAAACGACAAAAATAGCAGTAATGTACAAAAGTCTACAGTGGAGTGTCAAAATACAGTGAATTATAAATAAGACTTGTGCTTTTATTCAGGGCTATTGCTGTTAGCAGTTGAGCGAGTGTCTATTTTTACTTCATTATATTGTTAATTAGTTTGTGAGTTCATCTTCATGACGATACATGGCAAAAAAAGAACATGTTGCCATTGCTGGATATTCTATACTCTTATACTCCAGCCCATCAGCAGAATGCCTATTTAGACTCTTTGTTTTATTTGCCATATTCTATTATTTAAGTATTTATTTAGTGGATGATATTGTAATTAATGTCCATACCGCGGATGGTATAAAGATGCACTTCCATCCCTGTGATTTTTCAAATGGCAATTTCTGCATTTTGAGGCGCCGCAGGGGCTTAAATTAATCGAGAGAGAGATTTCATGCTGTTCTCTGGAGCTGTTTGGAAATTGACTGCATTTATAAGAAGAGAAAATGGAGACACAGAGACCCATAAAATCTGAGGAACACGTTCAACACGTCCACCAGTTTTCTCGAGCCGGTGACTAGTAGCGCATCTGCGTCCCTGGACAGATGTTGAAAGATGATTTTTTTTTTTTTTTGATAGGAAAAGATTTATTGTGTCATCATCAGTTATTTCATTGGTTCTTTCTTGTTTTTGGCTGTCCAAAAGTTATGTCACACAATTTGCGTTATACATCAGTCACATGAACTAATAATCAACAATACTTCTATAGCAGTTTTTTTTTCTCAATATATAAGTATAAATATTTTTATTATTATTTTTTTTTTATTAAACAGTCAGACATGCATACAAACCAACATAGTGCAGTAGTGAGCAATCTTGTAATTCCATAATTCTTGAAAAGATGATTGAAAGATGATTTCTGATGGATGGGCAGTTTTGTTCCTGGTTGAATAAATTTTTTTTTAAAAATGTTGTTTTTGCCCAAACCGTTTGGAATAAGAGGTCCGACTTCAAGACTGGGCAAACTTTCAAAAATGTGGTGCTTTTAAGACTCTAGACAGCGGCACTGCATGTTCTAGACTGCAACCGTATCATTTTAGAGCTGAAATGATGTCAGTTTTGGCTAAATCTGTGCTATTTTCAAGGAACAGGAAGCCCATATGGCATAATATTCATGAAAGGAGACAATCAGTCATGAAATTGGCTGTAAAAAGTGTATTTTAAAAGTTCAAATAGGACCACCATTCTTAGCTTTAGGAGCGGGACCTCTCCATAAACAGCACAACCTGACCCGCATCTCTGACCTGACCTGACCTGACCCGACCCCGGTCTGCTTTCGCTCGCGGGCTGAGCTTCTCCCCTGTGGCGTGTTCATGTGCTGCTTGATGCAGATAAAGCGTCTCTTCATCTCCTCCAGCCCATGCAGTACCTTTAGCAGATTAACATGCAGGAGTGTGCCAGCATTACCGGGCCACAGTTCTTCTAATGCCCATCTGCTGCTTCAGATAATGTGGTGCACTGTAGTATTGTTAGCTATTCGACTGGGAAAATTATATACTAATATTTTTTGACTTTTGAATATATTAAAATGTATATTTGGCTATTTATATATTTGCTCTGAAATATAGTGATATTTATTTTTTGAAGAATAAATATTTCAGCCACTGTTGTCAGGCGGATATAGTTCGGTAACAGAAATGCACGGAAGTTGTTGGTCAGTATAATTTTATTTATGCTTTTGAAAGAAGTATCATATGCTCACAAAAGCTTTATTTATAAAAAATACAGTAAAAAAACTGTAACATTGTGAAATTGTATTACAATGTTAATATATTAAAATTAGGGCTGTGCAAAAGTTAATTGCGATTAATCGCATCCAAAATAAAAGTCTGTGTTTACATAATATATTTGTGTGTGCTGTATATAATTATTTTGTATATATAAATACCTATGCATGCATGTATATATTTAAGATTTTGTGTGTTTGTATACACAAAATTGTGTGTGTATGTATATATACAGTATATATATATATATATATATATATATATATATATATATATAAATACATAATCTATATTATATAAATATAAAAATGTTATATATGAATAACACATTTTCTTAAATATATATACATGCATGTGTGTGTATTTATATATACGGCACACACAAATATATTATGTAAACACAGACTTTTATTTTGGATGCGATTAATCGCAATTAATTTTTGCACAGCCCTAATTAAAATGTAATGTATTCCTAATGCATGTCAAATCTGAATTTCCAGCAGCCATTACTTCAGTATTTAGTGTCACATGATCCTTCCGAAATCGTTCTAATTTGCTGATTTAAAGTTAAGGAAAAAAGAAAATCCTTATTAATGCTGAAAATAGCTGCTGAATATATTTGTGGAAAATATAAGAACAAAATGTAAATGCACAGTATAATTGCAATAGTATTAATATATACCCACTTATATTTTTACTAAAACAATTTATGAAGAAAAAATGCCATGGGGAGTCGGGTGACACAAAAGATCTGATCTACTAAAATGGTTTAACTTCCCAAATATGCCACTGATGCCCCAATTAGCAGTGTTGCTATCTTAAAATAGTGTTTGTTGAGCACATAGTACATCATTGATCTGATGTGATTTGCTTTTATCTCACAAGCATTCATTATTTTTTGTGTGGACTGTCAGGTGCCTGCAGGGACCATAAGCACGCTCTGGAGGTGTCCCAGCATGCCGAGGACATGGGGCTGATTCTGGGAGCCTGTGCTGGGGGACTGGTGGTTCTCATCCTCCTGCTGGGAGCCATCGTGGTTATTGTCAAGAAAGGGTGAGCATGTGTCCACTCGGATCATTGAAGATCAAATCCAATACTATATTTGCTTCACGGTGTCAAATTACACCAACCACTGCATCGTCCAGACAGTCAAAAACAGTGAAAAACACGTTAACACATCTATCTTCCTCAGAGTTTAACTGAGTGAATTAGAGCTAAACATATTCCTCTGCTGTCTAACTACATTATCCACTTTTATTGCATTTCTCCCTGGAATACTTCAATGCGATTGATCAGCTGTGTAATAAGTGTTATAATTAACAGTCAAACGGTCATTATTGCAAAAACAGACTTAAGTAAGTAGCCAGTATGCAGTATCACAAGTAAAATCACAGTGCTGGGGTTTATTTAGCTATAATGACTGACTGGAAGAGTGAAAATAGGTTATTAATGGGCTATAATGTATTGAGTGTAGGAGCTGTTTATTGTTTAAAAGGTCTGTGACATTGACCTAGCCACTAACCCAACAGCTGGGTAACATAGAAACGACCCAACAAGCTTAAATCTGCGTTTGGGTAAGAAAAAAAAACTCCAAAAATACATTTTAGAGTGCAGACGTTGTGATGCACAATATAAAGAGAGAGAGTTTGAGTAAATAACAAAGTTCCAAAAAAAGGAGCCAACACAATTACTCAATAATATCGTTAACAAATACGACACTCAGAAATAACATACAATTGCACATTCAGATTAAAATTACATATGATATTATATTATATCAAATATGCGCCTCGACCACCCTACTAACCCTACTGCAGTATATTACCAGCATATAGTTTATATACCAGTATATTAGAGAGTTATTGTAAAGCCAAGTAATGAAGCCAGTTGTGTTTTTATATTTGTAATAAACGGGCACAAACTACAGACAGTTCTTTATCTCAATATATTTGAGTAATAAGCATATTAAAGCATGTAAAATGAGTAACTATATTTATGGCAGAACACCACAGCAAGTGATTGGGAGCGCTTCGACTCGGTGTAGTAATAATATCATCACTCCGGAGAGGAGAGACTTTTCACGAGTGATGATATCACTGCGCCGAGTCGAAGTGTTCCCAATCATTTGCTGTGGTATTCTGCTATAAATTATAGTTATCCACTTTACTCACTTAGAAAAGCACAACGTTTTATTTTGTGTCACCATTCCTGGTGGAGTCACACTGTCTTTAAATATGGAAAGCGTGGAGGTGTGTGTGGGAAGTTCATAAAACTAAACCAGGCTAACACACTGCATATCTCTCTCTCTCTCTCTCTCATGCTCTCCATCTCATGCTTTGAAGAAGGGACATCTATTCATACCCCTACTACCCGTAAGTCATTCTCTCTTCAGGTTCCAGTATTTTCCCAGCAGTCTCTGTTGTTTAGCTCTGATATGTCGGAGATTAACTCTCTAAACTCTCCAAACTGTATTTTAGCATTCTCTCTCTCTTGTTCTCTCACTTTATCTTTCTCTCCTGTAATATTTTAATTCATGTGTGATTGCTCAAATAATGCAGCTTACGGAGAGCTGTGCTATTTATTTATCCCTTCAATTAAATGAAAATAATAATAATAATAATAATCCCCTAGGCTTACATTAGAGGAATGAGCCGATCACATCTAGAGACCAGAATATCATGGAGACGTTGGCCTGTTTTCCCTAGTAACTGGGAATTGTTGCTAGGCACTGCATTCTTCAGTATGTGTTTCTCTTTTTGTCATTCGCAGTCTTCTTTGTGTAGTTTGACTCTTGTATGTTTGCAGCAGGAAGAAGGTGAACATAAACAAAGCTGTCATGACATATCGTCAAGAGAAGACGCGTAAGCTGGGCTCACTGGACTGCAGCACGACCGAGCACAGCACACTGCAACAGGACGACCGCACCGCACACACCTTCATGGATTCACACAACTGCACTGCCAAGAGTGAGCACACACACACACACACACACACACACGTTATAATATTGAAAATAATCCAGTGGCACTTCAACATAGTAGGTGGCACTATTGCACCTTAATGCCTGTTGCCATCTGTCATAAACAGAAAAGATGATGATGATGATGATGATGATTCAGGGCTTAGTTTGTATTGTTGCACAAACTCATAAGGTATGAAAGCAAAACACTCATTAATAATGACATCTCCGTCTGCATGTGCTGACCAACAGCTTTTGTACAGCCGTGGTTAAAGGGTTAGTTTCAAAAATGTTCAATTTACTCCCCCTCAAGGCTTTCTGGGTGTATATATGACTTCTTTCAGCCAAACACGATCAGAGAATATCCTGACTCCTCCAAGCTTTATAATGTTAGTGAATAGTAACTTAGAAATAATAGCGCATCCATCCATAAGAGTAATCCATACAGCTCCAGGGAGTTCATAAAGATCCATATTTATACATTTATAAAACTATAATCACTGGCTTCGGGTTATGGCCATACGAAGAGGGAACTAGACTTGTGTACGGCCGTTATTTTTTTTAATAAGGTTATGTTTTGTAATTATACTTGGAAAAAAATGCATCATTTCGCTTCCGATGGCCTTTTCAAACCTCCTTGAGCCATGTGGTAAATAATGGCACAAATCTGGCTCTATATATTATACCCCCTAACTTTAACCCCATCCCTGAACAGAAAACTTTAAGCATTTTCACATTTTCCAATAATAATAATAACTTAGTATGATTTATAAGCTGTGTACCTCATGGGGACCAAAAAGTGTCAAGACAAAGATTTTGGATATTGCCTTTTTTGTGGGGATGCATGCATTGGATAAGGGGTTGAGATGCTTCTAGTCAGAGTAGACACTTAACACACTGTAATCTCCATATGAAGAGTTCAGATGCAAAAGCCTCTAAATGCCATTTGAAATTTTCTTCTTTAATGATGATTTTTATCAAGCTTGTATATTTAAGTTCAGTAATTTCACTTAAATGGCAATGATAATTACCTATTAATTGTTATTTAAGTGAAATTACTGAACTTAAAGAAGAAAATTTCAAATGGCATTTAGAGGCTTTTGCATCTGAACTCTTCATATATTAAAGATCCTCCCATCCATCAAGTGTCCAGTCTCCAGTCTTCAGTCTCCAGTCTCCAGTCTCCAGTCTCCAGTCTACAGTCTACAGTCTTCAGTCTACAGTCGCTGTGTTTATCTGTCCTCTGGAACTGATGAGTTGTGTTGTGTGCCAGTAAAGTAAATGTGCTGGCTTGCTCTCTGTCTCCAGACGTCTGCGCTTATGGTGAACTTTGCTTTGCATTGTTGCTATTCTATTCTATTCTACTCTACTCTATTCTACTCTGTTCTACTCTGTTCTGTTCTGTTCTATTCTACTCTGTTCTGTTCTGTTCTATTCTATTTTTTCTATTCTATTCTATTCTATTCTATTCTACTCTACTCTATTCTACTCTGTTCTACTCTGTTCTGTTCTGTTCTATTCTACTCTGTTCTGTTCTGTTCTATTCTGTTTTGTTTCTATTCTATTCTGTTCTATTCTACTCTACTCTGTTCTATTCTATTCTGTTCTATTCTGTTCTATTCTATTCTACTCTATTCTATTCTATTCTACTCTGTTCTGTTCTGTTCTATTCTATTCTACTCTGTTCTATTCTATTCTATTCTATTTTCTACTCTGTTCTATTCTATTCTGTTCTATTCTACTCTATTCTATTCTATTCTATTCTGTTCTATTCTATTCTATTCTACTCTGTTCTATTCTATTCTATTCTGTTCTATTCTATTCTACCCTGTTCTATTCTATTCTGTTCTATTCTATTCTACTCTATTCTATTCTATTCTATTCTATTCTATTCTACTATGTTCTATTCTATTCTATTCTGTTCTATTCTATTCTACTCTGTTCTATTCTATTCTATTATATTCTATTCTTACTCTACTCTATTCTACTCTGTTCTGTTCTATTCTGTTGTTCTATTCTGTTCTATTCTATTCTACTCTGTTCTATTCTATTCTGTTCTATTCTGTTCTATTCTATTCTATTCTGTTCTATTCTATTTTCTATTCTATTCTATTCTATTCTATTCTATTCTACTATTTCTATTCTATTCTATTCTGTTCTATTCTATTCTACTCTGTTCTATTCTATTCTATTCTAATTCTACTCTACTCTATTCTACTCTGTTCTGTTCTATTCTACTCTGTTCTGTTCTGTTCTATTCTGTTTGTTCTGTTTTGTTCTATTCTGTTCTATTCTATTCTACTCTGTTCTATTCTATTCTGTTCTATTCTGTTCTAGTGTCTTGAACTAGTGGCCAGTGCCAGAGAGATAAGCAGAGGTGTGACGTAGGCTTTTTCATTATTATAGGGTCAGTATACAATAATCTCCATTAACAGACCAGAATGTATCAATAAAAATGTCCCGTGGCCGTATTTCCCACTCACCGCGAGTCACAGTGTCAGGAAGACGAGTCCCTCGGCCTTTACGCTCCACTCCATCAGCGAAACAGCTCCCACTGCAGCTCCTTATGTGCTCCACTGCAGTCTACTCGTGTTCATCTTTCTCTCTATCCTCAGATGAGCAGCGCAGCTCTGTAAACGAGTCCAGCAGCCTGCTGGGTGGTTCTCCCAGAAGGCATTGCAGGAGAAAGAGTTCTCCATACCACACGGGGCAGCTCCACCCGGCAGTGAGAGTGGCAGACCTGCTCCAGCACATCAACCAGATGAAGACCGCAGAGGGCTACGGGTTCAAGCAGGAGTACGAGGTGAGGGTCCCTTATGTGGGATTAGACAAATATATCGCTACTGGGGTCGCTTTAAAAGGCAATGGGAAACGGACTAATGAGTTTTATAACTCGACTCGAAGCAGAACTGGTATTAGCAAACTGCACAGCTATATTACAGTATGTTAGAAGTTATTTGAAGTTATAGCTATTGCCTCCAAAGTGAAATTAAATATATCTATAATGTCAACATAGATTTGTATATGTTTCCACAACAATATATAAAAACAGAACAACCATTTTCAACATTGATATGAGCACCTAATCAGCATCTGGAGTATTAACAAAATTCAGCTTTTCCATCAGAGGATAACACAACATTTAACAGTTATTTTTAATTGCAATAATATTTGACTATGACCATTTTTTACTGTATTTTGGGGCGAATAAATGCAGCCTGGGTGAAGAAAAAATAGAAAAACAACTTCTGAATAGTAGTCTCGCTCTTACACTCATGCTCGAAGTGTGTTTATATGGATAGATGCCGACCGTGACTCACACACTCATGTCAGAATGTGACTCCAGAGTGTTCATATCAGCCCTTCAAAATTCATAATATTCCACTTATGTATATTAATAATACCTCCAGTTCTTCTTTGCTCTCATCATGCTTTCTTAATGGAATATAGATATTCTTTTTGAGTCATTAATCTGAACTCGCAAGGCACATTCATTTCTCCTCCATAACGATGTTTTCGTCAGTGATGACGATGACGAATTGATTTTGTTGACGCACCGTTTTTTTATGCCAGTAACATGACGATGACTAGCTAAAAATAGGCTTATCACCAGATTCACACAACAACATCAACACGGGTTTTATCGTAGCTTTTCTACCAAGTCAAGTCAATGGAGTCGGACAAAAACTAGGATAAAACCAGTTGGAAAGCATATTATGCAGCGACGTTTGTGTGAGCATATCAGTGAACACCCCAGACCACTCACGTCTTTGTAAACTAAAGTTTAATGCGTTTGAATGATTGTGCTAACACACAAAAACAGGGCTTTAAGTGTAAAATAGCGAAATAACCATGACCAAATACAGTTATTACAGTATTCAGGGATTGACTTATTCATTTTTATGTTCAACGCACTCCAAAGTGTCATATTTGTTTCATACTTTATATTCAAGTATGTTTCAGAATGTTTGCAACAAGTTAAAGATAGACAGGGTTGTATAAGGTTTGTGTTTACAAATATGCATCTCAGATTCTAGATTGTTAATATTGTGTTACTCATTGGTTCTTTTGTAGTTATTCATTACGGTATACTGTCCTTGTCCAGAAAGGAAATAAAGGCATCATCAAAGTAGTCCATGTGACATCTGTAGGTCAGTTCGAATGTTTTGAAGCAATAAAAATACATTTTGGTCCAAAAATTAACAAAAACTACGACTTTATTCAGCATTGTATTCTCTTCCGGTTCTGTTGTCAACATTCATAAAATTGTATGTAATGGCACAGTAAGCCAACAGAGTTAACTTGTTGATCCGTCATAATTGGAGGACGTAATGAGCTTAATCCCAGAAACAGTTCTGACCCATTTAGGACAGATTTTCCTGCTCGCAACTTGTATAAAAGGTTTGGAAGCCACACAAATGTTGCCGTGTGAAAGTGTATTGATCCAAGAAGAAACAGCAACATTGTTTCAGAGCGATGTAAATGATCGATGTGTCTGACAATGTCCTTAGACCTTTTAAACATCATTGATTTCAGGAAACACAGAGATTCTCCAGTCGATGTAGAACTAATTCTGCAAATTATTCTTCTGTTCTCCCTCTGATGTGATAAAGAACATTACTTCTGTCAGATGTACGATCGTGTCTCACACAGTTCCTCAGAGACGCCACGGAAACTGTAATCGCTTCTTCTGTCATTGTTTGACTCTGCTAAAAGTGGTTCAAAAACATACAGCGTATTATTTGGTGTCCCGATAAAGCAAACACTGCAATATTCCCTCTCTGGCTGAGCTCTACATGGCCAGAACACTGAACCAAGGAACTAGACCAGCAGACCAGTAGCTTCTCTCACAGCGCTGTTTCCCCACAGATGCACCTCCGTCACAGCAGTCTCCCTGAACTCTATGCATATAGATTCTATAATGTAGACTTTTTAGTGAGGTGTAAACCTGTATTATGCAGTTCTGGCGCCTCAAGCTTGGTTTATACACTCGCACCAGCGCGAAGGTGAGCACGCGTCCATTTCACTTGCAAAGCCATATTACAGGGTAAGGAACTCAAGCTAAATATTACAATCAATAATAACTTGTTATGGTTAATTATGAATGTTTGGATCAGTTAATTGGATTAAATTGACACGCTGACTTTTCAATCACCTTTTAGAATGACTGTAATTTTAACTGTACGAATGCTATGGTAAAACCGATCAACAGGGGGATGTAGTGGGTCTAATGCTGCATTAACACACGAGAATGAACCTCGTGGAAAGTCAAGGGAACATGCTTTGGCTTTACCATTATTGATTGTTGTTTTGAGCGAATTACAATATATTTTTAATTACTTTCTCCCCGACTTCTGCCTCCTTTTTTATTTTGTTTTAGAACAAAGCAAATCTCAAATCTCATTTTCAAACACTCCTGAAAAAAGAAGTGCTGCGGAAACGAACATCTGCGTCCTGATTATGCATCTGCTCGTAAACTGCATCTGACTTGATAAATGCGAGAGCGAAGGGGACTTAATGGACGAGTGGGAGAACGTGCCTTGCACTCATTTTGGGGGGTCTTTTTTAAATCACAGTCATTTAGACGTAATTGCCAGGTGCTGCACTTCACCTGTTTCGGGGTGGATTGTGTGCTAAACAGCTGTCACGCATTAGCTCAAACTATGCAGAATTAGAAAGTACTTGGACAGCTGGAATACGCCGGCAGGCCTCACAGCTTTCTGTGTAAATGCACAAACAGAAGGCACTGAAAACTATCTGCTACTTGTCTTGAATTTGACACTATCAATGATTTTCCTACACAAAAGAGAGATAAATCTGTTGTCAAATTCCTGCAAAAACACAATACCTGCAAAAGTGACTGGAATGCAAAGCTAAATCTGGTGGCCATCTCACAACGGGTGTCATCAAATCAAGACCCCAGTGATAAAGAAGAATGATTTGCACACTGATAGTTTAATTTATTTGCATGTGTTCCAGCTTTACTAAAGGAATTATGAAAAGAGGTAAAACTACAAACATGGCCCCAAATTTAGTGCTGATGGCGATTTGCATGAAGTGTGTGTCCAGCGTGGAGACTGATTCTAGAGGATGCTCTTATATAATGCTCTTCTTTATCGTTTGATCATCATATGATGAAATGCATGCTGACATGAAAGAAAATAAATGTACATAAACATCCATTTTAAATAAAATTAAATAATAATAATGAGAAAGAATTCTGTGATTAAAAACCTGTTAAATAGTTATAGGGAAATTTTCTTACTATACCGTGAAAAACTCCAATACATCAAGACATGTCGTGTAATTTTACAGTTTTTGGAAGTGAAAAAGAACGTGTCATCTTATATTTTACAGTGAAAAAAGCAAGAAAAAAAGAAATTGTCATTCCCAGGATCTTCTTTAGCGCCTCACATTTGATGATGTTGCGATGATATGACTTTTTCTGATCAGTTATGTACGTTCATGTTTTAATATTTTTGTGTGGAAACCATTTTTTAGGATTCTTTGTGAAATACAATGTTCAGAAGAGCGATATTTATATGAAATATATATTTTTGTAACATTATTGTCACTTTTGATCAATTTATGGCCACAAACTTTTTATTGATAGTAGATATATATAGTTGATGTGATGTCCAACACACATTTGATTATTTCTGCTTGTGTTTGTAGAGTTTTTTCGATGGCTGGGACATCAATGAAAAGAAGGACAAGACCAAGGGCCGACATGACACCCTTCTGGGCCGTAAGTGTTATTCATACTAATGAGGATTATACTATAGTTTGATGTTGTAGTTAAATATTGTTTCCTGTCAGAACACATTGCTAAGATAATGGCTCGGTGCTTTAATATGAATAATATACATAACATACACAAATATTGAGTACAATGTTTATTAAAAATAGAGGAGATCGTGTCAAAGATGAGCAGGATTTGAATCTGATCATTTTTATTATTATTACTGACTAGCATTGTTCTTCATTTTTCTTCTCGTAAACAGAAGACCGCCACCGTGTCAAAATGCATTCTCTCCTGGCGGATCCTAACTCGGACTATGTCAATGCAAACTACATTGATGTAAGTGTTTTCTGTGCTCCTTTCTTCTCTGTGTTTCTCTCACTCCTGCTGTCGTTAATCAAAGGTTACACACACACACACACACCACACGTTTCGTTTTCTCGCTGAGAGCGCTGCGCATTGATGAATTTGCTGTGTAGTTTTTACACTAGTTGTTTTATGTGAGTATTTCAGCTATTGGTTACGATCCCATATGACTGCATTGTCTAACTTTAACTTAACTTTCCTGTCAGGCAGAATCTGAACACGTTGCTCTTAATTTTAACCATTTGATAGATAAAGACTTTCAAACATGTCTATGTGCCACGTAAGACTATCTGTGCTTATAACTATCTGTGTTTGAGTCTCAGGAAATCTATTTTGAGTCGTCGACTCGTCTTTTAGTGGGAAGGTTATGCATTGGAACTGAACTATCTAAACCTCTGTAGTTTGAAAGAGTCTAAAGGCATCAGGACTAACGTTAAGGTGTTTTTTTTTTTAAGGCTCTGAGTTTTTATTATGGTTTTGAATTGCATGTATTTCTATTCAAGGCCGAAGCTTTCTCTTTTGTTATGACCAGCACTTGCAAAATGAACAGACCTGAATTGCTCTTTCTGGTTTGGATTGTACTCGAGTCGGGTTTTGGCCGATGTTTGTGTACTTCGATGCAAATCTTTGTCACTACACTTTTATAAGAACCAGATATCTTGATTTTCTTCAACTCCTCAATAGCCATTTTCACTTAAGAATCAATCCACATATGATTACCAAAGATTTTTATTGAGTTTTTGATTCTTGAATCAATATTGACGCTTTGATGCAAGTTAAATTCACACACCAAATAAGACTACAAGAAAGACAGTATATACAGAAATATAATAATAAGGCAGTGTATATAATAAGACAGTATATACACGAAAGTCACCTTAGTTCACCCAAAAATAATATGACATAATATATTTATATACACACAAACTGTATCTCATGAAAGTCACCTTAAAGGATAGTTCTCCTAAAAATTAAAATTCTGTCATCAATTATCAACCATCAATTTCTTTCTTCTGCTGAACACAAAATACAATATTTTGAAGAATGTCAGTTGATGGACCCCATTGATTTCCATATTGTTTTCTTACCCAAATTCTTCAAAATATCTTATTTTGTGTTCAGCAGAAGAAAGAAACGCATACATGTTTGGATCAACTTGAATGTTCATTTTTGGCTGTACTGTCCCTTTAACTCATCCAATAGTTGCACCCTTGGGCTTCTGAAACTATAGAAGCATTGAGAATGAAATGTAATATTTCTGAATTGAAATGTAATATTTTAAATCGTTAGCCCCCTAAACTTGCCCACCCTTAAGGGGTGTCTAGGCTTCTCGTTTGGTGTGCGACCCAACTTTAGGATGCATCAAATTGAAATATGATGCAGTAAATAACTTTTTACACCTGTTTATTAACTGTGTGCCTAAAAAATGAAAGAGCTGAACAAGAGATTTTTTTCTGGGACGATGGATGGCAACTCATCTGAACTGTATTTCCCAGTTAGTCTGAAGTGAAGTTAGTATGGAGTCTTTATTATTTCCTATTTTCTAATCATCTTAATTAGCCTGTTTCTCTTTCTCTCCTCTTTCACCCATTTCTCTTTCTCTGTGTCTGGGATATCTTAGATTCGGATAAACAGGGAAGTAAGTACTTGTCTTTTTCCTGTCTTCCTATCATCTGTCCTTGACTCATTTGTTCTTCCATCATGACTCTGTGCTCAGACCTTTCCAGTCGCTAGCCCTTTTTCTGTCTATGTTGCTTGAGTTTCTTGTGGCTTCAATGATCTCATTGCATCATCCCCTGTAACTCGCAACTCGCAGCAAGGACGTATTAAAGTAATCAAAAGTGACAGTAAAGACATTTATAATGTTATAAAAGCTTTTTTCTTGGGCAGTAAATCAGCATATTATTCCCTCAGGAAGATTGCATGTTTTCTTGCGTGGCTCGATGTTAAAGTCATGAACAATAATCACGTCGTTTGAATTCACCAAAACTGATTTGCTGAAATGAAAACCCGGCCGGACTGGGAAAGGGAACCGGGATCGACCAGAGGAATAATTAAATAGATTAGCACAAGAATAATTAATCCTCAATGTAGAGATTGTTAATGGTGTGGTCTGTGATTGATGTCCTGATCGTTCTGTTCGTTCAGGTGTTGTCAGTCAGTGTTAGATCAGATTTAATCAGGGCCGATTTAATATATTAGGCCCAAAATACGGGACATCCCGGCTAATTCGGGACAGTTGGTAACCCATTGACAGCCAAATTTGGCTTGGTTTCAGCCTATAAGTCTGGACTGTGTTTGGACGGCTATTAGACATCTTTTAAATACTAAAGTGCTTGTTTTTTTGTTATTCACACACTTTTCTGTGTGATTTTATTTCTGCACAAATAAAAGGAAAGGGAAATCAAGGAAATGAATGTTGAAATTGCGTCTTTCTCCTGTAGGTGAATACAGTAGGAGGCCTGACGTTTCTCTAAATCTAAATCTCTAAATCTCTAAAATAACATTAAAGCTGCTTTAATCTGTGTGTCGGTTTTGCAGTGTTCCTCAATTCTGAAACTGATTTGATTTATAAAGCAGAAGACAAGTGTCATTATTCAGCTCAGTGTAATTCAAGTTTTGATCATCAGTATTGGAAATAATAATTAATAATGATAATAAAAGTGTGTGTGAATAAGAGGCTGTAGAGAAATGCACGTCAGGTTCCCATAGCCTTTACTGAGTTTGTCTACAAAAGTTGTTTTCACAAAAGGCTGATATATATCTCATTAAATGCTAAAACCTTTTAGTTGTGTTGAGATGACGGATTCATATTTTGTACAAATTTGGACGGATTCCCCCGGCCATCCGAAGAGAAATGCCCATAATCCTGCAATCTGGGCTGGTTAACGTAGTTTTAATCACAGGTGACCCGCGAGATGGTCTTCTTCTATCTAGCGCTGTGATACGGGACATTTCATGCTTTTCATTTGGTGTTTGGCATTTAGAATGAAGTGTGTTTGAACAGAGATAACATTTGCTAGGATTTCTTCACATGAGTAAATTCAATTCTTAAAGCGTAATATTCGATGATACACACATGGACACACTACAGATACATGTGAATGTTTGCTTGTTTAATCAAATGTCAAGTATAAACGCTTCCATTTTTCAGATACTGAGATGCATGTTCTGCGGTCACGTTCTTCACCGCCACACTTAAAACGTTTTTTTTTTTTGCTTTCCTTTCGATTACATTTTGGCCTTGAGGTTGGAAAATAATATCATCCATCTTTTCGCTGTGTTTTTTTTTGTTTGTTTTGTTTTATTAAAGAAATATTGAACATATTCAGTAACAGAGTCGCTTGCTCATAATAGCGTTTCACAGGATAGCTTAATCATTTCTTTCTCCTATCTCAGCTTAATGTGCAGAGTCAACTGCAACAGTGGCGTGAGTTTGGAGACAACACTGGCGTGAGTCTGGGATAATACTTTATCTGTTTGTCTGAACAGTGGAGGACAGGGGTGGTCTTAGGGAAACCAGTCATTGTTTTTATGTGCTTTTTTTTTGGTGATGCGAGTGGCACAGAAATTACTCACTTCATCTTTAAATGGCATAAGTCCGAAAATAATACATTAATTTTGTTCAAATGCTTTTAACATAACACATTTTACAGTACACAATTTATTGATAATAATCTCAGGGGTATCAGCGCTCCAATCATTTCATCGCAACACAAGGTAAGTCTATATACTCCTGCTACTTTAAAGTCACTTTTGTTTTTGTATTGTGTATTTGTTGATTAGGAAATTGTCATTTAAGTGTGTGTGTGTGTGTGTGTGTGTGTTTGTGTGTACCCCAATTCTTCTACAATGGATTGAACGATTCATATGTAGATATTGTTTTGCCATTTTATCTTATTTTCTCTCTTGACACCAGGCTTGTGCACAATTCAGAATTGAATTGAGAATGACTCCTGAATTCCAATTCAATTCTTGAATTTGAGTTGAATTTGAATTGATATCAAAAACAGGATCTAGAATTACAATTCAAATTTGAACTAAAGGAAGTAGAATTGCAATTCAATAAAAATTCAAAGAAATTCATATACATATATTTTAAGTGACATGTTTAACAATTAAGCTTTACAGGATTTGCCAGATATTGAATTACATATTCTACAGATTATATTAGTTTGAACTACTATTAGTTGAAATGTTTCCCCCAGCAATGAGTGTTAAAAGCTCAAGTCACAGAACAAATAATTAAGTTAGATTTTTTTTGTAATTGTAATTTTGTGGAATATGATGGAACATGGTATGTGTAATTAAATTATGTTAGTAAATTACAAAATGAATGTAATTGTAATTAGTTGTATTACTGAGGTAAAATGTGTAATTCAATTAGTTACTAATCAAATTAAAAGGAAATTGCTTTACATTGATAAAGTAATCCAAATAAAATAATCCAAGCCACATTTATAAAGGGTGACTTTTAACTGTGAGCAATTACATTTCCAAAGTAACATAAAAAAATTATCGTCAGGTTGGATGGACAAACAGAAACAAACAGAAAAACATTTATTTCATAATGTGATTTTACCCGCACTTTCAATTATTTTACTTCAATCAAAGGTTTTATTTTTATTTCAGATTTCTTTTTACAGCCATGTTTGATCATATCACCAGGGATGCCAATAATTCTGACCACAACTGAATATGAAAATAGAAACTGTTATTATTCATTTCTGAAAATATTTCACTATATTGCTGTTTTTACTATTATTATTTAATGCAGCCTCGGGAGCATAAGATGCTTCTTTAAAAAAAACATTTAAAAAATCTTACCCCAAAAATGTGAACGGTGGTGTAAGTGATCATAAAGTTATACGGGTTTAAAGTGACGGGTCTCTCTTCTTCGATGGATGCCTGTAGTTTGGGGTCTCAGTTGCTGCAGAAAACTGAAGAGACACATTGACACACACATCTCATTTAATCTGCTCTCTCTCTCGTGTATGCCGGGACCACAGACTCTCTCCAAACACAAACACACTGCCGGCACTGCTGTGCTTTGTTTGAGCAGGTGTACACACACGCGCGTGTGGGGTTAGCTAGGCTTGTTCTCTATCCGGGCTTTAGCTCCTGAGATCTGGCTAGAGCATCATAACAGCACAGATGTGCTCAAGCCTCCGTGAGCTTATAAACACATCTAAATGATCAGCTACAGCCCCAAACCTCTAGAATCTATATAATACCAACTAGAATATTACTACATTTAGGGAAAACATTGGGACTGACCCATCCAAAACTCAGCATGTTCCAATGATCTAGTGATTTGGGTTTTGCTTTTCATTTTGTTTGGTTGTTCTCTGTGGTTTTGGAGCGTTTAGTCACATTTAGGGTGGTTGCCAGATATCTGACCTGTGCATTTAATTTTTATGTAATGTTTTTGCTAAAGTGATTTACTATGTGATTG
Source organism: Pimephales promelas (assembly GCF_016745375.1). The sequence continues at coordinate 9,517,136 of NW_024121654.1, forward strand.
CTAAAAGTTTGCTATTATGCATGATTTGTGGTTTCTAGACTGTTCTGGGTGGTTGCTAGGGTGGCTTTAGTGTGGTTGTTAAGGTGTTCTGGGCAGTCCTATGGCAAACTGCTATACAGATGTTTTTAACATATCAGTTTTTAACTTATTCTTAACTGCTGATTCATATGAATTTGTTTGATTTCTAGTGATGTTCCTGAAGCCAAATACTAGATGCTTTCCAATGAGTTACTGTACTCTGTAGAAGGCAATTTCTATTTGGTGTCCAGCAGCTCTGATGTGTGTTTGCTTATGTTATTTAAAAAAAAAAAAAGGCTCAGAAGACCAAAGGAAATATGAAAGTTGTTTGTTGTCTGCTCATAACCGCAGTTTCCTCGTGGCAGAGGTGCTTTGATTAACCCGGGCTGGATGTGTTCAGATACTGTCAGCTGGGAAATGATATTTCAGTTTGCCCACAAACACACACTGGAGCTGTAGAACAAAATCTCCTCGCCATCTCTACACCTGGAAAACGCTCCTGTTTCAACATCATTATGCATCATGAATAACCTCAGCTTCATCCAGGCTGTAGAGCAGAACGTTCAGATGTGATTTTTCGAAGATGTAGCTGCGGGCGATATCGGGAAGTGTGGCTCCTCTTGTTGTGTGTAATTGTTTAACAGGTGGAGGAGAGAACAGACGGCTAGCCCGAGGCCAGAGCGCTCACAGCATTCACAGAGTCACAGAAACCTTCAGCAGCTCTGCTGTAATGTTCAGAGCGCCGCTTTAGTGTTGCCATGTGTGTGTGCGCGTCTCTGCATGTGTTGAGACAAATGCACGAGGAAGAAAAGAAAGAGCCGAGTGAGTTCAGCTCATCTTATTAATAGTAAAGATGTCATTAGAGGTGTTTGCTAAGGCAAGCGTCACTATTGCTCTTCCCTCAACGATAGGTGTAGTTTAAACAAACAACAACAAAGAAAGAATGAATCAGTAACGCACCATCATGTGAGTAAAATGTATTTTTAATGAAAGGTTTTTTTACCCCTCCATTGAAAGTCCACACAGCCCCACATAAAGGGCTGTCGAGTAGTTTTTAAAGTTAGCGCTGAACAGGTGTGTTGCACTCAGGGTTATTCTTGCAGCTGACCTTGTTGCATAGGCATTCCCTTTCAGAGACACAATGCATGGGAGAGAATATAAATGAATCATGGAAGGTGATCTGCAGAGGTTTGTGCGAGTCAATTCCCTGGTATTTGCGCATTTATTTAGCTACCGCCCCCAAAAAAGCATGTCTCATCATTCCAGATGCTAATTTGCGCTGCGTTTGTCATTAAGTAAAAGATCATGCTGTGTGTCGTCAGTAGATCACGTGCACATGCGCTCCCACACTAATTTGCCCTGTTTAGTAAATCTGGCACCAATACTTATTTTTTTGTTTGTTTTTTGATGCTTCAAAATGTTCAACAAATTATACAAGTAATCCATATGAATCTAGCAGCATCTGGGTTCATGCTCGTTAATCAAGCATGTTTAGCATTGGTTTTTGTATGTGCATTGGCCAACATTACGTTTGTTCATCATATAATGCGATTGTATCTGTTCCATAGACTTGGATGAAACCATTCAATTAATATGGATTACTTTTACAATGTCTTTATGAACTTTTTGAAGCGTCAAAATTTAGGTTGTGTGGACTTTAATTGGATGAACAGAAATCATTTTGGAATGAGAATATACCATAGATTTACTTTGTCTCAAAATTAGATTTATACTATAGATAATACCATATTAATATCATGGTCAAAAAACTATTTGGAAGACCCTAGCAGACACCAAAGGGCCACTTCAGCACCTCAGAATCTACAACAGATAGAGTACATTAGCAATAGCAACTGCATAAAAAAATCTAAAACCCTTAGGAAAAATCCAAACAACACAACAACCGCATGAAACACACTAAAGTCATTGGGTCTTTGAAAGTGCTATATAAATGCAGTCCGTTTACCTGAATGCTCTAGCTTCAATGTTCCCAGTACATATCCCGCTAATGATGGCCTTACACCATATAGCATTCAAATTAGCGTCTCGCACACTTTCATCAGCACACATAGCAGTAAAACCCTTTCCTCAGTAACTACATTGCAGCTCCCTGGCATTCGTTCGAAAAGGTAGAAATGTAGTTCCTTGCTGAAATTACTCTGCCAAGCGTTTCTCTATTCACTATGAACTGATACAGTAGCTCTTCCTGCCGTTTCTCTTTCCTTATGTAATCCTCATCAAAGTGGTGATCCGCTGTTTCACTATCCTCCATTCAAATCATTCACCTCCCACAATCCTCAGTGAAGCGATTGTTCTGTGTCTCCGCAGGGCCCAAGCAGGACATGATCTATGACTTCTGGCGCATGGTTTGGCAGGAGAACTGCTACAGCATCGTGATGATCACCAAACTGGTGGAGGTGGGGAGAGTGAGTAGAATAACTCTGCCTCCGGCTACTCGGCCGCCCACTAATGGACACCATCTATTACTAAACACTGACCACTGCAGTCCACAGCTGACCATTACTGAAGATAAACTTTACCAAGACACCCCATTAGCCAGAGAACGTTCCACCTGATTAATGATTATCTCGCCCCAGCCATCCTCCATTTAACTGCACTTTCCTTTGTCCCATTTCTCTCTCTAAAACACCATGATTACTGCAGTTCTTTGTACTGTAACATCATAGTAAATTAGTATAGGATCTCTTTTTAAGAAGCTGATTTATTCATGTATTGGCTTCAACCAAGTTATCACAGTTTTATTGCAGTATTACAGTTATTACTGTGATATTTTGGCTGAAACCAATTTTAAATATTTTTATTTTTTTTATTATCAAAATGTGGCAAATTAGCATGCCTCAATACATCCGATATAGATTCTAATAATCAGCTCCCCCTTCAAACATTTTGATAGTATATTGAAATAAGTGAAGCTACCATGTCATTTATTTATATTTAAAGTGCATGTTTATATTGGTCTAATTGAAAATCACAGGTTTTGGTTTAAATCTTTATATATATATATAAATGTGTGGTTTGTTGATGTGCATAACACACTGGCTAGTTTTACTGCAGAATGAACTAAATGGTTTTATTTTTCTCTTAAGTATTAGCTTTTGTTTAAGATGAGTTTAAGTTATAAAAAGGCAAATGTTGACCTACAATATTCATCTACCTGTAATCCGTAACATTTTGGCTTGTGTCTAAGAACATTGATTGAAGGCACAGTATGTAAGTTGCTTATTCAAAGCAATAACAAAGGCGTAGCTTGATGATCCAAGTGTGTCTACAACGCGTCTGCAACATTTCAATCCATAATTTGTACATATTGTGCCTTTAAGTATGCTATTGTCTTTATAATTATGAATCTTTTTACTTTGTATGCATGTATTTCTCTTTGGAAAAAATCGTATTTGTGACCAATTCAAGGATTTAACCAAATTCTAAATGTGATTTGTTTTGTTCAGATGAAGTGCTGTAAATACTGGCCAGATGAAAGTGAGCTCTATGGAGACATTAAAATTACTCTTCTGAAAACCGAATCGCTGGCAGAATACACCGTACGCACCTTTGCCATGGAGCGGGTAAGAGTGTTGAGATTTTTGTCAATGGTTTTTGCTCTGTTTTTGTCATGAAATGTAAATTTGTTAATGGAGCTATTTCCCATTTGGTATTCTAATAAGATGTTAAAATATATATAGGAAGAATATATATATATATATATATATATATATATATATATATATATATATATATATATATATATATATATATATATATATATTTATTTTTATTTTATTTTTTTTATTATTATTATTATTATTTTTTTTTTTATTATTATTATTATTATTATTATTTTTTTATTATTATTTATTTATTTATTTTATTTATTTATTTTTTTTATCAGCGGGGTTACCCAGCCAAGCATGAAGTCTGCCAATTCCACTTTACGTCTTGGCCAGAGCACGGCGTCCCGTTTCATGCCACAGGACTGCTGGCCTTCCTCCGGCGGGTCAAAGCCTCCACACCACCGGATGCTGGGCCAGTGGTTGTCCACTGCAGGTAATCAAGCATCACTTCCTGTACTTGCATGTTTTTCAGCACACTTTTGTTTCATCATCAGCTGTTTTTAAACAATTGGCCAATTGTCGGTAGGGAAAATAATAGCTTTTAACTGCTGATTATTGACCTATACATCGGTGCATCTCCATGTGATTGTTTTATACTGAATACTGTTTAAAAATAAAAATAAGTGGCATATAGTACATACTATCCAATAAGTAGAAAACAGAATTCGGTTACAGCGTTTATTTTTTAATGAATAATTCTAACATCTCCAACTGTCTCGTATGGGTTTTAGTGCCTCCACTTCACCTTTAAAAAAATGAATTTCTTGTCTCAGGTAATGTCACTTCTTTCAGATCTCAAATATAAAAGCATGTTCTTCCTTTTGATGAAATACAGTTGTTTGATGTTTTCCATGAAACCTCTATCCATTATAAAGAGAAAATTGTTTGTACCTGCAGTTCACCAGTGCAAGGACGTGTCTGTGTCCGCCAGTCTCGTCTATTTATTGAAAAGACATTCATGTATCTGATCAAACTAAATTGGAAAACCAATTCGATGAATCATCCCTGAACATTGTTAAAATGTCCATATAAGCATCACATGTGAAATTAATACTCAAGTGATAGCCTTGTCGTTAGCATGGCAAGCTATGACAACATGTCTGCACTTCATCGAGTTTAACTCTATATGAAGAGTTCAGATGCAAAAGCCTCTAAGTGCCATTTGAAATTTTCTTCTAAAATGACCATTTTTATCAAGCTTGTGTATTTAAGTTTAGTAATTTCACTTAAATGACAATTAATAGGTTATCTTCATTGCCATTTAAGTGAAATTACTGAACTTAAATATACAAGCTTGATAAAAATGATCATTCTAGAAGAAAATTTCAAATGGCATTTAGAGGCTTTTGCATCTGAACTCTTCACATGTTCTACTGTTATCCTGCCTATGTTACGAATTACACAACCAATCAATAAAAAGCTTGTAATTTAGACTGTGACATTGACTTACCACCACAGTTATAGGAGAGTCCGCTCCAGTTTAAGCCTCCAGATTATTCAGGTTGGACTCTGATTTAAGGTTGTTTTAGTCACCCGTTGAATGAGCAGTGGTAGTTTTATCCCCCCCTGTCAGTGATCAGGAATTGACTGGAAGCAGTTTGTGAAGTGCTTGCCGTGATGTGTGTGCAGTATGGGCGCGGGCCGCACCGGCTGTTATATAGTGCTGGACGTGATGCTGGATATGGCGGAGTGTGAGGGTGTGGTGGACATCTATAACTGTGTGAAGACGCTCTGCTCACGACGAATTAATATGATCCAGACTGAGGTAAGATCAGCAACAGAAGACTGGCTCACATTAATCAAGGTGTCATTCTGGCTATTTTACTCTAGTGCTCTTTTTTTTTTTTTTTTTTATTGAAATAATTATACATTACAGTAAATAAAAAAATACAACATAAATTAAAATAATAATACAATAAAAAACAAACAAACAAAAAAAAAAAGAAACCGGTATGAGATCATGAAGTAAATAACATAAAAGCTTCACATAAAGACCTCGTACGTTTTGCTTTACTATTTTTTAACCCAAGAAGTAACTCACAATAATTTTTCATTTCTATCTGAAATAAAAAAAAATTTGGTTTCCCTTTAGCCCATTTTTTACTCTAGTACTCTCTGTGCTGACCTGAGTTTATTTGATGTCAGAGATGGGCTCATTGGGATGTTGGGAACGCTGTTTCTCAAACTCGGCTAATAAGGATAATCAGGGGTACTGTGGATGTGAACACTACTCTTCGCTGCTGAATTGAACACACAGCCCTGAGTCACAGAAGTTAACTGTATGATTTGGTCAAATCTTGCGTATGTACACCGGATGGATGTCCACATTGTTTGGAACCTTTGCAATGCACTGTTAGAAAAAATAGTTTTCAAAACTTTAAACAAAACAACGATTATAGGAATACGTTTCATAATAAAATAGCATTTCAGTCTTTCTACTTCAACATTGAAATCATCTAATTTAATGTATTACTTGACATTTCTTTGGATTTTCATTTATAAATCCCATTTATGTGTAAATTATTAGCAATGTCTGAATGAAAATCTTCTGTGGAAGTCTCAGGACTAAAACAAAAGTCATCCTTTTTGGACATCATATCATACCATAAACCCTGCTCGTGCACACAAAACACATCATCTTTGCTCCATGAGGCTAAGCAGAGTTTCTACTTGGAGCTGTTCACATCCTCGGACTCGGGCACCACTATCTGATAATTGTAATTATGAGCTCTACGAGGATATAAAAAGCACTTTGAATTCTAACAATAACCATAAATAAGTTCTTGACGTTCATTATTGTTGTATGTTGCGCTTCGAGATATGAGGCAATGATGCTTTGCAGACTTCTTAACACTGAAGGGAGGGTGGGCTATTTCCCCCTGTTATGCTTTCAAAGCTAACCTAAGTTTTATTCAATATTTCATGGCAAATTCCAATTTTTTATTTTGACTTGTTTTTTAACTTCTCTATATTCTTTACAGACAAAATGGGCTTGAAAGTTTGTTTGGTAAAATAGATTTAGACATTTAAAATCGTGTTACTTTTGAATAATTTATATTCTCAGTTCATTATTTCCCCTTTAAATTCATTCAGTTCTGAAAGGCAGAGAATGAGTTGCATGTTAATAAGCTGACGGACAAGAGTAGCTGTGAATATTTTTCCTCAAGTGAATCCTCAAGAGGCTGGACAACAAAGAGGAAACCATAATTTAATATATAATCATTGTTTGCTTAATATCACAAGAACACTTAAAGACAAAACCAAGGCCATGAAACCCATCTTGCTTTCCAGACAGCTTTATAATGCAAAAGAGATCTCTGCCCTCACTTTTACACAGTGCTGCTTATGATATATTAATTAACTACAGCAAGCTGAAGGCCAATCGAGTGTACTCCGTCAAAAGAGATCAAACAAAAAACCCATGCGTGATATTTAACCCGCTGGGGTCTTATGTGTCGCATCGTTTTTAATTAAAGCCAGATAAAAGCAAATAATTGGACAGTGCATGTGCATGTTTTGGCATGGACTTATTTTTTAATCCGTTTTCTGTCGTAGTCTGACCTGAACTGACTCTTTCTGTGGGGTTTTAGGAGCAGTATATATTCATTCATGATGCCATACTGGAGGCCTGTCTGTGCGGAGAGACCGCCATCCCCATCAGTGAGTTTATGCTCACCTATAAGGACATGTTGAGTGTGGATTCTCAGACCAACACCTCTCAACTTCGAGAAGAGTTTCAGGTGAGTCGTATAATATTTAGGGCTGACTGAACTGAGGACAATGGCTCTAAAAAGCACTTTTAATATTTGGTTTGACACTAACCAGTATGCATTGCAATATCAGCATTTAAAAGAAAATTGCATACGACTGATTTTAGTGGGCAGTTGGTTGCAATTGGCTTGAACCTTGGCATGTTTTAAATTGGTCACATTTTTAGGGTGGTTATCTTGTACACATCACATCTTGAAAAAGTCATGGCGCAGTGGATGAGACACATGCCTTTGGTGTGAGAGACCCGGGTTCGAATCCACTGTGAGACGCCAATGTGTCCCTGAGCAAGACACTTGACCCCTAGTTGCTCCAGAGGCGTGCGACCTCTGACATATATAGCAATTGGAAGTCACTTTGGATAAAAGCGTCAGCTAAATGAAGAAATGTGAATGTAAGATCGTGTTGCAAATTCATTATCACAATTGGTTCTTCGCGGTCGATCTTAAAGGCAAAAATCTTCTCACATAGAAAGAATGCCACAACACAGGTTTGTTTTGAGGGGCAAAGCTTCCCAAGACCAGGTCCTTCCATTCACCCCAGCCATGTTACATAGACGATTCATAATGGCATAATCATAATGGCCGCTGTGGGTTTTATGCAAATCATGTTGTTTTGTTTCATCCAGGTTAAGTGCTGCACACTAGCTCAAACTTCGATGAAGTCAACCAGCTGTATCATCTATTTGGGTTCATTCAGAGAGGGTTAATGAGGTGTTCCCTCAGTTCCGCATGTGTGTTTTTACATTAAGCCACTAATGGTGTCATGGCTTGCGCTCTCGGTGTGTATATCCTCCTGAAAGCACAGCTCTCAAAGCCAATGCAATTCTAATAATCATAATTGTAATGTCCCATTTGTGCCGTCAGAAAAAAAATCAGGATTGAAGTACTTTACCCATCAAGTGTAACAATCTGCATAATTCTCAGTTTGATTCATTCACCTCAAGGCTCATAGCATAAGTGTTCATTTGTGACCAGTCTGTATTTATTTTCAGCCGTTAAGCCTTTTCCCCGAGACAGAATCATTTCTACTTCAAATTCTTTTCTCTACATCTATTTACAATTGAGGTCATGTGTTCAACTTGCAGAATCTTCTATCTATCTATCTATCTATCTATCTATCTATCTATCTATCTATCTATCTATCTATCTATCTATCTATCTATCTATCTATCTATCTATCTATCTATCTATCTATCTATCTATCTATCTGTCTGTCTGTCCGTCGTTTTAGTGACTGAAGGATTCTAGATGTCATGAAAATGTAATTTTCTGTTTTCAAAATGTGTTTTGTTCACAGCGTTTGTACACTTCTTCCTCTTTTGCTTTGGTCAGTTTTGCTTCTAGCTATCGCCCGCATAACTTTACTTCCTGTCTCACTTAGTTATATCATTCCTTTGTGTGCATTCAGACAGCCTTTGACCCCTTGTCTTGTGTCTTGATCAGACTCTAAACTCGGTCACCCCTCACCTGGATGTGGAGGAGTGCAGTGTGTCTCTGCTGCCCCGGAACCGCGAGAAGAACCGGAGCATGGATGTGTTGCCGCCGGACCGCGCCCTCGCGTTTCTCGTGTCCACCGAGGCGGACGGCAACAATTACATCAACGCGGCCCTGATGGACAGCTTCCTGCAGCCGGCTGCGTTTGTGGTCACCCCTCACCCCCTGCCCACCACCACCGCTGACTTCTGGAGACTCGTGTTTGACTACGGCTGTACCTCCATCGTCATGCTCAACCAACTCAACCAGTCCAACTCTGCCTGGGTAAGACACATAGATGAACAGATCCACAACCCACAATGCACGTTGATGATTCTGTGCATATTACACAATAGGATTTCTGGAATCATTCTGGTCAGCTTATATACAGAACTTTCATGTCCATTACATGTTTTCATAATAGCTAGGATTCATTTCACAAGAGTTAAGTCACTTCTTCACACAGTAAGCACAAACACAATCTGTCTGAGTAGGTACTACATTTGATAAAAAAAGTGAGTTCTGTTTATTATGCAAATGGGTAGTATGAAATTCGGGCAATTGAATATATTCAAAACATATATTAAACGCATGCACCGGTTACTGTACATTACAAAATGTATTTCCACATATGAAAGTGGTTCAGATTGCAATTGGAAATGTCAGATTTGGTGCAATATTTGTAATGTTTTTGCTTTCTTCCAACACATTTGTGCCACATGAAAGTCATGTTTAGGCCACAGACAGCTGTGGTGGTGTGAATATAACCTTTACATATTTTAATCCCCCCTGCAGGCTTTTGTTTTGAAGTCTTTGAGAGAGTGAACGCTGTGTTTTTGGTCGTCTTACTCTGGGTGAACAGCAGTCGCACAATGTGCCTTTCATTTGAGACTCCCCACATTGATAATGTGTTTGTCTTGTCTAAATTGGCAATGGAGAGGACAAACTCACCAAGACACCAACCTACTCGTGATTTTCAGTCTTCTCCCCCTGCAGGGATCCACCGTTACCCGTTCTCCATGATAAAGCCTTTCTGGTGCACGTTATTCCACTGAATACACAATTAGAGTGTGTCATCCTGATAATACATCTGTGTTTGTGCTTTTGTATATGTAAGGTAATCTGCATAAAACTATTTTATACTTATTTCTGTTTCTTGTCTCCCATTTGATTTGTGCAAAAAAAAAATGTCTTTTTATTATCTCGATATTTTTTTGGATTATCTCACTTATTCCTCCGACTTTCTAGAAACATCTCTGTTCTGTTTCTTGTGCGGTCACCTCTTTCTGATCTGTCTGAGTGTGTTTGTATGAATATGTATCTTCATCTGCACGATTTCACTGCTAATACGCATCATTGTGACAAGAATTTATCAATTTCGATCTGATCTATATCAACGCCTCTCTATCTCACATCGGAAATCCCTGGATGAAGCCGTTTCACGCCGACTCGTTTCAAATAAAAGCATGTTGGATTAGATCTGTCTGCAACAGGCGTGAGTGAAAATTAATGGACACATTGAGCAAACGGTAATCTGGTGGGAGATTGGACTAGATAGGGAGATTGGTGGGCCGCGATTGGATTTTCAGTGCTGATTAGCCTATCTCTGGTGTTTCCTTGACTCCATTATCCTTTCACTGTCTGTCTTCACCCTTTTCCTTAATCACAAGAAATGAAACCCATAAACAAGAAATAATATCACAGAGAGATAGGGCGTTCTGGGTGGTTGCTATGGTGTTGCTAGGCAGTTGCTATGCAAATATCTGATCATTTTACTTTTTTGAATTTTGTCAGATGGCTGTCAAATGGCATGATTGAAAACATTTCATAATATTTTAATATTTTTTAAAATGCATTATGCATTTTTTAATGTTTATTATCAATGTTATTATACTGTAGTTATTATACCAGTCAACAATCTCATCATTGATGTTGTTCAGCCATTTATGTTTCAGTTGTATCATTCTGGTGCATTGCAAGGGTTCTCTTCCTCTTTCTTTTTTTAGTTGCATATATTTAGCTGCTTTTTTAATAATATCAGGCAAATGGACTGCAAATGAAAATCTGGATGTTGATTAACGTGCACTGTCCCTTTCGAAATAATTATGTCCAGTAATTTACGTGTGTGATTATTTCCTTCTGTTTCTCAGCCTTGTCTGCAGTATTGGCCTGAAACAGGGATGCAGCAGTACGGACCCATGACAGTAGAGCTGCTCTCCAGATCCACCGATGACAACGTTGTTACTCGTCTATTCAGGGTGAACAACATCACACGGGTGAGCTTATAATGCCATCTTCAAATATTTATTACAGTACCTCATTAAAATCAGACCTCATTAGACAAATCACCTGTCTTCCAATGTCTGTCTTTTTTGAAAAGAGATGATCTGAGTTCAGGGCCGCTCCAGAAAGGTTAATTAACTGAGAGGCTAATGGCTTAAATGATCTTTTCAGAGACTTGTTGAAAATGAAATTAAATCATAAAAGTGTGGTCAGTCTGTATTTCACCAAATGGTACTGACGGACACTACATTGCTATAATTAGACGTGGTCGTTTCTCGCTGGATGTGTGTGTGTGTGTGTGTGTGTGTGCTTCTGATATTGACTCGTCTGGATAAAAAGACACTTCCTCACACCTCTAGCTGACCTTAGTCCTCCCGGATGGCGTCATTGTCAACATCCCGTCTCTTTGAAATCTCGTCTCGAGTGTTGCTCTCGCCCCCTTTAGCGCTCCTGACAGCCAGCCTGTCAACCTTTAGCCGTATTCCCGTCCGTGCCTCTGTCAGTTTGGCTAGCCCCTGTCAGTCCCCATTTCCCCTCTGTCTCTTTGAGACTCTGCAAGCTGGGCAAACACTCCATGTCACTGTCAGAAACTGTCCCATACTGCCTCTTCACAGGACCCCAGAGAGATCCACCCGTGTTGGAAAGATGATTCTCGCTTCTCCAAAAAGGTACAAGACTGAGGAGTAGATCATGTTGCTAACTGGCGGACAAAGAAAAGCCCCGTGACAGAACAATGCTTTAATAATATCTTACAGACTAATTTAGATGCTAATTAATGCTCAAAGGATCCAGTCAATGACTTGCAGATGAGCTGAATATTGTGTGTGCAAGCAAGTGTTTGACTTACAGTAGATCTTCCATGAATACGACACAAAACAGACGAGTAACATTCTTCAGGAATCAGTGAAAGAAGATGCTTAGCCTTCAGATAATACGGTTTGTTTCAGGGACGTGCACAGGGGGGTTGCTCAGGTTGCCCGGGCAACTGCCCATATGCCCTTCTCGACTCAGGTTGCCCTTCCGAGGAAAAAAAAAATCGTACAATGGATGTAGAATTTCACGTAGGCCTAGACAAAAAAATAATATAAAAATCGCAAAGCCTCATTCACTTTCATTCGGGCACTGAAAGGGAAAGTCAAACTGTTTACGTGGCTGCAGTGCCGCACGCGACCATAGACTGCACGCGACCGGTGTGTATGGTAAGGCACCGCAAATTACTCAGGCCGCGCCTCCATCTCGTGTCGCGCGCTAATTAATGTGTACGAAGTCCATGACAAAATGAAGCGAACCTATCCTTCTCGTCACGAAAAGAGGAAGAAGAAAACATGAGAGTGAATTGCGGGAAGCAGTCAGGTAAACTTGTGTTCTCTCCTCTCTAGTTTGATGTCAGCAAAGTTTGAAGGTTTTTGGTCTTGCTAACCTATCTGGGTAGGCAGTGCATCTCTTGCATCACTTTTTGCCTGACAAAAGTGAGAGTAAAATACCATTATTTATTACGGTTTTTTTTTTATAAACGACAAAGTGCAACAACAGTGTTTGTTTACTACAGCTCGGAAAACATAACCGCGTCGCGTGTGTTGCGTTCATATGCGCGTGCACGAAATGAAACTCGCATTTTTCAAGCAGAAATGTGGAGACCAGAAATACTGTACAATACGTGAATGATGGCACTCCCAATCAAAGTACACATTATAAAGACACTGATTATAGTCTCAGTGTAGTTAAAAACTCTAAACAACTGCACTAATTATGCAAGATAGAAACCAATGTATTGGCAATTTGACATTGATTGACTATTGATTTATAGGCTATATTGAATTTAAAATGATGATTAGCTGGACATTCTGGTCAATATGAATGCAAATCCCTCAGTAAATAACAATAAATCAAGATTTGCTTCAACATGCATAAAAAAATAAATAAATAAAAATCATAGGCTACTGATTCCAAAATACCCAGGCTGTAGAGTGAATCAAAATTAATCCCAAAAGCCAAAGTTCAGGGTTGTACTTTATTATTTTCTTCTTATTTATGTTTACGTTAATATTCACTTGTTATCTTAACATTCTATAAAAATGCTTTATTCAGTAAATATTATTTGTTTGAACCTCATTCTGTTCTATATTGTTGTACTTATTCTTTGACTGTTTTGTTTAAAGGAGGGATGATTGTTATTGGGCGGTATTGAGTGGCAATGGCAAATGGTTTACATGGCTCACGGCATCACAGATCAGGTAGAGGGCCCCATAGCAGAATTTTGCTTAGGGCCCCATGCAGGGGGAGGTCAGGATTGGCAAAAAAGGATTGTATTTTTTCCCGAAATCTAAGCGTTTTTTATTTTTTCGAGTTTTTCCATTCAATCCAGATTATTTCTTTTCAAATAAATAAATAAATAATAATAATTAAAAAAAACAATAAACAACAATATGAGGAACTCTTTTGCTCATTTGTCTCATCTCTGACATTTTGCAATCTTTATAAAAAATAATAAGACCATAAGATGAGGCATTGCGTTTGGACATAAACACGGCCATAAGGCAATTTGGAAGGTGACAAATTCAACTGAATATATTCCTTCATATAGCCCGTGAGGGGGGGGGGGGGCGCCCTTTTTTCAGGTCAGAGCAACTGCCCCTCAGAATTCCTGTGCACGTCCCTGGTTTGTTTATGTCAGGAGGTCAAACTGATTATTATATTAGAATATAATATAATATAATATAATATAATATAATATAATATAATATAATATAATATAATATAATATAATATAATATAATATAATATAATATAATAATATATAGAGCCAGACCGATATATCTGCAGGCCGATATTAGTCATTTTCCAAAATATCGGTATCGACAGTTATAATGGCCGATAAATGAATATTTCAAAAATAAAATAAAAACGGATGAAACACGCTTCAATCATCATCTCTCCTTGGCCTGTTATATTGAAAATGTATGTTTTACAATTTGCAGTATGATGTTATCTATTGCTAAATTATGGCTCATCATAGACTAGCTAACCACAAAGCTAGCTAACGCCACTATCATCAGTGGAAGACTGCTTAATGAGCTTGGAAACCACAATGAACTTTTTCTGCCTAAATAAAGTAATGATTACTGTATTTATAACTTACATATCTCTAGTTACAGTCCCTGCATTGTAAAATTGAGTGAACATTTAGACAGAGAAAAAGTATCAAACGTATATCTGATGATTGAAAATGGTTTGATGAAGCTTGATGGAAAGAATGTAAAAAGTGCAGATAAAGGCATGAGCAAGCGGACATTGTAATTATAAGGTAGCTTATAAGGCAATGTAGGGACTAATTATTATTTTATTTATCAGAACTTTAATATATTTTGATGTTCCTCTGTTCTGTTGTGACAATAAAAGAAACAAGTTTATTTTTAAAATGCTTTATCATACTATTTTAGTTAAAACTCATAAATAACTACAAATGACTCTGTTAGGGAAATCTGTTAATGTTTTGTTGTGCGTTTCTGAAAAAAATAAAAATAAATAGAATATCGGCTGATATATCGGATTTTAAAATCCAAAAATATTTGTATCGGTATCGGTCTTCAAAATCCTTTATTGGTCAGGCTCTAATAATATAATATAAATGGCTGGTGAGCCAAAGACAATTTTCCACCTTGGTGGACAATAAAGATTATTATTAAAGATTATATATATATAAATTCTGAATGCCATTTCTGGAACCCGCTACTAAAATGTGGGACATATCCACAATTTGTTTTATTATCACATTTTATTATAATTGTTGTTATTAAAAATATAATTTCCAAGCAATAAACATTAGGGAACACTTTATTTTACAGTGTCGTTGTTACATACAGTATGTTACAGGTACTTACCACAGTAATAAGAGTAAATTAAGCATAATTACATCCAACTAACCCTCAACCAAATCCTAATCCTACCCTAACCCTATATGAAGTACATGTAGTTGAAGTGTATATATATCATAAAATTAAAACAGTATAATAGAATGAGTATCAGGATTGCACATTTCTAGTGTTAGTCAGTAGGGACTAGGTTTGGGATAATTCAGTTTAACAGATTGTTGTGGTTTTGTTGATCTCTCAAGTGGCACATATGGAGCCCCTAAGGGGACATGGTGAAGGAAAACTTTTATGAAATGGGAGGAAAAATTCGATTTCTACGCTTTAAAAGAGTTGTGTTTCCCCTTAAAGCGTCTCTGGGAAATCAAAGGTTTTGTGAGTAAGTGCAAAATGCTAATTTTCAAAGGGGAATGAACAAGTTTTGAGAGAGAACGCAAAGGCAAGTTTATGTGCCACTTCAGAGATCTAAACCCCCTTGATTGAACGGACCGTTTCAATTTCATTTTCATGCCATGTTTACAATAATTTAGCTCATTCTTCTGCTCTTGGTCTGTCTGTCTTTATCATTCAGTTGCAGGAAGGTCATCTGGTGGTACGACATTTCCAGTTCCTGCGCTGGTCGGCTTATCGTGAAATCCCAGACTCCAAGAAGGCCTTTCTCACGCTGCTGGCACAAGTGCAGAAGTGGCAGCGGGAGTGTGGCGATGGGCGCACTATAGTGCACTGCTTGTAAGTTTCATACGGCTCTGCTTCTGCAAATGCCAATTACACTTCATTGTGTTGAGGTCTCTCCTGCGATTTCTGTGGCCACCCAACAGTGAAAATCTGCATCCGTGTAGAATCTAATAGAGGCAACATCTGTGTAGTTTAATACATCTATCCTCTATTAATGATAGCATGGCACCATTGCGGTCTTCGAAGCATCTGTGCTGGCCCCTCTTTATGGGGAACTGATCTGAGATCAGGAGGATGGGACAGTTTTATTGCAGAACTTTTCCCCAGAGCGCACTGCTACTCTCCATTCCTTCATGTTCAAAAGTATTACAGATATCTGGCACAAATATGGCCTTTCACCGCGATCCCCTCCAGACATCTCTAATACAATAATCCACACAAGCTTTGAAAGTGCTGTGCATACAGTAGATCCCTCTCCTACATCAGTTACAAGAAGATGCTAATGAAACAACATATTAATGTGTTCAAGGAATGGCGGGGGCCGTAGCGGCACTTTCTGCGCGTGCACCATGATCATGGAGATGGTGCATCATCACAACATGGTCGACGTGTTCTACGCCGTCAAGACGCTCCGCAACTCCAAGCCCAACATGGTGGAGTCAATGGTTAGTGTGCTGACCGTATTAGTGCTGTTCACTATTGCTAATCCCCAAAATGTGTAGCATAGTTTGACATGCAAATCATTTGTTCTGTGAGCATCTTTACTTTACAGACTGAGATTGAAGGAGGGATACAGCTGTATAAATAGCCATTGCAAACATCTCTCACATTTTCTTTAAATGTATAAATGATAGGGCTGGGTATTGAGACAAATTTCACAATTCGATTCGATTTCGTTTCACAAGCTTGCAATTCGATTCGATTTCGATTACGATTTGATTCAATATCGATTATTTTGGATATCAGTTACAATAAATGGCAAATTTTCTCAAGGGAATCAAATCTCTTAAATGCTGTAAACTATGGGAGTCTAGTTGTAGCCTATAGGCTTCATTAGCCTAATATGAAGGTAATAATGAACTGTTTTGCAGCTATACAAACACTTAAATTACAGTATTATTTATTTTTATAATAAGAAGATTATATGAAATATAAACATTTAAATGGTGGTTGTCATAAAAACTTACCAGATGTATTCAAATATGCATTAAATATTGAAGAACATTAAGATTAATGCATATGTAATATGGTGTATATATTTAGCAAAATGCTCCTCTCTAGAGTTATTTATTTCTAGCTGACTAACGAGTTTATGTGGGTTTTCTGAGGTAAATATGACGATACATTGATTACAAGCTGTTTAACTGACGTCTTTCCACGGTTGAAACGCTGATTGAGCGAATCAATGTGACATGATCCGGATTTGGATAAGTTGTCCTCTATCTTTAACACACTTTCAGATGCTCATTCATGTTTATTTGGCGCTGTGACTGGTATTATTAAGCCGGAAGAGAGATCAGCGCTGCTGCTTCTCCAGAGCGATCTCACGCCACAGCGACAAAACGCCATTTATGTTTTTGAATTTCTAAAGAAAATGGACGTAATTTGAAAATTGAGACTTTGTTTCATATCAATAGTAACAAAGGACAAAGATTATTGCGATTTTTTTTTGGATGCGCGCAGCCGCGATACAATGATCCATTCATTCAAATGAAACAGGATGACTAATCGATTCTTGAGATTTAAGAATCGATATCGGTTCGTAAAAATGAGAATCGATTAATATCGAGAAATCGATATTCATTACCCAGCCCTAATAAATGGAGTTGCATAATGGGATTGATGTAGTTTGTGAATGTCGCCAGAGAAATGGATGTGACCTTGGTGTTGTTGGCAGGAGCAGTACAGGTTCTGCTACGAGCTGGCTCTGGACTACCTGGACTGCCTGGAGGTCAGATAACACAAGAGCTCAAGACCTCATCAACGCTGGCTTCAACCTCTTCACCTTGCCTCCTCTTCTTCCTTTCACTTGGGCCAATCCAGCCCGTATGAATGAGCCGTTCTGTCCTCCAGTGAGAACGCATATCGACGTCAAGAGTGGACCTGAAGGACGTGGCACATTTCTCTAACCTTCAACCTCTATTGTTCTCCGTGTACTTTTTGTTTTGGTGTTTTCGCTGACCTCCTGTGCCAGTTATTCCTGCCGAATCCTGGAGAGAATTGATGACATTTCTATAGCTTTATGGCGTACCTCTTTGATCACGTGACTGGCTCTGAGCCTTACACACCATGCAGAGGAAAACACACAGCGACAACGTGGGAGATGACCTTGTGTTTGTGCATTACGTGTGTTGTTAATTGGAAAGCATAGCTTGAATGGGAGGGTGTGATAATTGATGAATTATTTAAAGCTGATCTGTATAATTTGTTGATGTTAATCTCCCATCCCAGCTTGTTGTGAGCCGTTAATAGGTTGATTATCACTGTGGCGCCATCGAAACGTTGCTCTATTCGTTTGAGCATCCCAACACACAAACTTTGACTCAACCAGTAGCGTGAGTTGGGGCAGGACTGTGTGTTTGGCTGACCAGTAACTGAGCTGTTTAAAACAGTGAGTTTATCTATTTGGTGCAAAAAGGACACTCTTCACCTTTAAATCGGAAAGTGGCACTCGAAAGGTCAGACAGGTCACAAGAATACCTACAAATATGGTTTCTAGGTTGATTTTTTCTGGGGGGGGTAAATATAATATATTTTGCAAAAAAAAAAAAGTTTATAGATGTTGTCTTTAATGTGCCAACTCGCGCGTGTGTGTTCGCACAAAGAGGATCAATGATGGATCTGCATGCCTGTTTCATGTTTCATTGCAATCCATTGTGACCAGTCCGCTTTGGGTGCCGCTGCTCGCTGTCCTTGAGCACAGTAAAACTAAAAGAAATACGCAACTATATAAAATAAACTAACATGCTACGGTTGGAATATGGTGAGGCATTCGCCAAAAAAAGTTGCTTTTTATCTTTGTATTTATTGGTTGTGTTCGATTTTCTAAAAAAAAAAAAAAAGTAACATTAACGAATAAAACATTCCAATGTTGCTTTTATCTCTTTGTCATTATTGTTGATTTTCTAAAGAAAGCTTGTTTTTCCTTATTTAAATACAAATAATAGGTCCCCACAGACGACAGAGATTAAATAGAGAGATTTGTATTCATCTCAGGGATGGTTTTTGTCTTCATATTTCCATATTCTCCGACCGGAGATGTATGACCTGAATTCTGAAACGGCTTTAAACAATTACCAAAGAAACTGTGTTTTCAGATACACTCCATGCATGAATGGCTCCGGACGGCACTGAAAGGACGAACGCTACCAACCTGAACTCATCTGTGTTCATTTACAAGTGAATTGCTCCTGATCTGGGGTTGGTGTCTCGGTTCGCAGTGAATGCCATGAACTCGTCTCGGCCAATGCTGTGAGTTATAACGTAAGGCAACATTCACCAAACATGTCTTCTTAAATTTGTAATGAGAATCGTTTGTAAATCTGTTGTCAACGAGACAGAAGATTTCAGGTTCATTTGCGCTTCCCACAAAAATAAAAGCTCCAAGGTTTATCTTTAAAAGCTAATAATATCTTTTATTAGCTTTGTAATGTTTTTTCCCCTTATTTTAAGTCTCTAGATTCTCAGATTTTTTCAGTTTTGCCAATTTTACCAAATTTAAGACTATTATACTTCAATAAAACGTGACTCAGATCTAAGACGTCTGAGCCGTGAAAGAGCTGAGTAATACCTCCTTTGCGTAGTGAGTAACCGTGAACAACTAAAGAGTTAACTAGAGCAATACCATTTGGTCTGTTTTCCGGCATATTTATTATACTGGTGAACTTCTCAGATGGTGATATGGACAGAACCTGCTTCAGTGAGCTGATTGTTTTCGTCATAAGAGTGCAGTGTTGTGAGATGTCTCTATAGTTTCTCTGCTCCATCATCACTCATATCTCACAACAAGCCACAATGTGATGGGTCACGAGTCATCATCATCATATAATTCAGTTATCCTCTCGCAGATCAATTTCAATACTAAAGCCAAATCAATTTGCCTGGTGACTATCGCATGCTTCTGTGCCTATACTTGTGTGTGTTTGTGATTATTAGATGACCAACACACCCCCCATGAGGTGGTTACTGCAAATCTTTCCAACCTGTGATTTCATTTGTGCTTATCATTTAATTAGACATGCTTTAATGGACTTTTTATCAAGTGGCTTCAACAGGCCAGAGGCTTTCAGCGGTGGCGATGGATGACTCTTGCTGTGCATTGATCTCGTTCTTATTTCCCACAATGCTGTTTATTTAGAGTTGTCTGATAAGGTTAGATGAATGAGTGTATTCTCCGTCTCATCTCGCCAGACAACATTCGTCTTTGTTGAAACCCCTACCCACGTGCAGCTGATTATATAGTTCAGACGAGGTGATCTGTGTTATGATTTGTAATTAGCATGTAAGTTAGAATTGCCTCAGGTCGATGACATGAAACCTGAATCAAGATGTCTAGGTCATTTTAAACCTTGAAAGAAATAAGAAATGACATTTTTTTAATTATATTTTTAGTTCGGAACCCCACAATGATGGGGGAGAATATATATATATATAGTTAAAATATATAGTTATAATAGATATATAAGTGCTTTTGCAAGCAAATGCAAAGTTTCTCAGAGTTACTTTTGCAAGAGAACAAAATGTTTGTAAAGAGCAAAATGCAGATGTGATGTTTCTTGGAGGAACACAATAGTTTTGTGAGAGAATGCTAAAGGTTTATGAACATATTTCATGATGCAAATCAGCCTGTTCTCATGTAAATGCATCTCTATAGCACACATTTCATGCAATTTATATGCAAAAAAATTATGCACGTGTTTTTTCGCATGCATTTGATACGCAGTCCATATGCATGTAATACACACGCACCCCACAACACTAAACGTATAATACACACGCACCCCACCACTACTAAACCTACCCTAACCAACCCATGCGTATCCTATGCAAATCCTCATTTTCGCCTATAAATTGCCCAATAAACACACTGCTTGCTATAGAGACACATTTAGTGTGATCGGGTTGCTATAATATATATTTAAAGGGTAAAACTTTACAATAAGGTTCATTTAATAAACATTAGTTAATGTATTAACTATGAACTAACCATGAGCAATTCATTTGTATCTGTTAATCGTTGTTGACGTTAGTTAATACAAGTCCAGCTGTTCATTGTTTGTTCATGTTAGTTCACAGTATATTACCTAATGTTAACAAGATTTTAATAAAGTAGCCTATTAGTAAATGTTGAAGTTGCATTAACAATGATTACCAAATGCTGAAGAGGTATTGATCATTTTTAGTTAATGTTAACCAATGTAGTTAACTGATGAATCTTATTGGAAAGTGTTACTGGAAAAAGTCACTTTGCCCACAAATGTGTATATGAAGAGTTCAGATGCAAAAGCCTCTAAGTGCCATTTGAAATTTTCTTCTAAAATGATCATTTTTATCAAGCTTGTATATTTAAGTTCAGTAATTTCACTTAAATGACAATTAATAGGTAATCTTCATTGCCATTTAAGTGAAATTACTGAACTTAAATATACAAGCTTGATAAAAATGACCATTCTAGAAGAAAATTTCAAATGGCATTTAGAGGCTTTTGCATCTGAACTCTTCATATATATAATTATTTTGGAGTGAATTATACAAAAGTTTTAAGAAGCTAACAAATTAATGGTTTCTAGTCCACAGTTTTAGTTTGTGTATGTCTTGGAGGGATGCGGTATGAAGTGCACAGCATCTGTTTGAAAGCGATTACAGAGCCTGGATGATTTCTATTGCATCTCACACAATAGCCACACACACAAGGTCAGGCTCCCATCCTCTCCTGCACACACTCATGCAGTGTCTCACATGTTCTTGGTAACATCTTTTCATAGTTTCCACAAGGTTTGCACTCACTGACTTTAGCCCAAATCATTTCTTATTCTTTTTTGCATAGGAGGTTTAACAAAAACATCAGCTTCTTGCTTGGTCCGAGTAAGCCACGATGCGTTCGGTAAAATTGTCTGTAGATTAATTTTCAGACACACTGGTTGTCATTTGGAAAAACAAATGCTTAAACATCTGCATGTGAAACACTCATGTATAGATATTTATGATACTAGTTCAGTCCATGCATTTTGGTGTAGGATCAGTAGCTCTATTAGGTTTTGGATTCCTTACATTACTATTGTTGAGATTTGATTGGATTTTTTTTTTTTTTTTTTTATTTTTGTAGATTAACTCATTTTGCTAAAAAAGTGTATCCATAATGTTGATGAATGATGAAGTGCTTGAATACAACATTCTAGAATTGTTCTAGAAAGTAAAAATCTAGAGATGAATATGAAACATTAAGTGAAAGAAGAAGTTTTATTATATTATTTTATTATGTTATATTAAAGGCTTTTACAGCATTGAATTAGTGCATTAATAGTTGAGTTGGTATCATGGATTAGTTTTAAAAATATGTAAAGCTGAACATAAATCTGCAATTTGCAGCTGACGTCACATTTGCTGTGGAAAACCATTTCAATAAATTACATCATACAACCAGCCAATAACACTATTGATGTCTTGAGGGTGTGAACGAACCGGGAAGAGGTGAAGACATTAAACGTAGTCATTTATTCAGTTATACATTTAGTCATTTAGTCATTTATTCAGTAATTGTTTCACCCTCATGTCGCACCAAACCTGTATGAATGTATTTCCTCATGAAAAACCAAAGATGATGTTATCGGTGTTGTTAGCAGACATTAGGGTAAGTAGATGATGACAGAATGTTAATTATGGGATTATTAAAAGAGTTGCTCTTTGAATGTTTAACTTTTAATCCTGTGTATGTTTGTTTACAGGAACATCTGAAGTATATATGTATAGATTTTGGTCCCACCAAAGCCACGCTTCATGAACATGTACAGCCTAAATATAAAGTTATGTAACTTAATTTTCCCCTAAACCAAAATCGATTTGTTCTGGGACAAGTAATAGATTAATTAAGCCAAAGATTGCCGCTTGACATATACCCCAGATAAATTATATGTCATGTTTAAGCACTATCTACATTAGGGTTAGTTTCCCGAAGGACTGTCCGAGATGACGCTGTTCTGTGCGGCGACACGAGCGAGCCCTGATCATGTTTTCATGTTTTGTCTCATATTTTTCTTTCCTAAATTGTCTTTGCTAGGTGATCAGTAGCAGTCTTCTGTCATGCAAGAATAGCCTAATCGAAGGTATAGCTAATCTCATCAGCAGAACAATATTTCCAATCCAATTCCAATCACAATTCGTTCTCGATGAACTTGCAGTTAGTGAAGGTGGGATATTAGAGACCATGGAGCAGGTCAGAGGTAAAGATGTCAAAGAAGCATAAAAAGAGTTTATCAAGTTGTGAAAAAATAACTCAATGTGGTATCACTCTGAACGCCTTCTCAGAAAACATGCAATCCCCAATTCAATCATGTGGAGTCTCTCACGCCGGTTATGGCTCAAGTGAACGTAATCAGTCCCATCTTCCACCATGAGAAATCTGGAGGTCACCCTACATTATGTAGATAATCGTTTCCACTTAATTCAATGAACCACATTTTTCTCTCTCTCGCTCTCAGTCATGCAGCAAAATATTTCATTATCTCTTGTCTATTGGCCATATGTGCTGTTGTCTGCAAAAGAGATAGCAGTGAGAAAAATAAATGTCCCTAAATCCCCTGCAGTTCTGATAGGATATTGGTTATTTTCCTCTTTGACGTGGCACTGTAACTCCATACACCTCAGTCAGGGAGGATTTGTAGAGTCTGACATGCTGGGAAATTGCTTGTAGAGCATAAGGATGCGATCTGAGAGGATGTGGGAAGGATCGGGTCTGTTTACTAAAATGATGAACATGCAACTTATATGCATTGCACATGTCTTTTATTTCTTTCACCAGTTCACACTTACATAAAAACATTAAAGGGAGAAAGTTTAATGCACATTTGGCGTGCTGTCCGGGGGAATTCGGCCCGAACCCGTTTTTAAAGTCCCCGTGAACCGGAAGTTGCAAACGATTTTTCTCCAGTGCTGTGACGTATTTCCAAGTGAAAGGGAATATTGAACAGAGGGCAGGGTTTGACTCTAGCGCTCCTCCTCTCCATCTCTCGCTCATAGCAAACTAACGGTTTGAGGGGAGTGGTTACGCGTTTCCCCACCCAAACTGTGAAACCTACGTCATCAGAAAAAGAAACATGTACACGCGCACACCTGTGTTCCAGGTCATCCAACTACAAAACAAGTTGTATGAAATATCAGGCAAGTACGGGCACAATACATGTTTGAAAGCATATACTATAGAAAGCTCACAAAATGATGTTTTACTAACAAAGTTCGGGAGGAGCATGTTCAGAATTAAACACAGTTGGAGCACATTCAGGTAATCAAGCCTAATTAGACACGAGTGGAGCACACTCCCAATCAATGAAGTAAGAGGTATATACACGCACTCTGGGTTCGGGCTCGGAGCCCTCCCCCCGGACAGCACGCCTAAAACGCATAATCTTTACTCTGTTTAATTGATGTAAATGTGAACTCGTGAATGTATTTAAATGTTGTAAAGTACTGTAACCACCTTTACCCCAAACTTACATTAGTGTAGACTGAGACAAAAGGCTGCAGAAACTGCAGGTTTTTTCAAAATCCACTTCTGTCTGTCTGGAAGTTCAGTCTTTGTCGCCGCTGCCACTCGTTTTGAACGGAGAACTTTCCCATATTGTGTTCAGAGGGAACCAGCTTTTGTTTGGACCTCACCGGCCGACTGTAGGTAAGAAATCAGTAATAGGTAAGAAACTCACTCGCACACACACACACACACACACACACACACATATTGAGCACTACTGAGAGATATACGTTTCATTTTACTTTGATTTCATAATTCATAATTAATACATGTTTCATGTATGAGAGCACCTTCATGTACCTTGACAACAGCCTCTGGAAGTCCAGGGTCTTGGAGATCAGTGCCTCCAGTGTGTGCGTAGGAGGCTGTCATGGAAACCGGCGTCTTCGCCCTGAAGAATGTCAAGGGCTGCTGTTAGTGGCTTCATCTCTGAGGAACAGCTACTCCCGATCTGTGATGATGGCCTTAAACCCAAAATTGTAGGAAATGGTGTTCAGCTCGACGATTGGGAATTCACAGACACGAGCAACGGCATCATGAAAGCAGTTCCACCCGGTCGGCATGGGACAAGCAGATTCCTATCAAGGACTTCATCCACGATCTCTGCAACGGCTGGTCTTGTTCCACAAAGCTGTGCATTTGGACGTGGCGCTTCGGTACTCAGCTTTTATGCTTGGCCTTGAAATAGCCATTTGTCCACATCAGAGCACTGAAATAAGGTTTGATGTGTGCGATGCACATCTGTAGTGTGGAGGCAAAGTTACAACATAGATACTCTTCCACATCAGTCACATCATCATCCTCCTCCCCAGAGTCCTCACCCTCAACAGGCTGGTAAACTTTAAAGGGGACATATCATGCAAAATCCACTTTTTAGCCCTTAAATGCTTTTTGTTGTATATTTGGAGTGTTTATAAGTACAGAAAAGATGAAATTATTCTCTTCAGGTGCTTCGTTTATATCTTTATATTCTGTTTTGGTCATATTTTTCAACCTGTTCAGATTTTTCTGTTTTCTATGACGTTTTTTGAACAATCACCGTATTTGCAGCAGAACTGACGAATAAGGACATCGACTACCGGTCCAACACTTCGAGCGATCCGCCATTATTATTCTCGCTC
The DNA here is from genome assembly GCF_016745375.1 of Pimephales promelas. Next base: position 9,542,717 of record NW_024121654.1, read on the forward strand.
CGATTTTTGTAGTCCGAGCTCATTGATGCAGAAGTTACGAGAGGGCAAGTCAAAATGTTCGGTTGTTGGATGTACGTCAAGCACTTCAAGGATTCCCACTTCAACAACCTCCGCCAGTAACGTTATACAGAAGGGTTTGCCGATCGACTTCGTCTGAATGAGAGGTAACGTTAAATTCCTTCTATCTTTGGAGACGACGAACAGAGCATTTCCATAAGCTGTAAATATCGTTAATAAAAATAAAGTACTTTACTTTCTTAAAACACATGGTGGTCATGGTTTAGCAGTACCTTTGTCTTTCTTTGTTTTGGTTTTGAAGTAACGTTACACGTCTGCAGTATTATTGATCTTGAGTTTCATCAATGCTCATTTAGCTGCTGTGTTTTCTGATGCTTTTCTAAACGTATCATATTATCAATACAGATGTTTTGTGGTAAAATTAGACCGTAGTCATTTATCTTGTCAGTGTGCTTGTTTTAACAAGAGAAATAGTCGACTTTCACTAATAACACAAAACAGTTCTGGCTGGAATATGTAAGGCTTGATGGACAAGTCTTCTGTTGTTGACATTTTATTAACGTGTGAATAAAAATGTTCTTTGAAGGTATCGTATATAATCGTATATCTCTAATCAAACTACAATAATGGCCGAACGTGGGGAGTTGAACCGACCGTGAACTCATCGACCTGGAGAGCAGGCGGGGTGTGACGCATCTCCTTTTTATTTAAAGGGGCCGCTTTGAAACGGGTCGCTCACAGACGCACATCAGAAAAGGGGCTTGTGGAGCTATAATAATGAGGAATTCAGACCCAAGCATTGCAGTTATGCTTTATATAGACCACAACGGTATGATTTATATGTAAAAATTAATGATTTAAAAGCATATGTACCCTTTAAAGGCTTTCACAAAATTCAAACCATTGTCTGTGACAGTAGCTGTGATTTTGTTAGAAATACTAAAGCATGAGTGGATATAGTCCAGTACAGTAGCAATGCTGTCGTACCTTGAAACTGCTTGTGTTGCTGTAGGCTGTGGATCGAACCAGTGGGCAGTCCCGCCGAGGTAACTGAGGTTGTGTGCAGTCCAAATATCTGCATTTTGGCGTACTCAGCATGTAGGTATGTAGCAAACGTCTTTGAGCATGGCAAACAGGCCCCTGCTGTATTTTAGAAATAATGGCTCAGAATGAATCGTCCTCCACCGTCCGATAACGGCAACATTCTTTTAACAACATACCTGCCTATCATACAGCTGACTTCAGCCTGTGTCATAGGCTTTTATTGTGAGGCAAAAAGATCTAGCTTTTGCTGCTTGGAGGACTTTACTCCGAGTCCTTCTCTGCTAGTGGATGGCGAGCTATCATCATCATCAGTCGAGGGCTGCACTGCTCGAGGCCACCGCTGATCGAGTCGTCACACGGAGAGATCCTTTGACGTTTTCCTCAGGCTTGAACACAGAAGTCTCACAGAGCTCGGCTCTGAAGTGAAAGGCATTGCAGGACGGGGGCGCGTGACACGTTCCTGTTCTTGACTTGATACTTGAAGTTGATATGGCTCCCTAAAGTAATCCCTAACGTCGTCACGTCGAAACGTGAGCGACTGAACTCTCAATTTAGTTTATTTCTTGCAATGCTAACTCGCAACTGTGGAAAAAATAGTTGCATTATCTTTTAAAGAGTTTTATTTTGTGGTGGAAACAAGCTTTCATACTGTGACCAAGAGGTTGCCAACAAAAATGAAATCCCCTTTGCTTTAATAAGCCAAGTCTGAAGGACCATGAAAGGCAAAGTTAGAGCTCACTGGCTGTTTACTGAGCTATTTTGTGGGACAGTACATCTGTGGCTTCAATCTCACCTTGGCACATCACTACAATGGGCAGAAACTGCACCGCAAATATGTGTCACTGAAGTTGGAGAAAGAGCGCTTAAAGTGCTGTCTACATTATTGCAAATGTTTTCAGCAGAAAATGAGTTTTGCGGTCCTCCTCAAAAGAGAGGTGACAAAGGTGCACTGAGAGCAGAAATATTGATTGCACTTACAAAAGGGTGGTATGTCTTTCAGACAGCTTAGACAAGAAATGAATGTGTGTTTTTTTTTTACATTCTTTAAAATAAATTCACTGGTGCTACAGCAACTGTTGTGTTTGTGTGTGTGTGTGAGAGCACAATCGATCACTTGGGTGAAAAATGGGCAGAGTTTTGATATAAAGGTATAACTTCATGGATACAAAAGAAAATGTGCAAGTTCAGATCACAGCAAAACTATTAGTGGGTGTGTATGTGAAAGGCTGTTTGAAGAAGAAAAAAAGACAAACACTTTTAATACACTCAACCTCTTGTGAGCTGTTAATTTAATGATGACATTTGTATGCCCTCTAAAGGCTTTAACCCTCTGGGGTCTAGGGTGTTTATGGGGTCCTTGAGATGTTTTGACAGAAAACGCAGCTAACCGTTTACTGTGCAGTCTCACCCTCCGCAAAATGGCGGACGCGTTGACGTATCGCAGCAACGTTCCAAAGCGGCCAATAGGGCATCTATGTATTTATTATGTCTATGCCCGCTGACAGCACAGAGGCTTCCAATTCAACTGCAGTAGCCCCCGTTTAACCTGAAGAGGGCAGCACTCAGACCTTTTTTAAAAAACCCAAATGTCAAAAAAATTACTTGAATCAATGACCAGCATTAATAAAGCCCCAGTATTACAGATCATTAACTAAAAAAAAAAAGCATTAACTAATTCTTTTAGGTTTTAGTTACCCTTTAAGGAGATTTCAACACCATAAAAGTGGACAGTGAATTTTATTAATACTATTTTGAAACTGTCCAGCTAATAACAGAAAATAATAGTTATATTAGAAAGGAAACATCTCTGCATTTTTTAAATCATTGATCCTGAATGGCACTGGTTAAAATCACCATTCATTTTCTGTGTTCTTTGTACTCAGACCTCTGAATGTGTTTTGTGTTTTATAGAAGAATGGGTGAGTAAACTTGAGAGTGAGTAAATTATCATTTAAATAGTCACATATGCGTGATGAACTCATGTTACTCTTTATATTGAGGACACTGTAGCTATTTGCCACTCCTGTTTACATGTATGGTCGTAAGTTAGTTTGAATGCATTTAACTTTTAGTCTTCCTTATGATGGAATGTGCAGTAACTCCTAACTCCTGAAACACTCAATAGCATGTATGCAATAAATTCACTTTTTTTTGTTGAATGTTAAATCCTATTATTGACTCGATTAAACTTGCTGCATAGCTGCAGTTAAGCAAAAGTCCATGGCAACGGTATCTAAGGGAGTCTAGAGAAGACAGAATATCCTTTTGTGCTGATGCCTCAAACAGACTGTTTTGCGGCAGGTCTTTATTATTTTGCTCTGTTGTAAATGCATGGGAGGAAAATCAAATAGTGCGACTAATAAGCTGAATTCAAAACGGGTGCAGAGGGAATGTGGCCCTGCAGTCACTCAGAGACTTAGTTAAACACAGATACATGTGTTTATGCCTGTCTTCAGTTTGCACACGGTAAACATGCCTCTAAAGGGTTCATTTTGCATTAGCGTGTAAAAGCTGAGTTTGTCATTGGAACATGTTCATCAGTAAATGTAAGATGGTATTGCTCTGTGGATTGTAGACTGAATATCTGATCACAAAATATATTATTGAGCCTTACATAAATAATTCTTCTACTCTTTGTATATTGAAGTTAAGCCATGGACTTTTGCTTAACTGCAAGTTTAATCCCATCATTAAAAGGATTTAACATTCAACAAAAAAATAGAATTTATTGCATACATGCGATTGAGTGTTTCATGCCATTAATCTAACCGGGTTTTCAAAAGATGAACTCACTTGATCATCTTTCTTGTCCTTGATTGAGACTCTGTAGTCTACAACTAGTTAATCCAAACTTAAGCAACATCTCAGAAAGTCAGTTGTTTAGTGTGGATTAATTTAAGTAGAATTAGCCTAGACCTGGTTTATTTTAACCGGCCCATAATCTTCAAATTTTAAATATACATGGTCAGACATGTGGCTTTAGCTGCAGTGCATTTCTAGAGTGATTCAATCTTCAAATTTATTTTCATGAAGATGTTTCATATATATTTCAAATAACTTTACAAAACTTTGAAGCCAGTAATAATTAATGTTTTTTCATTAAGACTAATTAATTTATTTACATTTACAATAAACTGCCAGGTGTCAGCTTTCAAATGAGATCATACTTGTGTTCATGATCTGTTTCAGTTTGGGTATGCCATTTCTTTGGATTTTTCAGAAGTGGGGTTGCAGCTTAACAGGTTAAAGAATTACTGATCCGTTTAGTGTCATAAAACATGAAAATACACTGAGTTTGTGTTACCTTATTTCAGACATAATTTTTTTTTAAAACCTGAACCAAAAGTGTTACAGAGTCAGATTTTGAATCAGGATATTGTTTTTGCTAAATTGAAACAATTAGCCTTTTTATTGCATGTTCAGTCAAGCCCATATGACATGACAATTGAATCATTTTTATCATAATAATAATGATGGAAATGTTAGCATTTTTTGTACTAAAATTAATTTATTTAACGTGAAATAAACAAACATTCATCAGAATATCTCCTACTACACTTCTGTATTTTATTTGTGAATAAAACAAAGTGCTCATAAAGATTTTAGGCTCAAACGTGTGAGAAAAGGACCGTCCAATCTGCAAACGTGCTGCTGTTGTTGTTTTTGAAGGACATTAAAAAGGATTGGGTTTTTTTTTTCAATGAAAATTTCAGAAGCTCATGGAAAAATAGTTTAACACAAGCTGTTTGTAATTCTCCTCCGGTGCTGTTATTGAGGTTGTTGTTTGTTAAAGACACAAAGCACAGTTTTATCTCTTTCTAACAAGCTTTGGACAAATTAGAATGTGATTCTCATTCATCAAGTATTGAAACTCATTCTGATGGTATAAACAAGAAGAATTGCGAATCACAGGAAAATAAATTGCTTTTTGAGGGTCCCATTCAGGTAGCTAAATCTTTCAAACATGTCTCATCAACTACAAAGTGATCCAGAGATGAGACGAGCACCTTTTAAATCAGTTTGGGGAAAAAAATGCTGGCTGCTCTTTAGCTCCAAACAAAAGATTTCGGGATGGCTTTTGAGGAAAGGAAAAGACTAGAATGTTGTCTTTAAAGATTGGAAGCAAATGCTTCAAAGCATGATTTTAAAAACAGACAATCTGCAAACTGAAATCTCTGTTTTTCAACCCTTTCAAATCTATAGTTCAGTCAGCACAAACTCATTTTGCCTTTCCCAACTCAAGGCATGCTTCGACCCATACAACATGTCAAGACTTAATGGGTGATGTCAAGGTCATGGACACTAACAACACTGCAAGGACATGAAGTTTTAATGTTTTTCTTTTTTTTTTTGTTGCACATATTGACTTCTTAATCACAAAGATGCTTCACTAACAACAGTTAGAGAGGCATCTGAAATGTGTTTACATGATATGTAAGGCTGTCAAGATATTTACGGGCTGATGAACTGAGAAATTAAATTTTCCTTGAGCTTATAAGAATATTCTGTAAGTTTCAGAACTGAAAGCGTCCTTGTTAGTCCAATTAAAGCTTTTGACACCAGCCTCAGTAAACGACTTTTTTAATGACGTTCCAGCTGATGAGGGTAAAACATTGTCCGTCTGTTCGCTTCATTTCACTGAGGATTGTTTTGTAGAGACTGGATTTGCACAGCGATTAAGAGTAAAGAACGGTGCTGTGTCGTCTATATTGGATCTGACAGGAATGCTGCAACACGGACTCTGGGTCCAACATGTACGGGCCAATCAATCCGGTCGCCAATTTACAACATTGGACGTTTTCAAAACAATTTCCCCCACGTGCACCGACGGGTGAGTCGAAACTCATTATAATATACAAAACTGTTCTCCACTCACAGCAGTGGGCGTTTACTTCCAAGTCTTCAGTGCGAGACGCCCATAAAAACCAGTGTTATTCAGCTAAGCTCTAAACTGGGGTAGAAAATAGACTATTAATGATTCATTTTGATGTTTTTGAATGCAAACGTCATACGTTGACCAGTTGTCCAGTTTTTTTTTTTTTTTTTTCAGGGACTACCCACAATTTGGCACAGAAAGGCAAGGGAACGTTTTTATATGGTGGGATTTTAACTGTATTAGACAGTCATGTTGATAGGTTACTAGCAGAAAGAGGACCACAGTCAAAAAGCCCTTTTAGGAATAATGAGAGAATTAGGTCCACAGATATTTGGAGACACTTGCATCCTAAAGAGAAGGATTTTACCTTCATGTCACATGTGCATGCAGGCCTAGTTATTCTAGAACAGACTTCTTTTGTACATCTGGGGCAGATTTACATAATGTCAAATAATGTCATATAGATCCCATAACTATATCTGATCATGCTCCAGTTAGGCTAATACTTCAGTTAGGACAAGAAAAACAATTTAAACAAAATTCGAAACAATCCAACACCTGTCTCCATGGTGACCCCTAGTGGTCAGAACAGTGTAAATGCAAAAAAAAAAAAAAAAAAAAAAAAAAAAAAAAAAAAACCCAGGGCCAAACATGCATAAAAAAAACCTTTTACAGATATATTGCAAATGTTTTATTGAAAGTAAAATCTTTCAAATGTAATTATCTAATCATCTAACTAGATTATCAAGTGCATTTGTTCATTTCATTTTTTTGTATTAGTTTTTAGGTTTGTTTGTTGTGTTAATTCTATGAATGGCTCAGCTAAACAGGCCAATAAGCCAATTAATTATCATTATTCATTTTAATTATTTTAATTTAACTCATCAGAGATCAGGTAAGACCCACAGACACTTATTCAATGGTTCTCAGTGAATCCTCATGATTGATAGATCATTGCCCCCAAACAGTTATGACGTAATGAATCCTCATTTACTGAAATCACATGACTTTGGCGTCTAATACACACTCTTACCATTGAATTGAAACAAACGATTTGTAAAGGCTTCTGTGTTTTGAAATTGCCATCACTAGTTTGACGTCAATTTAATTTGTATATTTATCTTTTCACATTGTTTTGGGTTTTGGGAGGTAGGCAAGAAATTGTATTTTATTTTTGGAATTGTTTTAGTTTTTTTTAATTTGGCCTTGTTTACCCCTGACGCTAAACCCTTTTGGAAATAAACACAGTTGTTGTTGGTATATCTCTCTGGTGAGTGAAACTCATTCCTTCTTCTGTTACGGCTAATCCTCCCTAGCGGTTTAATATACTTCTATTATCTTTTACAGCACATTAATGAGCATTAGAGAAACAAATCACTATAAAATTATGACATGAGTGTAAGATGCAAATGTCAGCAGCCAAATGAACACAGTCTTAAGAACTGTCAGAATGTCTGCAAGTGCTTGTGCAAAGATTCCCCCAGTGGATCAAGCTGTTATTCAAATACCATTACAGGTGCAGTGTGGGATTTTTAGCGCCATCTAGCGGTTTGGTTGTGAGTTACCACCAGGTTTGAACTACGGGCTCCACCCACTGCTCACCCCTCCCTTTCGAAGAAGCTACGGTGGCTAAAACGGGACAAACATCTCGTCGGCTGAGACAGCAGAGAATAGCCAGAGTAAGCCAAGAGTGAGTATAATGGACCGTGGTTCAGAAACAATCATGGATAAAGTTTACAAAGCCATAGTCAGGTGAGAATCAAGGGTTTTAATATATAATTTAATATAATAATAGTAATCAGCGCTCATTCCCCATTGACTACAATAGTAGGAAAAAATACATACAATGGTAGTCAAAGGGGAATGGGATCTGTTTGATTAAAACATTCTTCCAAATATCTTCCTTTGTGTTCAGCAGAACAAATAAACACATGGAGGTTTGGAACAACATGAGGGCGAGTAAATACTGACAGAATTTTCATTTTTGGGTGAACGAACCCTTTAAACTAGGGGGCAGAGGAGCACTGAGATGCATTAAACATGTTGGGGGATTTGAATAACACTTTCTACACTAGAGGGAGACACACTCCACGATATACCGGATCCTCCGGCACCAAACAGTCTTCAAAAAGGAGCTCTCAATTAAGCTTTAAAATGGATCAAACTTTCCTATACTAAATTCAAGCACAGATTTTTAGTTGTGTATTAAGTACTCCATGTCCATATGAATACAGACTTGTCCATTTTTCATACTGTAAAAATACCTGAAAGACAACTTACCATTTTTCCTAAAGTTTCAATGATAGCCAAAGCAAACTAGTTTCAGTATTTCTTTTATTAAGTACAAATCAAGACAAGATAACGGTCAAAGATGTCAACACGTATTGCTATTTTTGCATTTCACATGTAAAGCCCTCCAATACACATCCTCTGACTTGTACAAAGAACAGTCATTTGCTTACAGCAAGAAAACCAAGCTCCCGAACCTTGTGAAAAAGCTCCAGAAAAGCAGACAGTAACAGGCATGTTAAGGATTTAAGTCCCGATCAGGTTCTGAAGACCACTAATATCAGGCAATGAAAAAGCTGCAGTCCAAACAGTTCAGATTTGTAAAAGGAGAGCTGAAGGTGTACAACCACTGCTATATACAAAACAAAAGCTGCAGTCATGTTTTCTGAATATGGACGATGATGAAACCTAACTTTTTCTTTCATGTGATGAGAAAAAGCACACCTTAAGATTCCCTATATTTGCCGATTTTATTTTCCATCATCACAGCTGACCTCTTTGGTTTCTTTGTTCTTCCGAACCTCTTCCAGCTTCTTGTCCTTGAATTGAAGGAAAAAACTATTAGTTATTTTCATTACAAAAGTCAGCTATAAAGCCACATCACATTTACAATACCTTCTCTTTGAACTTCTCGTTCATGGCTGCCAAGATTGCCGTTCGGTTTTCTTTATTGGCCTCCATTTTCTGGTTCAGTTTCTCCTCAGCCATCTTGCTGAAATTGTTGTTTTCTTCTAGAGCTTTCTGAAGCACCTCCTTTTCATGCTCACGCTTCTCTGCTAAGTGCCTCAGAACCTCTGCTTCATGAGACTAGGGAAGAGAAGAGAAACGCTCTTTATCTTACAAACTAGAAATATGACATTGTCAGAAGAAAAACATCAAATGTCGCAGCAGTAGATTAAACAGAGAGAGCCAGCCTCCCTATGAGCCTTAACAATAAGTGCACTTTCTGCATCTTAACACACCCATTTATTGTGGTGTAACATTAGGGTCATGTAAATGTAATATTGTATGCAGGGTAAAACGTCTGACAACGTGTGGATACGCACCTTGCGTCTCTCTTCAGCGGCTTCTAGTTTTCTCTGGATCTCCTCCAAAGATAGGTCCTTTTTCTTTGGAGAGGCGAGTGGGAACTCACCCTTGGCATCTGAAGCTGGACTCCCAAGGATGACCTCAAAAGCTTGACCTGATGCGCGCTTGTCCAGCTCCTTAATCTGAATATCTGAAGCCAAGCTGACTTGTTAACTGCAGAATTCAAGGATCATCTCTGCCTCATATTTATCCAGATCATATCACCTGCCAGTTTTAATTTATTTTACATGTGCATAAATACAAGAATCTTACCACTTATAGAGGCCATTGTTGCAGAAGATACAGGTCAAAGTATGCCTGAAAACAAAATCAGAAACATTAACTCTACATTACTGCACATTCATCCTAGTCATATTGTAAACATTTACTTTGATGCATCTAAACGGGGAAATATCATAGACTTCTATGGATTCTGTATGAAGCAGAAAATGAATTCAATTTATAAAACAATAAAATAAAAACCACTAGTGCTTAAATAGCTTTTTGTATTTTCAGATAATTAGTTATTAATAAACGGTCCTCGTTATTTGAGGACGCCCCCTGATGTCCCAAACTGCAGTTTGTCAGATTTTGCCACTCTCGAAATCTGGCAGCGTCTCCAAAACACAGCCGACAAATTAAGACATTTTGTTGTCGACAGGTTGTGAATTTGGCGCGCAAATATATTCAGCTTAACAACGACGCGGGAAAAACTGGCGCGTATTCTTCAAAAACACTCAAACTGCACCGCCCCCTCCCCTTAACACTAACTTTACCTGCACGTGTGGGGGGAAAAAACGCATAAAATGGCATACTTCGTATAACGTTACACGTTTTATCCGTTATGTGTTCCTACGTTTGAACAAGACAATAAGTGCACTTTGTGAATAAACAAACGCGCTTTTATTAGTAACGCAGAGAGAACAGGTCCAAACAAAGGCAGTCAAGCGGGTGCGCGTGCACAGCTCCGCCCTGCTCTTTCTCCAGCTCCATGATCACACAATAACACATACAAAACACCATGATCACACAATAACACATGCAAACCTTCCATTTGCGCGGAACTCTGACCTGCAACGATTCTTTAATGTAACGTTAGATGAATTACGTTAACTTACATGAACATTAACACGACATTCATGCAGAGCGATGCACATTTTTTGAAACCATGGTGTTTCAATCATATACCAACTTACCAAGCTTTAAACGGGCATTCTGACACATTTCAAACGCATGCGTTGATACTACACGTTAACGTTTTCAATATTGTTTTCAAAATACCAAGACAAACAAGGTTTTATATGCTATGCTTACTTACACAACCTAAATCGAGACATGACACCTTTCAATGCAGATAACGTTAACTTAAACCTTGAAATGCGAGTGTCGCACCTACCTTCAGACAAAAACACCAGGGTTTGCTCACAAAGCGTTCCTCTCGCGCCGTCTTCTCTCCTCGACACATGTCAAGTTCGCGCATAAAAGGGTCGAATTTATGTCGTCACATCATGTTCTCGATCCCAATTGGCTGCGCTCACTGACTCCCGGATAATGTAGTTCTGTTTCAAATAGGGGCGATTCTATGATTTTCCTTTTAGGGGGGCTAAGCCCCCAATGAAGGTATGATAAAAATAAATAAATTAATTAATTAAAAAAAAAAGGTAAACGTTTCATTTAAGGTCTAATGCTCACTTTCATTACCATGCAATTTCAGGGTTTTATAATCACTGTAGTCCTGAATTTGAGTTGTGTTAGTTAGGAGGGTTCGGGTTTTCCCAAAGAAAATTTCTAATTCTCTAAATGTTTTGAAGGCAACATTTTTTGGGGGATAAAACCATGTCAGTGGGCAGCTGATTATTTTTCTCTCCTCATCAGCATCACACTCTTTTTCTCTTTGTTTTTCTTTGCCCTGCCTCTTCCCCTCCTAATGTTGAGCTTTGACTGCATAGGCTTTTCATTTTTGTCTGACAGTGAAGAAAGTAAACATAGGATTTTGCCTATGAGTCATTTTCCCAGACGTGTTCATTTACTGAAAAATTAGGAGAGGAAACTAAGTTTCCAAAATTAATTCACATTCCTTCGGGGCGCAGACTACATATACCTCTTGCCAAGAGGAATATTTGAGATCATTTGTTCCATTGCGGTGACTGTTTTAAATTCAATTCTCAATTGAGGTGATTTTTATAGGTGTGTGAATTTGCACATACTGTATTAATATTACTTATTTATGTATTAATTATTTATTTCTTATGTGTTTGTTATGTGGTTTGTAACGTGGTTGTTGTGCCAGTGTCAAAGAAGAATTTCTGTCCCAAGAAGATTGGAGAAACTTATTTTTTCGCACCAAAAAAAAAAAACGACAGGGATACCACTGTCGTTTTTTTGTTTTTTTTTTGGGTCGAAATTTTGAGTTGCTCTGATTTTGATTCTGATTTCGTCCGTCCGTCCGTCCATCTCAAGAAGATTGGAGAAACTTGTTTGTTTCGCACCCAAAAAAAAAAACGACAGGGGTACCACTGTCGTTTTTTTTCGGGTCGAAATTTTGAGTTGCGCTGATTTTGATTCTGATTTCATCCGTCTGTCCGTCCGTCTGAAGAAGATTGGAGAAACTTATTTTTTCGCACAAAAAAAAAAAAACTACAGGGATACCACTGAGCCTCCATTTTTGCACTCAGGTCTAAGTCTCATGGCTCTCTTTCAGAATCCAGAGTTTTGGGAAGATTGGAGAAACTTAATTTTTCACCCGAAAAAAAAAACGTAAGGGGTACCACTGTCGTTTTTTTTTTCGGGCCGAATTTTAAAGTTTCGATATCTCAGCTCTGGAAGGGGCTAGAGCCTCCATTTTTGCACTCAGGTCTAAGTCTCATGGCCCTCTATCAGAATCCAGAGTTTTGGGAAGATTGGAGAAACTTAATTTTTCGCCCGAAAAAAAAAAAAACAACGTAAGGGGTACCACTGTCGTTGTTTTTTTTTCGGGAAGAATTTTTGACTTTCGATATCTCAGCTCTGGAAGGGGCTAGAGCCTCCATTTTTGCACTCAGGTCTAAGTCTCATGGCCCTCTATCAGAATCCAGAGTTTTGGGAAGATTGGAGAAACTTAATTTTTCGCCCGAAAAAAAAAAACGTAAGGGGTACCACTGTCGTTTTTTTTTCGGTCCGAATTTTTGAGTTTCGATATCTCAGCTCTGGAAGGGTCTAGAGCCTCCATTTTTGCACTCAGGTCTAAGTCTCATGGCCCTCTATCAGAATCCAGAGTTTTGGGAAGATTGGAGAAACTTAATTTTTCACCCGAAAAAAAAAAAAACGTAAGGGGTACCACTGTCGTTTTTTTTTTCGGTCCGAATTTTTGAGTTTCGATATCTCAGCTCTGGAAGGGGCTAGAGCCTCCATTTTTGCACTCAGGTCAAAGTCTCACAGCCCTCTATCAGAATCCAGAGTTTTGAGAAGATTGGAGAAACTTAATTTTTCGCCCAAAAATGAAAAAAAACGAAAGGGGTAACACTGTCGTTTTTTTTTTCGGGTCGAAATTTTGAAGTTTGATATCTCAGCTCTGGAAGGGTCTAGATCATCCATTTTTGCACTCAGGTCAAAGTCTCACAGCCCTCTATCATAATCCAGAGTTTTGAGAAGATTGGAGAAACTTCATTTTTCGCCCGAAAAAAAAAACGTAGGCCTAAGGGGTACCACTGTCGTTTTTTTTCCGGGCCGAATTTTTGAGTTTCGATATCTCAGCTCTGGAAGGGGCTAGAGCCTCCATTTTTGCACTCAGGTCTAAGTCTCATGGCCCTCTATCAGAATCCAGAGTTTTGGGAAGATTGGAGAAACTTAATTTTTCGCCCGAAAAAAAAAAACGTAAGGGGTACCACTGTCGTTTTTTTTTTCGGGCCGAATTTTTGATTTTCGATATCTCAGCTCTGGAAGGGGCTAGAGCCTCCATTTTTGCACTCAGGTCTAAGTCTCATGGCCCTCTATCAGAATCCAGAGTTTTGGGAAGATTGGAGAAACTTAATTTTTCGCCCGAAAAAAAAAAAAAACGTAAGGGGTACCACTGTCGTTTTTTTTTTCGGGCCGAATTTTTGAGTTTCGATATCTCAGCTCTGGAAGGGGCTAGAGCCTCCATTTTTGCACTCAGGTCAAAGTCTCACAGCCCTCTATCATAATCCAGAGTTTTGAGAAGATTGGAGAAACTTAATTTTTCGCCCAAAAAAAAAAAAAACGAAAGGGGTAACACTGTCGTTTTTTTTTTCGGGTCGAAATTTTGAAGTTTGATATCTCAGCTCTGGAAGGGTCTAGAGCCTCCATTTTTGCACTCAGGTCAAAGTCTCACAGCCCTCTATCAGAATCCAGAGTTTTGGGAAGATTGGAGAAACTTAATTTTTCGCCCGAAAAAAAAAAAACGTAAGGGGTAACACTGTCGTTTTTTTTTTTCGGTCCGAATTTTTGAGTTTCGATATCTCAGCTCTGGAAGGGGCTAGAGCCTCCATTTTTGCACTCAGGTCTAAGTCTCATGGCCCTCTATCAGAATCCAGAGTTTTGGGAAGATTGGAGAAACTTAATTTTTCGCCCGAAAAAAAAAACGTAAGGGGTACCACTGTCGTTTTTTTTTAAGTCCGAATTTTTTAGTTTCGATATCTCAGCTCTGGAAGGGGCTAGAGCCTCCATTTTTGCACTCAGGTCAAAAATCACAGCCCTCTATCAGAATCCAGAGTTTTGAGAAGATTGGAGAAACTTAATTTTTCGCCCGAAAAAAAAAAACGAAAGGGTAACACTGTCGTTTTTTTTTTTTCGGGTCGAAAAATTAAGTTTTGATATCTCAAAACTCTGGAGGGTCTAGAGGCTCCAGACTTTGACCTGAGTGCAAAAATGGACAGCTCTAGACCCTTCCAGAGCTGAGATATGGAGAAACTCAAAATTTCGACCCGAAAAAAAAAAACGACAGTGTTACCCCTTTCGTTTTTTTTTCGGGCGAAAAATTAAGTTTCTCCAATCTTCTCAAAACTCTGGATTATGATAGAGGGCTGTGAGACTTTGACCTGAGTGCAAAAATGGATCTATCTAGACCCTTCCAGAGCTGAGATATCAAACTTCAAAATTTCGACCCGAAAAAAAAACGACAGTGTTACCCCTTTCGTTTTTTTTCATTTTTGGGCGAAAAATTAAGTTTCTCCAATCTTCTCAAAACTCTGGATTATGATAGAGGGCTGTGAGACTTTGACCTGAGTGCAAAAATGGCCCTCTAGACCCTTCCAGAGCTGAGATATCAAACTCAAAATTTCGACCCGAAAAAAAAACGACAGTGTTACCCCTTTCGTTTTTTTTCATTTTTGGGCGAAAAATTAAGTTTCTCCAATCTTCTCAAAACTCTGGATTATGATAGAGGGCTGTGAGACTTTGACCTGAGTGCAAAAATGGAGGCTCTAGACCCTTCCAGAGCTGAGATATCAAACTTCAAAATTTCGACCCGAAAAAAAAAACGACAGTGTTACCCTTTCGTTTTTTTTTCATTTTTGGGCGAAAAATTAAGTTTCTCCAATCTTCTCAAAACTCTGGATTATGATAGAGGGCTGTGAGACTTTGACCTGAGTGCAAAAATGGAGGCTCTAGACCCTTCCAGAGCTGAGATATCGAAACTCAAAATTTCGACCCGAAAAAAAAACGACAGTGTTACCCTTTCGTTTTTTTTTTCATTTTGGGCGAAAAATTAAGTTTCTCCAATCTTCTCAAAACTCTGGATTATGATAGAGGGCTGTGAGACTTTGACCTGAGTGCAAAAATGGAGGCTCTAGACCCTTCCAGAGCTGAGATATCGAAACTCAAAATTTCGACCCGAAAAAAAAACGACAGTGTTACCCCTTTCGTTTTTTTTCATTTTTGGGCGAAAAATTAAGTTTCTCCAATCTTCTCAAAACTCTGGATTATGATAGAGGGCTGTGAGACTTTGACCTGAGTGCAAAAATGGAGGCTCTAGACCCTTCCAGAGCTGAGATATCAAACTTCAAAATTTCGACCCGAAAAAAAAACGACAGTGTTACCCCTTTTGTTTTTTTTCATTTTTGGGCGAAAAATTAAGTTTCTCCAATCTTCTCAAAACTCTGGATTATGATAGAGGGCTGTGAGACTTTGACCTGAGTGCAAAAATGGAGGCTCTAGACCCTTCCAGAGCTGAGATATCAAACTTCAAAATTTCGACCCGAAAAAAAAACGACAGTGTTACCCCTTTCGTTTTTTTTTCATTTTTGGGCGAAAAATTAAGTTTCTCCAATCTTCTCAAAACTCTGGATTATGATAGAGGGCTGTGAGACTTTGACCTGAGTGCAAAAATGGATGATCTAGACCCTTCCAGAGCTGAGATATCAAACTTCAAAATTTCGACCCGAAAAAAAAACGACAGTGTTACCCCTTTCGTTTTTTTTTCATTTTTGGGCGAAAAATTAAGTTTCTCCAATCTTCTCAAAACTCTGGATTATGATAGAGGGCTGTGAGACTTTGACCTGAGTGCAAAAATGGATGATCTAGACCCTTCCAGAGCTGAGATATCAAACTTCAAAATTTCGACCCGAAAAAAAAAACGACAGTGTTACCCCTTTTGTTTTTTTTTCATTTTTGGGCGAAAAATTAAGTTTCTCCAATCTTCTCAAAACTCTGGATTATGATAGAGGGCTGTGAGACTTTGACCTGAGTGCAAAAATGGATGCTCTAGACCCTTCCAGAGCTGAGATATCAAACTTCAAAATTTCGACCCGAAAAAAAAAACGACAGTGTTACCCCTTTTGTTTTTTTTCATTTTTGGGCGAAAAATTAAGTTTCTCCAATCTTCTCAAAACTCTGGATTATGATAGAGGGCTGTGAGACTTTGACCTGAGTGCAAAAATGGATGATCTAGACCCTTCCAGAGCTGAGATATCAAACTTCAAAATTTCGACCCGAAAAAAAAACGACAGTGTTACCCCTTTCGTTTTTTTTCATTTTTGGGCGAAAAATTAAGTTTCTCCAATCTTCTCAAAACTCTGGATTATGATAGAGGGCTGTGAGACTTTGACCTGAGTGCAAAAATGGAGGCTCTAGACCCTTCCAGAGCTGAGATATCGAAACTCAAAATTTCGACCCGAAAAAAAAACGACAGTGTTACCCCTTTCGTTTTTTTTTCATTTTGGGCGAAAAATTAAGTTTCTCCAATCTTCTCAAAACTCTGGATTATGATAGAGGGCTGTGAGACTTTGACCTGAGTGCAAAAATGGAGGCTCTAGACCCTTCCAGAGCTGAGATATCAAACTTCAAAATTTCGACCCGAAAAAAAAACGACAGTGTTACCCCTTTCGTTTTTTTTTCATTTTTGGGCGAAAAATTAAGTTTCTCCAATCTTCTCAAAACTCTGGATTATGATAGAGGGCTGTGAGACTTTGACCTGAGTGCAAAAATGGAGGCTCTAGACCCTTCCAGAGCTGAGATATCAAACTTCAAAATTTCGACCCGAAAAAAAAAACGACAGTGTTACCCCTTTCGTTTTTTTTCATTTTTGGGCGAAAAATTAAGTTTCTCCAATCTTCTCAAAACTCTGGATTATGATAGAGGGCTGTGAGACTTTGACCTGAGTGCAAAAATGGAGGCTCTAGACCCTTCCAGAGCTGAGATATCAAACTTCAAAATTTCGACCCGAAAAAAAAACGACAGTGTTACCCCTTTCGTTTTTTTTCATTTTTGGGCGAAAAATTAAGTTTCTCCAATCTTCTCAAAACTCTGGATTATGATAGAGGGCTGTGAGACTTTGACCTGAGTGCAAAAATGGAGGCTCTAGACCCTTCCAGAGCTGAGATATCGAAATTCAAAATTTCGACCCGAAAAAAAAAACGACAGTGTTACCCCTTTCGTTTTTTTTCATTTTTGGGCGAAAAATTAAGTTTCTCCAATCTTCTCAAAACTCTGGATTATGATAGAGGGCTGTGAGACTTTGACCTGAGTGCAAAAATGGAGGCTCTAGACCCTTCCAGAGCTGAGATATCAAACTTCAAAATTTCGACCCGAAAAAAAAACGACAGTGTTACCCCTTTCGTTTTTTTTCATTTTTGGGCGAAAAATTAAGTTTCTCCAATCTTCTCAAAACTCTGGATTATGATAGAGGGCTGTGAGACTTTGACCTGAGTGCAAAAATGGAGGCTCTAGACCCTTCCAGAGCTGAGATATCAAACTTCAAAATTTCGACCCGAAAAAAAAACGACAGTGTTACCCCTTTCGTTTTTTTTCATTTTTGGGCGAAAAATTAAGTTTCTCCAATCTTCTCAAAACTCTGGATTATGATAGAGGGCTGTGAGACTTTGACCTGAGTGCAAAAATGGAGGCTCTAGACCCTTCCAGAGCTGAGATATCGAAACTTCAAAATTTCGACCCGAAAAAAAAACGACAGTGTTACCCCTTTCGTTTTTTTTTCATTTTTGGGCGAAAAATTAAGTTTCTCCAATCTTCTCAAAACTCTGGATTATGATAGAGGGCTGTGAGACTTTGACCTGAGTGCAAAAATGGAGGCTCTAGACCCTTCCAGAGCTGAGATATCAAATTCAAAATTTCGACCCGAAAAAAAAACGACAGTGTTACCCCTTTCGTTTTTTTTTCATTTTTGGGCGAAAAATTAAGTTTCTCCAATCTTCTCAAAACTCTGGATTATGATAGAGGGCTGTGAGACTTTGACCTGAGTGCAAAAATGGAGGCTCTAGACCCTTCCAGAGCTGAGATATCAAACTTCAAAATTTCGACCCGAAAAAAAAACGACAGTGTTACCCCTTTCGTTTTTTTTCATTTTTGGGCGAAAAATTAAGTTTCTCCAATCTTCTCAAAACTCTGGATTATGATAGAGGGCTGTGAGACTTTGACCTGAGTGCAAAAATGGAGGCTCTAGACCCTTCCAGAGCTGAGATATCAAACTTCAAAATTTCGACCCGAAAAAAAAACGACAGTGTTACCCCTTTCGTTTTTTTTTCATTTTTGGGCGAAAAATTAAGTTTCTCCAATCTTCTCAAAACTCTGGATTATGATAGAGGGCTGTGAGACTTTGACCTGAGTGCAAAAATGGAGGCTCTAGACCCTTCCAGAGCTGAGATATCAAATTCAAAATTTCGACCCGAAAAAAAAACGACAGTGTTACCCCTTTCGTTTTTTTTCATTTTTGGGCGAAAAATTAAGTTTCTCCAATCTTCTCAAAACTCTGGATTATGATAGAGGGCTGTGAGACTTTGACCTGAGTGCAAAAATGGAGGCTCTAGACCCTTCCAGAGCTGAGATATCGAAATTCAAAATTTCGACCCGAAAAAAAAACGACAGTGTTACCCCTTTCGTTTTTTTTCATTTTTGGGCGAAAAATTAAGTTTCTCCAATCTTCTCAAAACTCTGGATTATGATAGAGGGCTGTGAGACTTTGACCTGAGTGCAAAAATGGAGGCTCTAGACCCTTCCAGAGCTGAGATATCAAACTTCAAAATTTCGACCCGAAAAAAAAACGACAGTGTTACCCCTTTCGTTTTTTTTCATTTTTGGGCGAAAAATTAAGTTTCTCCAATCTTCTCAAAACTCTGGATTATGATAGAGGGCTGTGAGACTTTGACCTGAGTGCAAAAATGGAGGCTCTAGACCCTTCCAGAGCTGAGATATCAAACTTCAAAATTTCGACCCGAAAAAAAAACGACAGTGTTACCCCTTTCGTTTTTTTTCATTTTTGGGCGAAAAATTAAGTTTCTCCAATCTTCTCAAAACTCTGGATTATGATAGAGGGCTGTGAGACTTTGACCTGAGTGCAAAAATGGAGGCTCTAGACCCTTCCAGAGCTGAGATATCAAACTTCAAAATTTCGACCCGAAAAAAAAACGACAGTGTTACCCCTTTCGTTTTTTTTCATTTTTGGGCGAAAAATTAAGTTTCTCCAATCTTCTCAAAACTCTGGATTATGATAGAGGGCTGTGAGACTTTGACCTGAGTGCAAAAATGGAGGCTCTAGACCCTTCCAGAGCTGAGATATCGAAATTCAAAATTTCGACCCGAAAAAAAAACGACAGTGTTACCCCTTTCGTTTTTTTTCATTTTTGGGCGAAAAATTAAGTTTCTCCAATCTTCTCAAAACTCTGGATTATGATAGAGGGCTGTGAGACTTTGACCTGAGTGCAAAAATGGAGGCTCTAGACCCTTCCAGAGCTGAGATATCGAAATTCAAAATTTCGACCCGAAAAAAAAACGACAGTGTTACCCCTTTCGTTTTTTTTCATTTTTGGGCGAAAAATTAAGTTTCTCCAATCTTCTCAAAACTCTGGATTATGATAGAGGGCTGTGAGACTTTGACCTGAGTGCAAAAATGGAGGCTCTAGACCCTTCCAGAGCTGAGATATCAAACTTCAAAATTTCGACCCGAAAAAAAAACGACAGTGTTACCCCTTTCGTTTTTTTTCATTTTTGGGCGAAAAATTAAGTTTCTCCAATCTTCTCAAAACTCTGGATTATGATAGAGGGCTGTGAGACTTTGACCTGAGTGCAAAAATGGAGGCTCTAGACCCTTCCAGAGCTGAGATATCGAAATTCAAAATTTCGACCCGAAAAAAAAACGACAGTGTTACCCCTTTCGTTTTTTTTCATTTTTGGGCGAAAAATTAAGTTTCTCCAATCTTCTCAAAACTCTGGATTATGATAGAGGGCTGTGAGACTTTGACCTGAGTGCAAAAATGGAGGCTCTAGACCCTTCCAGAGCTGAGATATCAAATTCAAAATTTCGACCCGAAAAAAAAACGACAGTGTTACCCCTTTCGTTTTTTTTCATTTTTGGGCGAAAAATTAAGTTTCTCCAATCTTCTCAAAACTCTGGATTATGATAGAGGGCTGTGAGACTTTGACCTGAGTGCAAAAATGGAGGCTCTAGACCCTTCCAGAGCTGAGATATCAAACTTCAAAATTTCGACCCGAAAAAAAAACGACAGTGTTACCCCTTTCGTTTTTTTTCATTTTTGGGCGAAAAATTAAGTTTCTCCAATCTTCTCAAAACTCTGGATTATGATAGAGGGCTGTGAGACTTTGACCTGAGTGCAAAAATGGAGGCTCTAGACCCTTCCAGAGCTGAGATATCAAAATTCAAAATTTCGACCCGAAAAAAAAACGACAGTGTTACCCCTTTCGTTTTTTTTCATTTTTGGGCGAAAAATTAAGTTTCTCCAATCTTCTCAAAACTCTGGATTATGATAGAGGGCTGTGAGACTTTGACCTGAGTGCAAAAATGGAGGCTCTAGACCCTTCCAGAGCTGAGATATCAAATTCAAAATTTCGACCCGAAAAAAAAACGACAGTGTTACCCCTTTCGTTTTTTTTCATTTTTGGGCGAAAAATTAAGTTTCTCCAATCTTCTCAAAACTCTGGATTATGATAGAGGGCTGTGAGACTTTGACCTGAGTGCAAAAATGGAGGCTCTAGACCCTTCCAGAGCTGAGATATCGAAATTCAAAATTTCGACCCGAAAAAAAAACGACAGTGTTACCCCTTTCGTTTTTTTTCATTTTTGGGCGAAAAATTAAGTTTCTCCAATCTTCTCAAAACTCTGGATTATGATAGAGGGCTGTGAGACTTTGACCTGAGTGCAAAAATGGAGGCTCTAGACCCTTCCAGAGCTGAGATATCGAAATTCAAAATTTCGACCCGAAAAAAAAACGACAGTGTTACCCCTTTCGTTTTTTTTCATTTTTGGGCGAAAAATTAAGTTTCTCCAATCTTCTCAAAACTCTGGATTATGATAGAGGGCTGTGAGACTTTGACCTGAGTGCAAAAATGGAGGCTCTAGACCCTTCCAGAGCTGAGATATCAAACTTCAAAATTTCGACCCGAAAAAAAAACGACAGTGTTACCCCTTTCGTTTTTTTTCATTTTTGGGCGAAAAATTAAGTTTCTCCAATCTTCTCAAAACTCTGGATTATGATAGAGGGCTGTGAGACTTTGACCTGAGTGCAAAAATGGAGGCTCTAGACCCTTCCAGAGCTGAGATATCAAACTTCAAAATTTCGACCCGAAAAAAAAACGACAGTGTTACCCCTTTCGTTTTTTTTCATTTTTGGGCGAAAAATTAAGTTTCTCCAATCTTCTCAAAACTCTGGATTATGATAGAGGGCTGTGAGACTTTGACCTGAGTGCAAAAATGGAGGCTCTAGACCCTTCCAGAGCTGAGATATCAAACTTCAAAATTTCGACCCGAAAAAAAAACGACAGTGTTACCCCTTTCGTTTTTTTTCATTTTTGGGCGAAAAATTAAGTTTCTCCAATCTTCTCAAAACTCTGGATTATGATAGAGGGCTGTGAGACTTTGACCTGAGTGCAAAAATGGAGGCTCTAGACCCTTCCAGAGCTGAGATATCGAAACTTCAAAATTTCGACCCGAAAAAAAAACGACAGTGTTACCCCTTTCGTTTTTTTTCATTTTTGGGCGAAAAATTAAGTTTCTCCAATCTTCTCAAAACTCTGGATTATGATAGAGGGCTGTGAGACTTTGACCTGAGTGCAAAAATGGAGGCTCTAGACCCTTCCAGAGCTGAGATATCAAACTTCAAAATTTCGACCCGAAAAAAAAACGACAGTGTTACCCCTTTCGTTTTTTTTCATTTTTGGGCGAAAAATTAAGTTTCTCCAATCTTCTCAAAACTCTGGATTATGATAGAGGGCTGTGAGACTTTGACCTGAGTGCAAAAATGGAGGCTCTAGACCCTTCCAGAGCTGAGATATCGAAACTTCAAAATTTCGACCCGAAAAAAAAACGACAGTGTTACCCCTTTCGTTTTTTTTCATTTTTGGGCGAAAAATTAAGTTTCTCCAATCTTCTCAAAACTCTGGATTATGATAGAGGGCTGTGAGACTTTGACCTGAGTGCAAAAATGGAGGCTCTAGACCCTTCCAGAGCTGAGATATCAAACTTCAAAATTTCGACCCGAAAAAAAAACGACAGTGTTACCCCTTTCGTTTTTTTTCATTTTTGGGCGAAAAATTAAGTTTCTCCAATCTTCTCAAAACTCTGGATTATGATAGAGGGCTGTGAGACTTTGACCTGAGTGCAAAAATGGAGGCTCTAGACCCTTCCAGAGCTGAGATATCGAAACTTCAAAATTTCGACCCGAAAAAAAAACGACAGTGTTACCCCTTTCGTTTTTTTTCATTTTTGGGCGAAAAATTAAGTTTCTCCAATCTTCTCAAAACTCTGGATTATGATAGAGGGCTGTGAGACTTTGACCTGAGTGCAAAAATGGAGGCTCTAGACCCTTCCAGAGCTGAGATATCGAAACTTCAAAATTTCGACCCGAAAAAAAAACGACAGTGTTACCCCTTTCGTTTTTTTTCATTTTTGGGCGAAAAATTAAGTTTCTCCAATCTTCTCAAAACTCTGGATTATGATAGAGGGCTGTGAGACTTTGACCTGAGTGCAAAAATGGAGGCTCTAGACCCTTCCAGAGCTGAGATATCAAACTTCAAAATTTCGACCCGAAAAAAAAACGACAGTGTTACCCCTTTTGTTTTTTTTCATTTTTGGGCGAAAAATTAAGTTTCTCCAATCTTCTCAAAACTCTGGATTATGATAGAGGGCTGTGAGACTTTGACCTGAGTGCAAAAATGGAGGCTCTAGACCCTTCCAGAGCTGAGATATCAAACTTCAAAATTTCGACCCGAAAAAAAAACGACAGTGTTACCCCTTTCGTTTTTTTTCATTTTTGGGCGAAAAATTAAGTTTCTCCAATCTTCTCAAAACTCTGGATTATGATAGAGGGCTGTGAGACTTTGACCTGAGTGCAAAAATGGAGGCTCTAGACCCTTCCAGAGCTGAGATATCGAAACTTCAAAATTTCGACCCGAAAAAAAAACGACAGTGTTACCCCTTTCGTTTTTTTTCATTTTTGGGCGAAAAATTAAGTTTCTCCAATCTTCTCAAAACTCTGGATTATGATAGAGGGCTGTGAGACTTTGACCTGAGTGCAAAAATGGAGGCTCTAGACCCTTCCAGAGCTGAGATATCGAAACTTCAAAATTTCGACCCGAAAAAAAAACGACAGTGTTACCCCTTTCGTTTTTTTTCATTTTTGGGCGAAAAATTAAGTTTCTCCAATCTTCTCAAAACTCTGGATTATGATAGAGGGCTGTGAGACTTTGACCTGAGTGCAAAAATGGAGGCTCTAGACCCTTCCAGAGCTGAGATATCAAACTTCAAAATTTCGACCCGAAAAAAAAACGACAGTGTTACCCCTTTCGTTTTTTTTCATTTTTGGGCGAAAAATTAAGTTTCTCCAATCTTCTCAAAACTCTGGATTATGATAGAGGGCTGTGAGACTTTGACCTGAGTGCAAAAATGGAGGCTCTAGACCCTTCCAGAGCTGAGATATCAAACTTCAAAATTTCGACCCGAAAAAAAAAACGACAGTGTTACCCCTTTCGTTTTTTTTCATTTTTGGGCGAAAAATTAAGTTTCTCCAATCTTCTCAAAACTCTGGATTATGATAGAGGGCTGTGAGACTTTGACCTGAGTGCAAAAATGGAGGCTCTAGACCCTTCCAGAGCTGAGATATCAAACTTCAAAATTTCGACCCGAAAAAAAAACGACAGTGTTACCCCTTTCGTTTTTTTTCATTTTTGGGCGAAAAATTAAGTTTCTCCAATCTTCTCAAAACTCTGGATTATGATAGAGGGCTGTGAGACTTTGACCTGAGTGCAAAAATGGAGGCTCTAGACCCTTCCAGAGCTGAGATATCGAAACTTCAAAATTTCGACCCGAAAAAAAAACGACAGTGTTACCCCTTTCGTTTTTTTTCATTTTTGGGCGAAAAATTAAGTTTCTCCAATCTTCTCAAAACTCTGGATTATGATAGAGGGCTGTGAGACTTTGACCTGAGTGCAAAAATGGAGGCTCTAGACCCTTCCAGAGCTGAGATATCAAACTTCAAAATTTCGACCCGAAAAAAAAACGACAGTGTTACCCCTTTCGTTTTTTTTCATTTTTGGGCGAAAAATTAAGTTTCTCCAATCTTCTCAAAACTCTGGATTATGATAGAGGGCTGTGAGACTTTGACCTGAGTGCAAAAATGGAGGCTCTAGACCCTTCCAGAGCTGAGATATCGAAACTTCAAAATTTCGACCCGAAAAAAAAACGACAGTGTTACCCCTTTCGTTTTTTTTCATTTTTGGGCGAAAAATTAAGTTTCTCCAATCTTCTCAAAACTCTGGATTATGATAGAGGGCTGTGAGACTTTGACCTGAGTGCAAAAATGGAGGCTCTAGACCCTTCCAGAGCTGAGATATCGAAACTTCAAAATTTCGACCCGAAAAAAAAACGACAGTGTTACCCCTTTCGTTTTTTTTTCATTTTTGGGCGAAAAATTAAGTTTCTCCAATCTTCTCAAAACTCTGGATTATGATAGAGGGCTGTGAGACTTTGACCTGAGTGCAAAAATGGAGGCTCTAGACCCTTCCAGAGCTGAGATATCGAAACTTCAAAATTTCGACCCGAAAAAAAAACGACAGTGTTACCCCTTTCGTTTTTTTTCATTTTTGGGCGAAAAATTAAGTTTCTCCAATCTTCTCAAAACTCTGGATTATGATAGAGGGCTGTGAGACTTTGACCTGAGTGCAAAAATGGAGGCTCTAGACCCTTCCAGAGCTGAGATATCAAACTTCAAAATTTCGACCCGAAAAAAAAACGACAGTGTTACCCCTTTCGTTTTTTTTCATTTTTGGGCGAAAAATTAAGTTTCTCCAATCTTCTCAAAACTCTGGATTATGATAGAGGGCTGTGAGACTTTGACCTGAGTGCAAAAATGGAGGCTCTAGACCCTTCCAGAGCTGAGATATCAAACTTCAAAATTTCGACCCGAAAAAAAAACGACAGTGTTACCCCTTTCGTTTTTTTTCATTTTTGGGCGAAAAATTAAGTTTCTCCAATCTTCTCAAAACTCTGGATTATGATAGAGGGCTGTGAGACTTTGACCTGAGTGCAAAAATGGAGGCTCTAGACCCTTCCAGAGCTGAGATATCGAAACTTCAAAATTTCGACCCGAAAAAAAAAACGACAGTGTTACCCCTTTCGTTTTTTTTCATTTTTGGGCGAAAAATTAAGTTTCTCCAATCTTCTCAAAACTCTGGATTATGATAGAGGGCTGTGAGACTTTGACCTGAGTGCAAAAATGGAGGCTCTAGACCCTTCCAGAGCTGAGATATCGAAACTTCAAAATTTCGACCCGAAAAAAAAACGACAGTGTTACCCCTTTCGTTTTTTTTCATTTTTGGGCGAAAAATTAAGTTTCTCCAATCTTCTCAAAACTCTGGATTATGATAGAGGGCTGTGAGACTTTGACCTGAGTGCAAAAATGGAGGCTCTAGACCCTTCCAGAGCTGAGATATCAAACTTCAAAATTTCGACCCGAAAAAAAAACGACAGTGTTACCCCTTTCGTTTTTTTTCATTTTTGGGCGAAAAATTAAGTTTCTCCAATCTTCTCAAAACTCTGGATTATGATAGAGGGCTGTGAGACTTTGACCTGAGTGCAAAAATGGAGGCTCTAGACCCTTCCAGAGCTGAGATATCAAACTTCAAAATTTCGACCCGAAAAAAAAACGACAGTGTTACCCCTTTCGTTTTTTTTCATTTTTGGGCGAAAAATTAAGTTTCTCCAATCTTCTCAAAACTCTGGATTATGATAGAGGGCTGTGAGACTTTGACCTGAGTGCAAAAATGGAGGCTCTAGACCCTTCCAGAGCTGAGATATCAAACTTCAAAATTTCGACCCGAAAAAAAAACGACAGTGTTACCCCTTTCGTTTTTTTTCATTTTTGGGCGAAAAATTAAGTTTCTCCAATCTTCTCAAAACTCTGGATTATGATAGAGGGCTGTGAGACTTTGACCTGAGTGCAAAAATGGAGGCTCTAGACCCTTCCAGAGCTGAGATATCAAACTTCAAAATTTCGACCCGAAAAAAAAACGACAGTGTTACCCCTTTCGTTTTTTTTTCATTTTTGGGCGAAAAATTAAGTTTCTCCAATCTTCTCAAAACTCTGGATTATGATAGAGGGCTGTGAGACTTTGACCTGAGTGCAAAAATGGAGGCTCTAGACCCTTCCAGAGCTGAGATATCAAACTTCAAAATTTCGACCCGAAAAAAAAACGACAGTGTTACCCCTTTCGTTTTTTTTCATTTTTGGGCGAAAAATTAAGTTTCTCCAATCTTCTCAAAACTCTGGATTATGATAGAGGGCTGTGAGACTTTGACCTGAGTGCAAAAATGGAGGCTCTAGACCCTTCCAGAGCTGAGATATCAAACTTCAAAATTTCGACCCGAAAAAAAAACGACAGTGTTACCCCTTTTTTTTTTTTTTCATTTTTGGGCGAAAAATTAAGTTTCTCCAATCTTCTCAAAACTCTGGATTATGATAGAGGGCTGTGAGACTTTGACCTGAGTGCAAAAATGGAGGCTCTAGACCCTTCCAGAGCTGAGATATCAAACTTCAAAATTTCGACCCGAAAAAAAAACGACAGTGTTACCCCTTTTTTTTCATTTTTGGGCGAAAAATTAAGTTTCTCCAATCTTCTCAAAACTCTGGATTATGATAGAGGGCTGTGAGACTTTGACCTGAGTGCAAAAATGGAGGCTCTAGACCCTTCCAGAGCTGAGATATCAAACTTCAAAATTTCGACCCGAAAAAAAAACGACAGTGTTACCCCTTTCGTTTTTTTTCATTTTTGGGCGAAAAATTAAGTTTCTCCAATCTTCTCAAAACTCTGGATTATGATAGAGGGCTGTGAGACTTTGACCTGAGTGCAAAAATGGAGGCTCTAGACCCTTCCAGAGCTGAGATATCAAACTTCAAAATTTCGACCCGAAAAAAAAACGACAGTGTTACCCCTTTCGTTTTTTTTTCATTTTTGGGCGAAAAATTAAGTTTCTCCAATCTTCTCAAAACTCTGGATTATGATAGAGGGCTGTGAGACTTTGACCTGAGTGCAAAAATGGAGGCTCTAGACCCTTCCAGAGCTGAGATATCGAAACTCAAAATTTCGACCCGAAAAAAAAAACGACAGTGTTACCCCTTTCGTTTTTTTTTCATTTTTGGGCGAAAAATTAAGTTTCTCCAATCTTCTCAAAACTCTGGATTATGATAGAGGGCTGTGAGACTTTGACCTGAGTGCAAAAATGGAGGCTCTAGACCCTTCCAGAGCTGAGATATCGAAACTTCAAAATTTCGACCCGAAAAAAAAACGACAGTGTTACCCCTTTCGTTTTTTTTCATTTTTGGGCGAAAAATTAAGTTTCTCCAATCTTCTCAAAACTCTGGATTATGATAGAGGGCTGTGAGACTTTGACCTGAGTGCAAAAATGGAGGCTCTAGACCCTTCCAGAGCTGAGATATCGAAACTCAAAATTTCGACCCGAAAAAAAAAACGACAGTGTTACCCCTTTCGTTTTTTTTCATTTTTGGGCGAAAAATTAAGTTTCTCCAATCTTCTCAAAACTCTGGATTATGATAGAGGGCTGTGAGACTTTGACCTGAGTGCAAAAATGGAGGCTCTAGACCCTTCCAGAGCTGAGATATCAAACTTCAAAATTTCGACCCGAAAAAAAAAACGACAGTGTTACCCCTTTTGTTTTTTTTTCATTTTTGGGCGAAAAATTAAGTTTCTCCAATCTTCTCAAAACTCTGGATTATGATAGAGGGCTGTGAGACTTTGACCTGAGTGCAAAAATGGAGGCTCTAGACCCTTCCAGAGCTGAGATATCAAACTTCAAAATTTCGACCCGAAAAAAAAACGACAGTGTTACCCCTTTTGTTTTTTTTCATTTTTGGGCGAAAAATTAAGTTTCTCCAATCTTCTCAAAACTCTGGATTATGATAGAGGGCTGTGAGACTTTGACCTGAGTGCAAAAATGGAGGCTCTAGACCCTTCCAGAGCTGAGATATCAAACTTCAAAATTTCGACCCGAAAAAAAAACGACAGTGTTACCCCTTTCGTTTTTTTTCATTTTTGGGCGAAAAATTAAGTTTCTCCAATCTTCTCAAAACTCTGGATTATGATAGAGGGCTGTGAGACTTTGACCTGAGTGCAAAAATGGAGGCTCTAGACCCTTCCAGAGCTGAGATATCGAAACTCAAAATTTCGACCCGAAAAAAAAACGACAGTGTTACCCCTTTCGTTTTTTTTTCATTTTTGGGCGAAAAATTAAGTTTCTCCAATCTTCTCAAAACTCTGGATTATGATAGAGGGCTGTGAGACTTTGACCTGAGTGCAAAAATGGAGGCTCTAGACCCTTCCAGAGCTGAGATATCAAACTTCAAAATTTCGACCCGAAAAAAAAACGACAGTGTTACCCCTTTCGTTTTTTTTCATTTTTGGGCGAAAAATTAAGTTTCTCCAATCTTCTCAAAACTCTGGATTATGATAGAGGGCTGTGAGACTTTGACCTGAGTGCAAAAATGGAGGCTCTAGACCCTTCCAGAGCTGAGATATCGAAACTTCAAAATTTCGACCCGAAAAAAAAACGACAGTGTTACCCCTTTCGTTTTTTTTCATTTTTGGGCGAAAAATTAAGTTTCTCCAATCTTCTCAAAACTCTGGATTATGATAGAGGGCTGTGAGACTTTGACCTGAGTGCAAAAATGGAGGCTCTAGACCCTTCCAGAGCTGAGATATCGAAATTCAAAATTTCGACCCGAAAAAAAAACGACAGTGTTACCCCTTTCGTTTTTTTTCATTTTTGGGCGAAAAATTAAGTTTCTCCAATCTTCTCAAAACTCTGGATTATGATAGAGGGCTGTGAGACTTTGACCTGAGTGCAAAAATGGAGGCTCTAGACCCTTCCAGAGCTGAGATATCGAAATTCAAAATTTCGACCCGAAAAAAAAACGACAGTGTTACCCCTTTCGTTTTTTTTCATTTTTGGGCGAAAAATTAAGTTTCTCCAATCTTCTCAAAACTCTGGATTATGATAGAGGGCTGTGAGACTTTGACCTGAGTGCAAAAATGGAGGCTCTAGACCCTTCCAGAGCTGAGATATCAAATTCAAAATTTCGACCCGAAAAAAAAAACGACAGTGTTACCCCTTTCGTTTTTTTTCATTTTTGGGCGAAAAATTAAGTTTCTCCAATCTTCTCAAAACTCTGGATTATGATAGAGGGCTGTGAGACTTTGACCTGAGTGCAAAAATGGAGGCTCTAGACCCTTCCAGAGCTGAGATATCGAAACTTCAAAATTTCGACCCGAAAAAAAAACGACAGTGTTACCCCTTTCGTTTTTTTTCATTTTTGGGCGAAAAATTAAGTTTCTCCAATCTTCTCAAAACTCTGGATTATGATAGAGGGCTGTGAGACTTTGACCTGAGTGCAAAAATGGAGGCTCTAGACCCTTCCAGAGCTGAGATATCGAAATTCAAAATTTCGACCCGAAAAAAAAAACGACAGTGTTACCCCTTTCGTTTTTTTTTCATTTTTGGGCGAAAAATTAAGTTTCTCCAATCTTCTCAAAACTCTGGATTATGATAGAGGGCTGTGAGACTTTGACCTGAGTGCAAAAATGGAGGCTCTAGACCCTTCCAGAGCTGAGATATCGAAATTCAAAATTTCGACCCGAAAAAAAAACGACAGTGTTACCCCTTTCGTTTTTTTTCATTTTTGGGCGAAAAATTAAGTTTCTCCAATCTTCTCAAAACTCTGGATTATGATAGAGGGCTGTGAGACTTTGACCTGAGTGCAAAAATGGAGGCTCTAGACCCTTCCAGAGCTGAGATATCAAACTTCAAAATTTCGACCCGAAAAAAAAACGACAGTGTTACCCCTTTCGTTTTTTTTCATTTTTGGGCGAAAAATTAAGTTTCTCCAATCTTCTCAAAACTCTGGATTATGATAGAGGGCTGTGAGACTTTGACCTGAGTGCAAAAATGGAGGCTCTAGACCCTTCCAGAGCTGAGATATCGAAATTCAAAATTTCGACCCGAAAAAAAAACGACAGTGTTACCCCTTTCGTTTTTTTTCATTTTTGGGCGAAAAATTAAGTTTCTCCAATCTTCTCAAAACTCTGGATTATGATAGAGGGCTGTGAGACTTTGACCTGAGTGCAAAAATGGAGGCTCTAGACCCTTCCAGAGCTGAGATATCGAAATTCAAAATTTCGACCCGAAAAAAAAACGACAGTGTTACCCCTTTCGTTTTTTTTCATTTTTGGGCGAAAAATTAAGTTTCTCCAATCTTCTCAAAACTCTGGATTATGATAGAGGGCTGTGAGACTTTGACCTGAGTGCAAAAATGGAGGCTCTAGACCCTTCCAGAGCTGAGATATCGAAATTCAAAATTTCGACCCGAAAAAAAAAACGACAGTGTTACCCCTTTCGTTTTTTTTCATTTTTGGGCGAAAAATTAAGTTTCTCCAATCTTCTCAAAACTCTGGATTATGATAGAGGGCTGTGAGACTTTGACCTGAGTGCAAAAATGGAGGCTCTAGACCCTTCCAGAGCTGAGATATCGAAACTTAAAATTTCGACCCGAAAAAAAAAACGACAGTGTTACCCCTTTCGTTTTTTTTCATTTTGGGCGAAAAATTAAGTTTCTCCAATCTTCTCAAAACTCTGGATTATGATAGAGGGCTGTGAGACTTTGACCTGAGTGCAAAAATGGAGGCTCTAGACCCTTCCAGAGCTGAGATATCGAAATTCAAAATTTCGACCCGAAAAAAAAAACGACAGTGTTACCCCTTTCGTTTTTTTTCATTTTTGGGCGAAAAATTAAGTTTCTCCAATCTTCTCAAAACTCTGGATTATGATAGAGGGCTGTGAGACTTTGACCTGAGTGCAAAAATGGAGGCTCTAGACCCTTCCAGAGCTGAGATATCGAAATTCAAAATTTCGACCCGAAAAAAAAACGACAGTGTTACCCCTTTCGTTTTTTTTCATTTTTGGGCGAAAAATTAAGTTTCTCCAATCTTCTCAAAACTCTGGATTATGATAGAGGGCTGTGAGACTTTGACCTGAGTGCAAAAATGGAGGCTCTAGACCCTTCCAGAGCTGAGATATCAAACTTCAAAATTTCGACCCGAAAAAAAAAACGACAGTGTTACCCTTTTGTTTTTTTCATTTTTGGCGAAAAATTAAGTTTCTCCAATCTTCTCAAAACTCTGGATTATGATAGAGGGCTGTGAGACTTTGACCTGAGTGCAAAAATGGAGGCTCTAGACCCTTCCAGAGCTGAGATATCAAACTTCAAAATTTCGACCCGAAAAAAAAACGACAGTGTTACCCCTTTCGTTTTTTTTTCATTTTTGGGCGAAAAATTAAGTTTCTCCAATCTTCTCAAAACTCTGGATTATGATAGAGGGCTGTGAGACTTTGACCTGAGTGCAAAAATGGAGGCTCTAGACCCTTCCAGAGCTGAGATATCAAACTTCAAAATTTCGACCCGAAAAAAAAAACGACAGTGTTACCCCTTTCGTTTTTTTTTCATTTTTGGGCGAAAAATTAAGTTTCTCCAATCTTCTCAAAACTCTGGATTATGATAGAGGGCTGTGAGACTTTGACCTGAGTGCAAAAATGGAGGCTCTAGACCCTTCCAGAGCTGAGATATCGAACTCAAAATTTCGACCCGAAAAAAAAAACGACAGTGTTACCCCTTTCGTTTTTTTTCATTTTTGGGCGAAAAATTAAGTTTCTCCAATCTTCTCAAAACTCTGGATTATGATAGAGGGCTGTGAGACTTTGACCTGAGTGCAAAAATGGAGGCTCTAGACCCTTCCAGAGCTGAGATATCGAAACTCAAAATTTCGACCCGAAAAAAAACGACAGTGTTACCCCTTTCGTTTTTTTTCATTTTTGGGCGAAAAATTAAGTTTCTCCAATCTTCTCAAAACTCTGGATTATGATAGAGGGCTGTGAGACTTTGACCTGAGTGCAAAAATGGAGGCTCTAGACCCTTCCAGAGCTGAGATATCGAAATTCAAAATTTCGACCCGAAAAAAAAAACGACAGTGTTACCCCTTTCGTTTTTTTTCATTTTTGGGCGAAAAATTAAGTTTCTCCAATCTTCTCAAAACTCTGGATTATGATAGAGGGCTGTGAGACTTTGACCTGAGTGCAAAAATGGAGGCTCTAGACCCTTCCAGAGCTGAGATATCAAACTTCAAAATTTCGACCCGAAAAAAAAAACGACAGTGTTACCCCTTTCGTTTTTTTTTCATTTTTGGGCGAAAAATTAAGTTTCTCCAATCTTCTCAAAACTCTGGATTATGATAGAGGGCTGTGAGACTTTGACCTGAGTGCAAAAATGGAGGCTCTAGACCCTTCCAGAGCTGAGATATCAAACTTCAAAATTTCGACCCGAAAAAAAAACGACAGTGTTACCCCTTTCGTTTTTTTTCATTTTTGGGCGAAAAATTAAGTTTCTCCAATCTTCTCAAAACTCTGGATTATGATAGAGGGCTGTGAGACTTTGACCTGAGTGCAAAAATGGAGGCTCTAGACCCTTCCAGAGCTGAGATATCAAACTTCAAAATTTCGACCCGAAAAAAAAACGACAGTGTTACCCCTTTCGTTTTTTTTCATTTTTGGGCGAAAAATTAAGTTTCTCCAATCTTCTCAAAACTCTGGATTATGATAGAGGGCTGTGAGACTTTGACCTGAGTGCAAAAATGGAGGCTCTAGACCCTTCCAGAGCTGAGATATCGAAATTCAAAATTTCGACCCGAAAAAAAACGACAGTGTTACCCCTTTCGTTTTTTTTCATTTTTGGGCGAAAAATTAAGTTTCTCCAATCTTCTCAAAACTCTGGATTATGATAGAGGGCTGTGAGACTTTGACCTGAGTGCAAAAATGGAGGCTCTAGACCCTTCCAGAGCTGAGATATCGAAACTCAAAATTTCGACCCGAAAAAAAAAACGACAGTGTTACCCCTTTCGTTTTTTTTCATTTTTGGGCGAAAAATTAAGTTTCTCCAATCTTCTCAAAACTCTGGATTATGATAGAGGGCTGTGAGACTTTGACCTGAGTGCAAAAATGGAGGCTCTAGACCCTTCCAGAGCTGAGATATCAAAATTCAAAATTTCGACCCGAAAAAAAAACGACAGTGTTACCCCTTTCGTTTTTTTTCATTTTTGGGCGAAAAATTAAGTTTCTCCAATCTTCTCAAAACTCTGGATTATGATAGAGGGCTGTGAGACTTTGACCTGAGTGCAAAAATGGAGGCTCTAGACCCTTCCAGAGCTGAGATATCGAAACTCAAAAATTTCGACCCGAAAAAAAAACGACAGTGTTACCCCTTTCGTTTTTTTCATTTTGGGCGAAAAATTAAGTTTCTCCAATCTTCTCAAAACTCTGGATTATGATAGAGGGCTGTGAGACTTTGACCTGAGTGCAAAAATGGAGGCTCTAGACCCTTCCAGAGCTGAGATATCGAAATTCAAAATTTCGACCCGAAAAAAAAACGACAGTGTTACCCTTTTGTTTTTTTTCATTTTTGGGCGAAAAATTAAGTTTCTCCAATCTTCTCAAAACTCTGGATTATGATAGAGGGCTGTGAGACTTTGACCTGAGTGCAAAAATGGATGATCTAGACCCTTCCAGAGCTGAGATATCAAAACTTCAAAATTTCGACCCGAAAAAAAAAA